>ML801822.1:115092-155404 GCA_009831015.1 Picea engelmannii
AAAGGTGAATATGCTCAAGTCATGCCAAAAAATGAAAGGAAATAAAAAAATCTTTCCTTGACCATCAAACATATTAAAAAAATAATCATAATTATGGAGAACACATTGAGTGCCCACAAAATAACTAAAGGCATATATTAAGCGTAAGACCATATGTTTCTCAAATAAATGTCATGACAAAAAGATGAAAAACAATTGTTTACTCAACAAAGGTCTTTAGCTTTAACCCAAACCCTTGACTCAATGGAAATCATATGAAGCCAATCATTCCATAACAAAAGGTTCAGTCAAACATCAAATGAGAACTAGAAGAATTCAAGGGCTGAACACATTTTAAACCAAAATAAACACAAAATTCCAAACTTGACAAAATTCTCCAAAATGCACCAAACAAACAAACTATTAAAATTTATCAACATATTAGAGAAAGACATCAAAGAAATTTCATCTACTTGAATGAGCCCATTCTTGCTTAGCAGAATTCTTGTTAAATTAGGTATCTACCCTTTAATACTAGGACACTATCTATGTGAAGAGATAGGTCCCATCTTCATCAAATTCCAACTTCATTTCCTATCACATACAAGAAAGAGAGAATGTAATAGTTAAATATCAAAAAATCAATCTTAAAATAACTTGCATCAAGAAAATGTGGCTCCAAAGTTACAATGAAAAACAAAAAATATAGCCCGCACGGGTGTAGACGGATTGGCAAGTGCCGTGTAAATGGAAGGAAATTTGTAAAATGAAGTCTCATGTTCGATTCTCACCCGGACTTACTCATGTGCCATTCTTGCAGGCTGGGTGGTTGCACCTGGGGTTATAGTGGTAGCCACTGGGGATCGACCCCATGTCATGCGAGTACGAGAACCGCGAAGTTGCCAATTCCCCCAGTTAAAAAAAAAAAAAAACAAAAAAAAACACAAAATATAAATTATAGAACCTATTTTTACCTGAAATGCATCCTCAAATTACAATAAATGATGCCCTAACTGATAAAACGGAGTGAGCCAATAATCGCCCACTTGAACAACTGAAACTGAGTTGTTGGAAGCTTAGTAGCTGGAGGAGACAAGGATAAACACAACCCATGTGCTTGATTTGTCCATCACTAGCCGCGAATGCCATAACCATCAATTCGCCTTCCATTTCTATGCAATACAAAGTGCTGGATAGAGTGTTGAATAGAGTGCCAGAACATGTGCCAGAATGAGTGCCAGAACAAGAAACGTAGTGCGTTTTTTCTTGTAACACCAAAAAAACGTGAATTAGCTCTTGGAAACCATAAAACATGATAAATTATACTTGATACAATCATTAAACATGAATTATACGTACCTTGTGCCGATCATACCGTTTTATCATGAAATTCTTCAAAAAGCTCCTTTAAAATATGAAAAACACATATGTACATGCAACAAAAGTGTATAATAATCGTCATAAAAGTGATCATATCTCAGACCCAATAATATGGAAAAATGGTAATTTCATACTTTGTTACATATAATCTTAAACATATATCCATATGTTTATAAAGCTTGTTCCTCATATTTGACTTAAAAAATGATAGTGCATTAAACATTCTCTCATCCTCCACTGATCCCAAAATCATGGTTTGACACAAATCTGCTAATTTGAAATATTTGAATATGTTTTTCTGTAAGTATTGGATAGCACCTAAAATAATCCATATTCTTGTTATTGCACCATATTCTAGAGGATTGTCCAAAGCGCGAAATTGATTCCACATTGTTTCAACGAAGTGTGTGGCTTGTTGAAACAATTTTGATTGATCCAAAATACCTTCAACTTGTTCTCCATGTATCTCGACCTTCTTGCAAAAGTGGTCCACTAAAGTATTTAATTTTTCCACAAAGTCACGTTTTAAAGTAGGTTGACATTTTAAATTGTCCCAATATTCAGGGTACACCACCGACATGGCCTCCAACAATTCATCTCGAGGGAATCGTTCTCTTATCTCCGATGATAGTAACTTTGCAATTTCTATCAAGTTGTGTCTCACTGAAATGACAACATTGTTGAATAGGTCTCTTGACACATGGTTCTCTTTGGTGGTTCGTCCTGTATTATCAATATAATGAAAAAAGGAACCATATACCCATGCACTTCCATACATAGTATCCCTTTTTCATCAAACTTCAAATAATTTTTAGTATTTTCTATATCAATTATCATAGTCCAATTTGTAAACCGTGGACCTGCGAAAGACTCTGGCATCGTATACAAATTATCCAATGAAAGGCATGTGAATTTTCTTGCATTTGTGTATTCTGCAATATACATTGTGCGACTTTGAGACATTTTCACAAGGACATTCATTTCATCTAGCATAGGAAGAATTCCAACCAATGTTAATAATATCTCTATGTCATTTAGTTGAAACATAAGATCTTGAGCTTTATCTACACTGAAGCGATGTTCATACATCACCCCTACCAAGGACCGATACTCACTAAATAATATTTGAGCTGGTCCATTCAATGAGATCCATCTTGTATCAACATCTTTTAATAGCTTGTTTCCATTTGTAACACCGTCAACAATTTTTTTAAACTCTGAAAATCATTTCGGACTACGAGAAAAATATGCATAAGCCTCTCATACAAGATCTTCAACTTTTGAAACAGATGGAAGCTTGCTTACTATTTTAAATGAAAGATTCATCCTATGATCCATACAATGAATACTCAACATATACGGTGAAGCTGATAGTTGTATTCTAACACAAAGGACATTCCTTTTTCATTGCATTACTGAAGCTCCATCCGCTCCAACATATACCAACTTTTTTGCGATCATTAAATGATCCATACCACCACTTTCCTTCAAACTATTATTAACAAGTTCATAAATATTTTCAGCTATAGATACTAGAATTCTCCTTCATTTTATGAACCCCAAGTAGATAGGAATGCCTAATATGGTCATTAACCATATAAATACTCATACAAATCCATGAAGTATTATCAATAGTTGTAACCTCATCCAAAGACAATGACAAAAACCTAGCACTTGCAATATTCTCTTTCATATCATCCTTTTTCTACTTGACCTAGATATTTTGCCCATTCCCAACCACTCGTTAAAGACCAATGAGAAGATTGAAAGTTTGGAATTTGAAGAAAAGATATATATTTCATGTAATCCGGATAATCTGTCATAGGATGCCCTTTATATAAGATGTTAAATACAATGCTTAATTGATTTGTCTTGGATAACAAATTTCTTTGCATCGTCTTTTCGAATAGAGATGTGATGCTTGCTCCACCTACCTCGAGTTTTTGCTTACTTAATAAATATTCATTATATTCATCAACATATTTGACATGTCGACATTCCTCAAAATATTTCCATCTGACAATATATTTCTCCTCGCCATCTACAATTTTCTTTTCATACACATTTCCTACATGATTCTTAATTGTATCTAACTTCATTTGAAATGTCGTTGGCGTGCCAAGTTTCCAACTACATATATTGCATCTAACTTTTGGTTTCTCTTTCTCATTTTTTGGAGGTAATGGTTCAATAAATGGAAATTTTGAGACCCAATTTGGTTGGAATCCTCTCCCTATGTCCCATTGGCCCTTTTGTATTTTCCGTGAATTGGTTGTGTTCTTTTCCAATGAAATATTTTCGACATTTGTACTGCCAATTTCTGGTGAAAATGCATTTGTCTCACTTTGATCACCAGAGGAACATATCTCCTTATCTATTATTTGGATATTAGATGCATTATCACAAGAGTTGACATCTCTTTCAGTGATAGGTTGCTCAAAAGAGCTCGAAGCATGAAGAGAATGTGGATCCTTGGATTGATATCTTTGAAAGTATGGTGATAGATCATTTTGTCTTGATTTTTTCTTCCCACGATCGGTGTTTTACATCTCAATAAATATTCCACAATTGAAATTTCAAATTTATCTAGAAGCCAAAAGTGAAACCTGCAAGAGAAATAATAGAAAATTAGTAAAATTCCTACCAATTATAGAATATTCAATTTGAACGAAGCTACTCTAATACTTTCTCCCAAATTTCTCCTCACATTGTGATATGCTTCAAGACCTAGAAATACTACAAAGATTAATGGATATAATTAAAAGAGGTGCAAATTCATACATTAATATGCGTGATGGTAGTAATCTCTATAATACAGATGGTATGTGGAAGAAGGAAATGAAATTTTATAAGTGTAATGAAAACAAGAATGGTGGAAAACTAGAGGTCCCTTCAAAGACTCGAACAATGACAATAATAAAGAAGAGCAAACATTAGGACACCACCCCAATATTCAAAACCATTGAGAGATTGAGAATTCAATGGGTGGATAAGTGGTTTAGATGGTATAGTTATCTTACATTATGGTTTGAGGGATTTTGGTCCTKGGACCGCCCAATAACATTTTCAAAATTGGTCAGAAAAGGTATTAGCATGTTGGAGTTTCCTAGGAAGATTGTTTCCACTAATTACCATTTCAGTGTGAAGAATAGAAAGAAGCACCATTCAATCCACCTATAAATTTGGTAGGTTAGGTGTATTCAAATGATAAGTTGAAGGAGCTAAGAAATATGGATTATCTATTAGATGAGAACTACATTCTTCCCAATTTGGAAAAATACTACCATAAGAATCTCCTAACACCCATGTATTAGGACAATAATTTTGGCTAGAAGTGGGACCCATTCCTAGAAGAGAAAATCAAAATGATCCAAAGGGTGTTGGTTTGAGCATGAGTGGTACCAAATTTACTTCTTGAGATTTAATAAATGAGGATGAAACTTTTATATCATATTATGGCATCAGAGGGCTAGATGAGGAAAGGTAAAATAATGATGACTCCAATGAGGAGTGGAAGAAACTAGATTACTGAATTTGGTTGAATATGAAGTTTTCAAGGATGAGAATCAATAATAGGACCAATATATCAACAAGTTCATCCTAAAGTTCAAGCATTAGAAAGAGGATAGATAGGAGATGTGGGTGCAAGAAGAAGAAGAAAGGAGGCCAATGAGATAGGTAGCAAAATAAATCACTCTTGAGATCTAAAAAAAAGGAATAATATGGAAAGAAAGAGGATCAAACACAAACATAATAGGCCAACAAGAAGAGTAAGGAAAGCCAATAAGAAGTAGGAAGAAGATGAGTAGAAACATAAGTTATGGACAAAAAGGTAGAAAATCATAGGTTGATAATGGAAAAGAATAGGTAAAAAAATAAATGAAAATCAAAGGAATTAGAGAGATCAAATGATGGTTACAACAATAAATAAGCTATTGGGAGAATAAAATCCGATGCAATAGACAAAGTCGCTTGAGAAAAAAAATGGTAGGAACAAGGAACATGCATGAAATTAAGGTAAATCCTAGAATGTTAATTAGGGAATCAAGAAACTATAGAGAACCCGAAACATTAGCTTAAGGGAAGATAATAGAAAATTGAGAATATCTTTTTGGAAAAGACTATGTTGAGTAAGAAGAACTTGGCCATTTATCTGAAAGAAACAACTTCACCAAGTTCCTCCAAGCAAGATGATTGATGGAAAGGGCTACATAGTGTGCAGGCTATCAGTGCAACCTACAAGAGATCAATCATTTATATTTTCTCATGAGTCATACCCTGTTTTGGGTCTTTACTTAAGGGTATGATAGGATTCACTTGAAGACACAGGTTATCTGACCTCTTTTATCAGTGGTACATTGGAAAAGTTATATACATAGCATTACATAAAGGTTTGGGCCAAGGAAGCAATATGAAAAGTGGTGACCATGCAAGAAAGCTTCATGATCTAAATTTTCAAGAGAAAACATGCATATGTTAAGGTTTTTGATGTGGGAGGAGATTCAGGCATCAATGAAGAGAAAGGTGGAGATATTTGATACCTATGTCAATATCAAATCTATTACTTGTGGTCATTAGAATTTGAAGAAAATTTAGGAACCTATAGTCTACTAAAGTGGGAAACGGTGATAAAAGGAAATTGTGAGCTAAAGCAAGTGGTGAATCAGATTGAATAAGACACAAAAAGACATTGACATAATCTAGAATGCTTCTCTTATGCAAGAGAGATGCATATAAAATATCATCTCAAATAAAATATAAACTTAAAGCTCAAATATCATTACTGAGTAGTGCTCTGTTTTAGGCCTGTAACTGCAGCCACAAAAAGAAACTTTAGAGAACCCAATGATTCCCCCTTGCAGAGAAATATGAATGAGCCCATGTTTGCAAATAAGTTGATTGTTGAACCTACAGTCTACTGAAGTGGGAAACAATGATAAAAGGAAAGTGCAAGCTAAAGAAATTGGTGAATAGGATTGAATAAGACAGAAAAAGATATTGACATAATCTAGAATGCTTCACTTATGCAAGAGAGATACATATAAAATATCATCTCAAATAAAATATAAACTTAAAGCTCAAATATCATTAGTGCTATGTTTTAGTATCTTTTTCATTATTTGACATAGTGTGCCATATCATTAGTGCTCTTTTTTAGGATCTTGTTCATGAAGATAAGATCTTGTTCATTATTTGGCATAGTGTGCCATATCTCATGCAAGATTTTTAGCAAAGCATGTCCATGGTAGAGGAGAAACTTAGGACCCTCCTAGCCTAGTGATAACTTTCAAAGATAGTGCAATTTCCAACCTTGGTTATAGAGTCCGTTGACTAGGTTAGGGATTCATACTTGGTTGAAACAAACTTAGACTCAATATCCCATCGAAATTTCATTGTCTACTGGTTTTACCCACTATGAGAAGGTAACCATTAGTAGAAATCTCCCATAATGGAAGTCTTGGTTCTAGTCCTATGTCTCTAGAACACTCTATAGGACCTTATTCATGAGATACCTCACCAGATTTAGTTTTACCTTGGTTGCGAAGATGTCAATCTTTGAATCACCTACTTTTAGAAATCTCATATCCTGTAGGTCTACAACACCCTTGTGGATAACATCTTCGCTACCTTACTGACTGATAAATTGTTAATAGATTCCATGCCATATAGCCTTAGATAGCAGTGCAAATTGCATTTTTCTTATGGCTATGTGATTTTAGTGCACCATTTTGGATTTTTAGTGTTTTTTTAGTATGGGAGTGGATGGTAATGACTAGTAATAGCGGAAAAGGTATGAAATGGATGGAGCTCTATTATTGGGGCTATGCCCTTCTTTTAACATATGATACAATAATTTCTTGGATTCTTGGAGCTTACTTTATTTTCTTAGTCGATCCATGAGGGTGGTAAATTTAATAGTGTTAGGTTCATGGCCCTTTTGCAGCATAAGATTGATCAAATCGAATGTCTTGTGGATTTTCCTGTCTTGCAGAGCCCATCTATTAGCTTATTATACTTAACAAAATTAGGAGCATGTTGTTTCCCTACCACTTGATTGAAAAGTTTAAGAGCATCCTTCATCCTTCCCACCCTGCATAGCCCTTTGATGAAGGTTATGACATCCAGAACATAGTCATGTGCTTCCATTCTTTCAAGCACTTTGAATGCATAATCCATTCTATCTGTTTGAGAGTGAAAATCGATGACAATGTTTAAAGTTATTAGATCCAAAAGAATCTTTGTTTCAACCATAAGTCTATAAACAGACAATTTTGATTCGTGACAATTTTGTTGGACTAGGATACTTAAAAAATGATCACAGGTGATGAGTAGAGGGATGGATTTAGATATAGATGAACGTAGATGCTTGAAAGTTTCCACTGCTTATGTAAGCTTGTTAGTCTAACATAATGTCTGCACATTATTTTAAACATGAAGTGTCTGTAATTTTGAACATACAGTCCAAATTTTAGTATATGCACTTTGTTCGTTGTTTTGAGAGTTGTTTAAGCAGTTTCAGATTCCTAGTTTAGGGTCTTTCTTTGTAAGAAGTGAAGATTTGTATATCATGAATTAAATTTCAACAAGCTATGATTTCTCATCAAAGGAAATATGCATCATTAATAACTGCATACTTATCATAAATGTTCTTTTCATGGTTTGGTGTAACCATAAATGTGATACGCAAGTAAAACATTGAAAATAAAGTGGTTATATGAATCACATATTAGAACAACTTCCAAGTACATACAAACATGCACTCCACATTTTATATCTCATACATATTACAATACACACAAAATTGGTTTTCAAATTTGCTACCGAGACTCTTATCCCAAAGGTATAAATACAAAAGAAAAAATCTTACAGGTCATAGGGGTGGGCTGAAAGGATTGAAGACACAGTCTGTTGTGGGCTTGATCCTTTCCTTAGGATGATGGTATCGACATGCCATGCCAAATTTATAGGCACCCGTATTTATGTATAACTTGTTAATTTATTTTACCTTCTTGCTCTGAGAGTGTTCATCTTTAGTGGCAAAGGCGCACCATTATTCTATTACAATAGAGGAGGTGCAACAATGTTATAAGAGGAAAAAAAAGGGGAAAGTTAGAGGGTGCATGCATACACCAACCTCAGAAGAAAAATCATTTTGTATTCTATTACAATAGAGGAGGTGCAACAATGTTATAGGAGGAAAAAAAAGGGGAAAGTTAGAGGGTGCATGTATGCACTAGCCTTAGTAGAAGAAGCATTTTGTATTCTATTACAACAGAGGAGGTGCAACAATGTTATAGGAGGAAAACAAAGGGGAAAGTTAGAGGGTGTATGCATGCACCAGCCTCAGTTTTCTCTGAGTATAGTTTTGTCCTAAAATTTAGCAGTTTGAGTTTTAGTGTAGAATTAAAGTGCTTTTCTAATTTTAGAATAACAATGTTTTTTCTGTTTTTGAGTTGCTTTTCCAGTTATGGAAAGTGCTTTTCTCAGTTTTAGATTAGGTTCCTGTTTCATGAGGAATTCTATTTTAGGAGGGTGCAAATCACAAGGAGAGGTGCTTGGATTTATTAGCTGACTACTACAATGGAGGCACATTGTTCCTAGGTATCTATTCATGCAGGATTGAGCGCTAATCCCTAGGAAGTTTTAGCAATTATCTTTTTAATCTGGACACCCACAGGGATGGATTATTTTTGTACCCTCTCCCTTCTTAGTCTATAACATAAAGGTAGGTCAAGGTCTTCATAAATTTAGTTTTGAGTGAGTTGTTGTCATGATTTGTTTTCTTCAGTTAATGAGAGAGTAGTAGAACGTTTGACAATCCATTTATTTTTTGTTGTTCGTAATTTTTTTGGGTAATGTGTTTCAATTTTTTAGGATAGATTAGATTTGCAGCTTTGAGAGTATGTTAAAGATTTTCATTTCTAGTTGCTAGGGTTTTAATCTGAGTGCAGTAAATTGTTACCATGAGCTGAAAATTTCAATAAAATTGGCATTCTAGTTGACCTGGCCTTTCTGGGAACATACTTTCCCTTTGGGTTAGTGGGTACTGATTGACAGAAGTTGCAATATTGGAGGTGTTGATATTATGGTAGTTGTGGGAGGTATCTACCTCCACGTGTAAAACTGACGAGAATAGAATACTCCGAGAAGAAAGAGAAACCCTAATGAGTTGGCTAATAACCCTAGAAGACTTGTCGGCTCAAGACGATAATTTGTATTAGGTTATTAGCCTCCAAGAGAAGAAGTCGGCCAGAATAAATAATATATACTAAATAGACAGATACCGAGAATGAGAAGTCGGCCCAGGTAGTTAGCCAGAATTACTATAAATACAGGAGGCCAGTCTTCATTCTAGTAGGCAGTCTCAGTATTGCAGAGCAACACTTGTGCGCACTGCAGTTGCCCAATTTTTGCGCAGGTTTGGAGGAGATCTATCGTTGCAGCTGTTGTAGCTAGCAGTTACTCTTGGACTATCTCTTGGCTATGGTTTGGACTATCTGATCATCTCTTGTTGGTGCACTATCCTTGGGGAAAGGTGCGGTACCCTTTGTTTGGATATCTAGCCTAGGGTTTGCTTCCAGAGTGATTCTCGGTCAAGGTTAAGGTGCTAAGAGGGTGGCTTCGGCCTATGGTTGGGTGACAATAGTGATATTGTCAATGGTAAAATGAGCACATCCATTATATTCTAATAGGTTATGGGCCCACACCTCCTTCATTTAGTCTAACTGCTGGAAGGAAACATAGATGTAAGGATATTAATCTTGTTGAAGAACTGCTGCTAGGGTTTCTAGCAGGAGTAGTCACCATAGCATTGTCACTAGGGTTACTAGCAGGTGCAGTTGAAGAAACCCTAATTCTCTTGTTGAGGCACCTTATGTGAAGGGATTGACCTAATTTTCAGATAGATCAGTGTGCCCTAGCCTAATGCATCTCCTGGTACTCTCAGTAAGCCAAGACATCAAGTTTGAGCTTTTGGTCAAATCTAGGGTTTGACCAATTCAAAGAAGCCATGACTTACTCTATGAAGTCAAAAAACAAGTTAGATGGAGATTCTAACTTTAAAGCGTGGAAGACAAGGATTGACCTCATCCTTGCCAAGAATTGCGTGCTGGATATCGTGAAAGGAAAGATCGTGGAACCATAATTTGAAGAAGGAAAAGAGAAGGAACTGCATAACATTGTAGTTATGGAGAAGTTCAAAGACGGTGACATAAATGCCCTGAGTATCATAGTGGACTATGTAAAATACCACTTGATACCCTACATCTCCCATCTTGACTCATCAAAGAAGATGTATGATGCCCTAACAAACCTCTTCTCAGTCAGAAACATTTGACAAATAATGAGTCTAAATAATGAGCTCTGTGACATGAAGATGAATGATGATGACAGCATAACATCATACTTTGTGAGGATCTCCCAGTTAAGAGATCAAATACAAGCTATTGAAGAGATCATTTCAGAGAAGGAATTGGTAAACATAGTACTCAATGGTCTTCCCAAGACGTGGGATGCATTTGCCGCAAGCATTAACAAAAGGAAGGAGTATCTGACACTTGAAGAACTTTGGAATTGTTGTGCTCAAGAAGAATCAAGGATCAGTGAAAAAGAGAAACCCCAAAAGAAGTACGATGATTAAGCCTTCACAACAAGATTCAAGGATTTCAGGAACAAAATAAAGTTTGGTTCAAAGAGGAAGACAAGTCAAGAGAAAGATATTTCAGAAATACAATGCTTCAACTGTCGAAAGTATGGTCACTACAAGAATCATTGTCCCAAGCTAAAGAAAATAAAGGGGACACACAAAACATTAGTTGTCAAAGAAAAGGAACCTACAAAGAAGACCAAGTAGGATGAAAGAGACTTCTTCTTTTGAAGGTAACAATACTCTTCTTAGTTCTTGTACATATCTTGTTTGCATAATCTCTATACATATATTGTATATCTATCTCTTAGAAGATAATATGTTCCAAGAAGAACTATACCTATGGAAGAACAACAAGATAAGGATTGCTATCATTATATAGGTCAAGATGAAATACATAAAGCAAATCATGTGGAAACTATTACAAGAAACTTAGAAGAAGCAAGACAGAAAGAAGTCAACAACCAAGAGGAAATTGGAGAAAGACTTATAACACTTTGTAAAAGAGAACAAGGATGCAGTCAAAAGTGTGGACTCTCCTAGATGGAGGGAGATGATTATACATCACCGAAGATAAGAATATGCATGAAGCAAGGATTATGAGGGAGCTAATCCTATGATCCATTGAAGATGATGAAGTATATATCCATGATAGCAGCCATGAAAGGTAGTACATGTTCAGTTCGACCTTAGAAGAAGACTTATTTGAAGAGAAGCCTTAAAGTATCCCTGGTTTTGCATCCACATCTATGATCCTATGATGAAAGAAAGAAATGGAATCTTTAGGGAATGGAATCTATAAGAAACTCCATAGACCCAAGAGCTAAAGAAAAACACAAAGATTCCAAGAAAGAAAGAGAACCTAGAATAGCCAGTCATTGTATCAAGAATCACAAGATTGCCAGCTTGATATGAACTCAATAAAAGAAATCAAGAAGAGGAACTGAAAGTCGTGATGAAGAATAGTGTATGGAAGACTTATGAATGAAAGCATTGTGATATCTATAACTAGAGGTTCTCCCAGATGGAGGGAGAATACTATAATGATTACTTGTTCCAGTAAACTAGACATATCTCTACATGAGTCATTATTTCATCCACAACATCCATGAGTTGGAATTTTACATTAGATAAATGAAAAGACTAATTGATCAAAGAGAGTATGAATAGAAACCTCAAGACTTTGAGGCATACAAGAAAGAAACCCTTGTATGTAGATGGAAAAATATAAGTCAGTGGAGAACCTCCAGTGCACATCAAAAGCATGGTGAAGATTTTCTATAACAAAGATGTTGTATCAAGATGATTACTCAGTAGATCATATCTCATGATGATAGAAGAAGTGCCACATGGATATGTTCCAATTTTCCAACAATGATATACTCTATTGTGTTAGCATCATAAGTCACTCCTGGATTGCTATCAGGAGCAGATCCCAACGCCCATCAGTTTTATGTCACGATTTGTTTAATAGAGTGATCGGATGGGTAAAGACTCAAGAAGATATAGCTTTAACTCAGGAAACCGGGCCTGGTATGTAGAAAGCAAGGGAGGTCTTGATATAAATTTAGTCAGTAAATGGATTAAAGGGTGATAGATAGAAGACTTGTGAGAAAGGTGAGAAAGACTGCCTCGGGCGATAGACCTTTGGAAGCTTGAGGACAAAAAACTCAAAGGCCAAGATCCTCTTGGTCCAAAGCTTCAAGGAGTTGAGGGGTGACTCGACTGAATCCTTCAATTCCAAGTCATTCAGCACTAAGAAAATCACAGGAACCGATTAGAAACAATGCAACTGTTACAGTGATCCAACCTACATCATCCTATAACAGCTGCAACTCGACTGGATCCTCCAATTCCGAGTTGTTCTAACACAGTATACAACGAGATGGAAAAGAAACTGACATCCATAAAGTAAGAAATCTCAAATGCCTTCTATATTAACTAGAGCGGCCAACACTTCATCAAAACTTTACAATCGGGAGCCTTGCTCAACCATCGATGCTTTACAAAATACAAAGACTGAGTTTATATACTCAGAGAAATTCACCTAACAGAGGCGTGCCTAGTCACCCAAGGCTTGGTGTCCCTTCATTCAAACTCATACTGATATCCTTCTTCAAACGCCACTTTAACTGCACATGGCTCCTGTAAGGGGAGTAGTTGAACCATTAAAAACTGAGCTAGCGTGTGCAGACCTCCTCTGGCTAGTTGAGAACTTAGCATGACTTCTCTGGAAAAATGGGTACATAGGATCCCCTCGAGTAGACCGCTTGCCAGACCCTCCATACCTCACACTTAATGAATGAGGAGAGGTTTCAACCACCCCTTCTTGTCTTCATTTACTCCAAGCACATACCAGGATCGAGGTCAGGCCCGATGGCAACTGGAGGTCATGACGAGCCTCTCTCTGACTGAAACCTGATGCCTTTGGCCCCTTTTGCACAGCTCTTTCTTTCCCCAGTGACCACAGGTTGTGACCCTATGTTTACTCTCAAAGGCACTTTCGGCGTTCGCAAATAGGAAGGGTCTGATCCCTGCTTCTTGAAATTTTGATGAGAGAAATGCTGAGACGGCTTAATCTGGTGCCACGCGTCCCCCTAGATGTGACGGTTCTGAAATCTCCCGACGATGCTATACCTTGAGCCTTGGAATCACGATGGGAGAAACGACGAGGAACCTAATTGCGTGACAGGTGTCTCCTGGGGGTGGATGGCTGAGATTGCCCCATAATACTGCGGGCCCGACTTTGGGCGCCTTTGGTGCTTTCGGGGTTCGGGGTTTTGAGACATAGGACAACAAGGAACCTTCACCCTTCGAATCCGTGAATGAAGAAACGCCGACGCGACTAAATCTCACGCCACGCGTCTTCTGGATGGACGGCTGCTATCTTTCCATGCACATAATATGGGCACTATCCATTGCGCTAACCTCGACACAACTTTGTTAACTTTGATTTCCCGCTGACCATCGATCTTCTTTTATAGATGAATCCGGGCCATTGACAATGTAATTTTGCCCGCTCACTTGATTTTTAGCCTGAAATGGGGCTTTACGTGCTACACTTGGGCGTTCTTCATGCAACCTGCAGCTCTAGATGCTCTCAGGCCCAAGACAAGAATTGTTGCTAAGATTAGGCTCCATGGGGGATAGATTCGTCCCTGTGATGCTCTAAGAACTCATTCTGCAATTTCAGTGCCTTGTTGTTGGGCTATGGAGTCAGGCTCAAAACATCCCGCTGCTGAAAATACAGGCCGAAAAATAAAAGAAACAAAATAAAGATACATGCTCAAAGGAGCTTATTTATATACAATCCTAAACTAATAAAACACTTTACATGGGGCTAGGTGAAAGCAGACTTCCACCATAACCAATCAAGTAACTTCCTGGAGGGAAGCTCTTTCTTTCTGTCGATGATCACCAGTAGATGGTGTAACCGTGACAACAAAATGGCTACACTCTTCAACTTCTCCTCACAGGGTGAAGTTGATATGGAATAGGGTGACTCCAAGGCATAAAGGACATGCCACTCCATGTACTCACTGACAGGATCATAGAATGAGTGGCAAACCCTGTGAAAAGGGTAGCAACAGGCCTGCTCTGCTCCACAGCTACTCCTACAGGGATGAACTTCATGAGTCTGCATAGGTTAATGGGCGGGCTCTGGGCAGGAAGTCACCTGTTCCACTGGTTCTTTCTGCGCTTCTTCTTGGCTCTCCCCCAGGTCTGATTCATATTCATCATAAATAGGGACCATGGGGTGGTTCTGCTTTCCGACTGGCTCTTCAGTATCTTTATAGTGATCAAATATAGGATAAGCTTACTGCTCATCATCACTATAATATACATCAAAAAGGGGGTGTCCTTCATTGATATGATCCTCCTTCATAACAGTGATCCCGTAAAAAATTTATGTTTTAGGGATAGTGGGACCTGCTGGTTCTAGCTGCTCATACATAATATTTTTCTGTTTAATCCCAGGTAACAATATATTGTGAGAAACCCCTTGGAGGAAAAGAGAAGAATCCTCTTCCACAACTAACCCCTTCTTTAAAAAGAGAGGTTCTTCATCATCATGAACAGAGCTGCTAGGAACATCTGCTTCAACCTGAAATCCAAGTGAGTCATCTACCATGGACCACTTTTTCTCTATAAACTCACAATTTCCACAAGAGGCATGTTGATCATTATGAATATCTAAAAGAATAGAGGCATATGATATAATGTCAGATGCTTCCGTTCTAGGGATAACATAATTAATATCATTCAACACCCCTATATTTTCCTGGCAAATGCTTTCCTCCACAGTAAAATCTTCATCATGGACCTGGTCTTCAGGGCCAGGAGAGGCTTCATGAAGCGAAGAAAACTCCTCACAACATTTTTCATACAAACAATCAGCTGGAAAATAATCTTTACAAAATGAATTGAAAGCTGTATGAAAACCTGTTAAAGAGCAGATGCTTGCAGCAGGAAGAGACCGACACCATTCAAGAGAAGCTCCCTTCAATGAATACCTGAAGAGATTAATCTGGACATCTTCATGCATGATATTAAGTCGATGAATAACCTCATGAAAGTCTAGTAAATGCTCAGCTAGTACCTCCCAACTCTTTGCATGAAATTCAAGGAGGAAATTTTCCCATATGTCTCTATCAGGAAGTGCATTAGTAAAACCAACTATCTTAGAAAAGTCATAGAAAGCAAACCTTTGAGCCAAAATTTTCTCCATATCGAACCAGTGTAGTCACCAATCAATCCTTGAATCATGGAGTCGCCAGGTGAAAGATGCACAGCTTCAAATGTGCCTGGTCCTTGTTCACCATTAAAGGCCAGATCTTAACGTTGTCGTTACCCCGGGAAGCTTCTTAGGCTAAGAAAGCAGCTGCTGAAACCTTCTCGAGAAAGCTCCTCTGGGTTATCTTTCAGGTGTGCCAACAGTAGCCACAACTGAAACAATGAAGTGGAAACAATGGAGTCGCCACAGTGGAGTCGTCAGGTGCACAGTAGCAATCTTGATAATACTAATATCTGATGCACCTTCAGAATCAGTTAATCGTTGTCATTCAATCCCAGGGAAAATTTTCAAATTTGTCCCCGACAATGGCGCCAGAAATGTTAGCGTCAGAAGTCACTCCTAGATTTATATCAGGAGCAGAACCCAACGCCCATTAGTTTTATGTCACGATTTGTTTAATAGAGTGATCGTACGGGTAAAGACTCAAGAAGATATAGCTTTAACTCAGGAAACCGAGCCTGGTATGTAGAAAACAAGGGAGGTCTTGATCTAACTTCAGTTAGTAAATGGCTTAAAGGGTGATAGATGGAAGACTTGTTAGAAAGGTGAGAAAGACTGCCTCGAACAACAGGCCTTCGAAAGGTTGAAGACGAAAAAATTAGAGGCCAAGATCCTCTTGGTCCAAAGCTTCAAGGAGCTGAGGGGTGACTCGACTGAATCCTTCAATTCCAAGTCGTTCAGGGCTGAGAAAATCACATGAACCGATTAGAAACAATGCAACTATTACAGTGATCCAACCTACATCATCCTATAACAGTTGCAACTCGACTAGATCCTCCAATTCTGAGTTGTTCTAACACAGTATACAAAGAGATGGAAAAGAAACTGACATCCATAAAGTAAGAAATCTCAAATGCCTTCTATATTAACCAGAGAAACCGGTGCTTCATCAAAAATTTACAATCGGGAGCCTTGCTCAACCATCGATGCTTTACAAAATACAAATACTAAGTTTATATACTCAGAGAAATTCACCTAACAGAGGCATGCCCAGTCACCCAAGGCTTGGTGTCCTTTCAGTCAAACTCGTACTGATATCCTTCTTCAAACGCCACTTTAACTGAACATGGCTCCTGTAAGGGGAGTAGCTGAACCATTAAAAACTGAGCTAGCGTGTGCAGACCTCCTCCGAATAGTTGATAACTTAGCATGAATTCTCTGGAAAAATGGGTACACAGGATCCCCTCAAGCAGACCGCTTGCCAAACCCTCCATACCTCACACTTAATGAATGAGGAGATGTTTCAACCACCCCTTCTTGCCTTCATTTACTCCAAGCGTAGACCATGATCGAGGTTAGGCCCGATGGCAACTGGAGGTCGTGATGGGCCTCTCTGTGACTGAAACTCAATGCCTTTGGCCCCTTTTACACAACTCTTTCTTTCCGCAGTGACCACAGGCTATGACCCTGTGTTTACTCTCAAGGGAACTTTCGGTGTTCGCGAATATGAAGGGGCTGATCCCTGCTTCTTGAAATTGCGATGAGTGAAACGCCGAGATGGCTTAATCTGGCGCCACGTGTCCCCCTAGATCTGACGGTTCTGAAATCTCCCAACGATGTTGTACCTTGAGCCTTGGAATTGTGATGGGTGAAACGGCAAGGAACCTAATCACGCGCCAGGTGTCTCTTGCGGATGGACGACTGAGATTGCCCCGTAATACTGCGGGCCCGACTTTGGGTTCCTTTGGTGCTTTTGGGGTTCAGGGTTTCGAGACATAGGACAACAAGGAACCTTCACCCTTCGAATCCCTGAATGACGAAACGCCGACGCGACTAAATCTCGCGCCACGCGTCTTCTGGATGGACGACTGCTATCTTTCCCTACACATAATATGGGCGCTATCGATTGCGCTAAACTCGGCGCAACTTTGTTAATTGCGATTTTGCACCGACCGTCGATCTGCTTTTATAGATGAATCTGGGCCGTTGACAACGTAATTTCGCGCGCTCACTTGATTTTTAGCCTGAAATGGGGATTTACGTGCTACGCTTTGGCGTTCTTCGTGCAACCTTTAGCTCTGGATGCTCTCGGGCCCAAGACAATAATTGTTGCTAACATTAGGCTCCATGGGGGATAGAGTCATCCTTGTGATTCTCTAAGAACTCATTCCGCAGCTTTAGTGTCTTGCTGTTGGGCTATGGAGTCAGGCTCAAAACATCCCTCTGTTGAAAATACAGGCCGAAAAATAAAAGCAACAAAATAAAGATGCATGCTCAAAGGATCTTATTTATATAGAATCCTAAACTAATAAAACACTTTACATGGGGCTAGGTGAAAGCAGACTTCCACCATAGCCAATCAAGTAACTTCCTGAAGGGAAGCTCTTTCTTTCTGTTGATGATCACCAGCAGATGGTGTAACCATGACAGCAGAACGACTACACTCTTCAACTTCTCCTCACAGGGTGAAGTTGATATGGAATAGGGTGGCCCCAAGGCATAAAGGACATGTCATTCCATGCACTCGCTGACAGGATCATAGAATGAGTGGAAAACCCTGTGAAAAGGGTAGCAGCAAGCCTACTCTGCTCCACAACTAATCCTACAGGGCTGAACTTCATGAGTCTACATAGGTGAATGGGCGGGCTCCGGGAAGGAAGTCACCTATTCCACTGGTTGTTTCTGCTCTTCTTCTTGGCTCTCCCCCAGGACTGATTCATATTCATCATAAATAGGTACCATGGGGTGGTTCTGCTTGCTGACTGGCTCTTCAGTATATTTATAGTGATCAAATGTAGGATAATCTTGTTGCTCATCATCACTATAATATACATCAAAAAGGGGGTGTCCTTCATTGATATGATCCTCCTCCAGAACAGTGATCCCGTAAAAAAATTTCATTTTAGGGATAGTGGGACCTGCTGGTTTTGGCTGCTCATACATAATCTTTTTCTCTTTAATCCCAGGTAAAAATATACGATGAGAAACCCCCTAGAGGAAAAGAGAAGAATCCTCTTCCACAATTAACCCCTCTTTTAAAAAGGGAGGGTCTTTGTCATCATGAGTAGAGCTGCTAGTAATATCTTCTTCAACCCGATATCCAGGTGAGTCATCTACCATGGACCACATTTTCTCTATAAACTCACAATTTCCACAAGAGGCATGTTGATCGTTATGAATATCTAAAAGAATAGAGGCATCTGATATAATGTCAGATGCTTCTGTTCTAGGGCTAACACAATTAATATCATTCAACACCCCTATATTTTCCTGGCAAATGCTTTCCTCCACAGTAAAAGCTTCATCATGGACCTGGTCTTCAGGGCCAACAGAGGCTTCATGAAGCGAAGAAAACTCCTCACAACAGTTTTCATACAAACAATCAGCTGGAAAATAATCTTTACAAAATGAATGAAAGCTGTATGAAAACTTGTTAAAGAGTGGATTCTTGCAGCAGGAAAAGACCGACACCATTCAAGAGCAGATCCCTTCAATGAATACCTAAAGAGCTTAATCTGGACATCTTCATGCATGATATTAAGTCGATGAATAACCTCATGAAAGTCCAGTAAATGTTCAGCTGGTACCTCCCAACTCTTTACGTGAAATTCAGGGAGGAAATTTTCCCATATGTCTATATCAGGATGTGCATTAGGAAAACTAACTATCTGAGAAAAGTCCCAGAAAGAAAACCTTTGAGCCAAAATTTTCTCCATATCGAACCAGTGTAGTCTCCAATCGATCCTCGAATCATGGAGTCGCCAGGTGAAAGATGCACAGCTTCAAATGTGCCTGGTCCTTGTTCACCATCAAAGGCTATATCTTAACGTTGTCGTTACCCCAGGAAGCTTATTAGGCTAAGAAAGAAGGCGCTGAAACCTTCTCGAGAAAGCTCCTCTGGGTTATCATTCAGGTGTGCCAACAGTAGCCATAGCTGAAACAATGAAGTGGACACAATGGAGTTGACACAGTGGAGTCACCAGGTGCAGAGTAGCAATCTTGATAATTCTGATATCTGATGCACCTTCAGAATCAGTTAATCGTTGTCGTTCAATCCCCGGAAAAATTTTCAACTTCGTCCCCGGAAACGACGCCAGAAATGTTAGCGTCAGAAGTCACTCCTGGATTGCTATCAGGAGCAGAGCCCAACGCCCATCAGTTTTATGTCACGATTTGTTTAATAGAGTGATCATATGGGTAAAGACTCAAGAAGATATAGCTTTAACTCAGGAAACCGGGCCTGGTATGTAGAAAGCAAGGGAGGTCTTGATCTAATTTCAGTCAGTAAATGGATTAAAGGGTGATAGATGGAAGACTTGTGAGAAAGGTGAGCAAGACTACCTGGGGCAACAGGCCTTCAGAAGCTTGAGGATGAAAAAATCAGAGGCCAAGATCCTCTTGGTCTAGAGCTTCAAGGAGCTGAGGGGTGACTCGACTAAATCCTTCAATTCCAAGTCGTTCAGCGCTGAGAAAATCATAGGAACCGATTAGAAACAATGCAACTGTTACAGTGATCCAACCTACATCATCCTATAACATCTACAACTCGACTGGATCCTCCAATTCCGAGTTTTTCTAACATAGTATACAAAGAGATGGAAAAGAAACTGACATCCATAAAGTAATAAATCTCAAATGCCTTCTATATTAACAAGAGCGACCAACGCTTCATCAAAACTTTACAATCGGGATCCTTGCTCAACCATCGATGCTTTACAAAATACAAAGACTAAGTTTATATACTCAGAGAAATTCACCTAATAGAGGCGTTCCCAGTCACCCAAGGCTTGGTGTCCCTTCAGTCAAACTCGTACTGATATCCTTCTTCAAATGCCACTTTAACTGCGCATGGTTCCTGTAAGGGGAGTAGTTGAACCATTAAAAACTGAGCTAGCATGTGTAGACCTCCTCCGGCTAGTTGAGAAGTTAGCATGACTTCTCTGGAAAAATGGGTACATAGGATCCCCTCGAGCAAACTACTTGCCAGACCCTCCATACCTCACACTTAATGAATGAAGAGAGGTTTCAACCACCCCTTCTTGCCTTCATTTACTCCAAGCACAGACCAGGATCGAGGTCAAGCCCGATGGAAACTAGAGGTCGTGACGGGCCTCTCTGTGACTGAAACTTGATGCCTTTAGCCCCTTTTTCACAACTCTTTATTTCCCTAGTGACCACAGGTTGTGACCCTATGTTTACTCTCAAAGGCACTTTCAACGTTCGCGAATAGGAAGGGGCTGATCCCTGCTTCTTGAAATTGTGATGAGCGAAACGCCGAGATGGCTTAATCTGGCATTATGTGTCCCCCTAGATCTGACAGTTCTAAAATCTCCTGACGATTATGTACCTTGAGCCTTGGAATCGCGATGGGAAAAATGGTGAGGAACCTAATCGTGCGCTAGGTGTCTCCTGTGGGTGGACGACTGAGATTTCCCCGTAATACTACGGGCCCGACTTTGGGCGCCTTTGGTGCTTTCGGGGTTCAGGGTTTCGAGACATAGGACAACAAGGAACCTTCACCCTTCGAATCCCCAAATGTCGAAACATCGATGCGACTAAATCTTGCGCCATGCATCTTCTGGATGGACGACTGCTATCTTTCCCTGCACATAATATGGGCGCTATCCATTGAGCTAACCTCGATGCAACTTCATTAACCGTGATTTCCCGCCGACCGTCGATCTGCTTTTATAGATGAATCTAGGTCGTTGACAACGTAATTTCGCCCGCTCACTTTATTTTTAGCTTGAAATGGGGCTTTACGTGCTACGCTTGGGCGTTCTTCATGCAACCTACAGCTCTGGATGCTCTCGGGCCCAAGAAAAGAATTGTTGCTAACATATTGATCAGAGCTACATGAAGCCTTCAAAGAAAACCAGTGTTCCAGACCGAAGTACATTTGAAATCAAGCATTACATTATCCATGATGAAGTCGAGAAAGGAGAAAGTGGTTCTCCAATACATATCTCCACAGATGAGAAGATAAGAAGACATTTTGGTAAATCTTCTATCCAAGATGAAAGAGTTTGCGAACTCAAGCTGAATCTCATGGAGATGACTTCCTTATTGAAAAAGGAAGAGATGAATCCCAGGTTGGGAGGGAGCACTGATATGTATTGATTTATGGATAGTCAATTTTCAGTTCGAAAAATGGTCCAGGATGAGTATTTTCCTTTCCAGTTCGGAAAGTGGATTGAGATTTTTGATGGACAACAATTTTCCATTGTGGTTTACATGGGAAATGGTCCATATTGTTGATGTATCATAGACAGTGACTTCCCATTGTGGTTAACATGGGGAGTGGTCTAGGGAAGTCTCTCTTCTTGAGGGCTACTCAAGAAGGTTGGCCCGCCTCGCCGAACAATGATTTTTCATTGTGGTTAACATGAGGAATGGTCTGTTTTGGAGGTTGATACATGACAGTCTTTTCCTCTTGTGGTTAATAGAGGAAATGGTCTGGACAATCATTCCTTAGGGTTTATACATTCTCTCCAGGGTGCACTTTGATTAGTGTAGGAATAATGGCCCAGGGTGGGGAATGGTCCAGACTCAATAATCAGGGACAGGCATTCCTTAGGGAAGATTCATTATCTCCAGGTTACACTTTGTTTAGTGTCGGAGGAATGGCCCAGGGTGAGGAATGGTCTAGGCTCAGAAATCAGAAACAATCATTCTTCCTTGTTTGAGAATAATAGGGAAGATAGCCCATTGTTGATGTTCTATACTGAGGGCAGATATTCTTTTAGAGCTCACAGATGTGAGTGAAATATTGGCCCAGATGATTCAGTTTATTTTAACAATATTTTCTATGCAAGTTGATATTAGATGATTGTTATGAAGATTGTATGACAGTAGATGTATACTACTGTGGCGGATGTGTTCCATTGTTTGATCAAGTACTTGTGTGTTACTTGGTCTGGTAGTGTACCACTAGATTGTAGTTATGTACTACTATGGATAGACACAGTTGTGTTCTGTTTTTTTCGGATTTCCTTGAAGACTATCAATGGTATTGAAAATGATTATCAACTAGATGGATGATCAAAGGATAGAGATTTCCCAGACAAAAAATGGTTCAGAACATTTATTCTTCTAGATTAGAAGAATGGCTCTTGTGTCACTCTATGGAGTGAGAATCATGTCTAATTACTCAGATAGAGTATGGTTCTGAGAGATGATGCAGATGATGACACTGATGGTGATGATGGGGCTCATGATCTAGTCATGAGATAGTCTATACAACTATGTTGATGCTACTGGGTGAATGGTATGTTTGTGCTCAAGACCATTACCTGTAATACCTCCCTAAATAGGAGGGAGTGTTGATATTATGGTAGTTGTGGGAGGTATTTACCTCTACATGTAAACTTGATGAGAATAGAATACTCCAGGAAGCAAGAGAAACCCTAATGAGTTGGCTAATAACCCTAGAAGACTTGTCGGCTCAAGAAGATAATTTGTATTAGGTTATTAGCCTCCAAGAGAAGAAGTCAGCTAGAATAAATAATATATACTAAACAGACAAATACCTAGAATGAGAAGTTGGCCCAGGCAGTTAGCCAGAATTACTATAAATATAGAAGGCTAGTCTTCATTCTAGAAAGCAGTCTCAGTATTGCAGAGCAGCACTTGTGTGCACTGCAGTTACCCAGTTTCTGTGCAGGTTTGGAGGAGAGCTTCCACTGCAGCTGCTGCAACTAGCAGTTACTATTGGACTATCTCTTGGCTAGGGTTTGGACTATCTTATCATCTCTTGTTGGTGCACTATCCTTGGGGAAAGGTGCACTACCCTTTGTTTGGCTATCTAGCCTAGGGTTTTCTTCCGGAGTGATTCTCGGTCAAGGTTAATGTGCTCGGAGGGTGGCTTCGGCCTATGGTTGGGTGACAATAGTGATATTGTCAATGGTAAAATGAGCACATCCATTATATTCTAACAGGAGGTACCATTACTAGGGGTCCTAGTGGAAATGGAAAAAAAGTTCCCTGAATTCCAGAAGACATTGACTTTGTTTGGGATGTGTGCCCATAGACTAAACCAACTCCCATATACTAAACCACCAGCCCTGGTAGCAAATAAAATAACTTGTGACTAAAAAAATGGATTGGTCGCCAATTGGTATCATCTCCAAGGGGAATACCCATGACAGCTTGCAAATCAAGTTGATTGTTGCAAGGTCAGAGCAGGCGGCCACCAAGATAATAGTTGTCTCAGCTACTACAATTTGGACAACAGAGACAAGACATTCAGGTAGTTGTGGTTGTCTGCTTAAAAAATATTAACCAAGGCATGCCATGACAATAATTACTACTCATTGTATGTTATATCACGAACAAGTACTAGATAGATGTGGATTATAGACATACAATGAATGAAACAAAATATTTCACACAACCTCAAGAGTAAAAAACATAACAAAAAGGAGGCATGCCAAAGAAAGATACAAAATTGCAAACAAACCTCAGTTCAAGACATAAAAGCAAGTTATTCCATTTCCTAGAAGTACAACTCACTATTGAACTTCACAAGGTACACTCTATCAATGACAAAGACAAGCCACTAACCATTTTATCAAACCAATTCCAGATTATTGTTGTGAACAATATCATTGAAATTTCCCTCTGGCACTTCATCAGTTGCAAGTTTCAACACACTAACTGCTAAGACAAATACATTTAGATTGATCAACTGGTTCATTTAATCAGGATGTGCAACCAGCTAAACCCTGAACCAACTGTGTTTTCAGAGTAAACCCCTGGTGTACTCATGGAAATTCTACTCATATCACCTCATTAACCTCAACTGCCAAATATGTTTCAGATAGTTTACTAGTGCATTATTGCCAAAGTCACCCCTGCACTTCATCAATTGCAATCACTCACTGCTATTGAATCCTTCCTGAAGAAATCATTCATAGGTAGCTACCCACCATAGTCATGCACATTGGTTAGTAAGCCTGGTGAAATAAGACTATCCTGAAAGTGGAGGGCACTTGGTAATTGACTCATGGTATGGTTAGCGGTCATGGTAAGCTTATATTTCCACTTTTAGGCTCAGAAAAAAATTCTAAAAATAGATTCACAAAGACTTTAGGTAGTCCTTTGAATCTTTCCTAAAGAGTTATATTGACAGTGAATCAATAAAAAATAGTGAAGTTTTTCCTTTTATTTTGTCCAATATTATGCAACAACGAGATGTACTTAGCACAAATTATTGGTATGTTGCTAGCAAGCGATTTTATCAAGACAAAATGTTTCATACATTAGTAAGCGTATGCCTCCTCTGTAGCATGAAATTCTTTGGCTGCATCATATACAGGTTCTCTATACCTAAAAGGGCATGATATTCTTTGCCTGCATCATACTCAGGTTCTCTGTACCTAAAAAGGAAGGGACTAGCCACCCTGTGGCTTCTTCTGTTTAACATTCAACTGTTGGTAAATGCCTTTTTTTATTGTAAAATGCCTTTTCAGTGACAAGTTAAGAAAATTAACCCACGACCTTCAATAGTTTCTAAATGCTTGCCACTCTTATGAAATCTAGAGTCCATTATATCTTATATTGTTCGAAAGTTTCCCTTAATCTATATATTTTTCCATGCATTTGATGATAAATAAATATAATTCTTAAAGTAAAAAGCTTACACTTAGCTGGAGTACAGTGGATTTTGTTTCATCATCCTCTTAATACCAAAAAAGCATGTTTTGTTACACGAATGAATTACATGATTGCATATTTTATTAGTACGCTCTTATAGAACTATTTATGTAGTACCTCTAAAGTTTAATGAAATGTTTACCAGACTACTCATATAGTAAATTACATCAAATTTGGTTAAAATTCTTTCTGAATATACTGAAGCATCATTTATATTGGATTTTATACCACCACAACACTTTGTTCAAATTAGATTTCTTCAAAGCAGAGAGACAATAAACTTAAAAATTGAACATTAAAGAGATCAATTTGAAAAGTGCATTAGTAATATGCTATGTTTTATTCTCTAATCATTTTGCATGTTTTCCATTCAGGAACTCTATAATATAGTTGCAACTATGTATGGATTCTAGATTTTGACAACGTTGAGGAACAATGTGTCACATGTAAAATGGATTTCAAGCCAAATCTAATGCTTTAAAATGTGCTATTATTTAATATCTTCTAAAAAATGGAAAGACTTGACCTTGAATCTAGTTGACATCATTTACTAAGAGTAATACTATGAGACAACAAAACACAATATTGACAAGCCTACACTCATCTCCATAGAAATCACGAACGTGTTCTTGTAGTGACGTGTCAGTAAGCACATTTCTGAACAAGAAGGCCATGAATACACCACTTGCTTGATGGAAATGTAGAGATGTGAGTTTTCTAGTTTGGTCGAGCCTCAGTGCCGAGAGAGGTCCTTCTCTCTTGGAAGGATAAAAAACTATGGTGCCTGGGTCGAACCAGGGAGTAGCCCAACCCCCTTTTTTCGTTCTGTCAACGCCCAAAGGGGAAATAAGCAGTAGAATGAAGATATAAAAGGTAAAACCGTAAACCTTTGTTCTGTCAAGGCCCAAAGGGGAAATTCAAATAAGCACGAAAATGTAAATCGAGGAATGCGTATATGAGAAGATCTCATACAATTTATACCAGGTGGGAGGGCCAAAATGCTCTCATAAATCTCCTTGTTCTTTGGAAATTGGGCAAAGGGAATATTGTAGCTACCCAGTGCCCATACCACAAAACTAGGGCGAATTATACCATAAACACCGATTTTACCAAATGATAGGACGAAGATGCTATCAAAAATTTCCATACTTATAGATATTTGGCTAATGGAAGTTTGTCCCTCCATATTTCATGGGAGAAATATAAATTTTTTTCCTCTACCCCTCCTAAAAACATGGGCTAACCCTGTACATGATTTTTCCCCTAAAATAAATTATGGGCTAATAATATAAGTTTAAAAAAATCAACTCTAATACAAAAAAATCGCCCAATAAAAAATTAGAGGCCCCTTAATTTCACCCATGAGCGAAATTTCACCCCTAAAATCATTTATGGTCTCCATGAAGAAAATAACTCTTCACATCCATCTGATGGATTTTCCATTCAAAATGAGCAACAAGGGAAATAATCAGTTGAGCATAGTTCATATTTGCAATAGGGGAAAAGGTATCAATGTAGTCGATACCTTATTGTTGAGAAAATCCCTTTGCGACCAAGCGATCTTTATGTCACTCAAAAATACCTTCAGAGGTAAATTTGGTCCTATATACCTATCGACACTTCACAATATTATTTACTTGTGGTTGGGGAACTAAGGCCCAAGTGTTATTCTTCGACAAAGAGTCAATTTATGTCTACATATCTTTTTCCCATTCAGGTCATCCTTGAGCATTTGAGTAGGAAACACGATAATAAGTTTCAAGTACACGAGTTAGTAATGGAACATTGGTATGTTTCTTTTGACTTCAAGTTTTGCATCCAGAGGAAATATCATCGACATCAAGTCCAGTAGCTTTAATTTTCTTGGCAACACATTTGGGTAGACAAGAAATGGGTAAACTAATGTTCACTACGGAAGGTCGATAAAAAATAGGAACAATTTTAGTGGACATAGATGGAAGACTATTCAAAACCGATATCGAGAGACTAATCAAATCAGAGGTTGAAATTCTAGTCGAAACAAGAACAAAATTCAACTTTCCAGTCAAAGGACTGAAAATGGAATAGGAGATCCAAAGTCAGAACAACATCAAAGTGATCATTTTCTAGTAATCAAGAAGAGGAATTCAAAAACTTGATGCCAGAAGACTTCTCATCAAACCACACATTTCTTTTGATAATTATGTGTTGTTATACATGAACAAACAATCAATAGGCCTTGGACTCTTCAGATTATCCCATCATGATGTGAGCATGACTCTTTACATACAACTTATTTCTGCAATCATCAGAAATATGATCGTAGTTAACACATCCAAACACACAAAGGTGGTCGACGAAAGGCTTCTTTTCACACCATTGTTCAACTTGAGTCATAGAAGGAACAACTTGAGTCGCGATGCTATTGAGCATATAATTTGCACAATATACAAATTTAACCTAGGATTAAAGAGGCATATCTTTGTCTTGAAAAAGAAATCTATCCATTTTGACTAACATTCTATTTTTGCATTTTGAGATTCCATTTTGCTAAGGTGTGTGAGGAACTGATCTCTGCTACTCAAAACTAGATCGAACTAAGTATTTTTCAAAAGGTCAATTTATATACTCACCAACTTCGTCTGATCTTAGGCACTTTATGGGTCGACCACATTGCTTTTCAGCAAAGGCTCTAAATTATTTGAACTTTTCAAAGTTAATATTCTTATCCTTCAGAAAATAGACCCAAGTTAAACGAAAGAGATCATAAATGAAAGTTAATATATACCTTGCACTTGCAAGGGAAGGTAGACTGATGAAGAAAACATCAATATGAACCAGATCCGGGAGGTTTTGTGCTCACCACAATTTTCTAGAGTCAAAAAGTTCCCGATGATGTTTTCCAAGCACACAACCTTTACAAAATCCTTCAAGGGGAAACACTTTAGGTAGAACAACAACAATATTATAAGTTTCCATCGACTACAAACATTGAAAATTTAATTTTTCGAGTCATTCATTCCAAGTTTAACTTCACTCATTAGTGTGAGGAACAAGAGAAGTTGGTTCATTTTCGAGTCGATTCATGTCATAGAATTTACACAAAATATCATTCGGGTCAAGAAACCCTCTGGAGAAAATCGATTGACCTTTCTTCAAATATCAAACAAAGAACCGATATGGACAAAATTCTACAATATTACCTGTCTATTTTAACTAAGAAACAAACAATAGATTGGCACTGAGATTTGTTACATCATAAACATAAAAAATTATCCCATGTCAACAGGAAACATCATCCCGAGCAACAATATTGAGAGAAAAATCATCAACAATGTAATCTTCCTCTCCTCGGCTTCATTCAAGGATGTGAACAAGGAAGCATCCTTAGCCATATGATGAGTGCACCTAGATTCGAATACCCATTCATTCTATGCAGAATGAGACAACAAGAATTGAAAAGTTTCGACTTGGAAGGTGAAATTATCAGCAGGTCGACAAATAACGAACACATCTCCTTCAAGGAATTTAAACTTCTCCTTTAAATCATCTCTCTTGTTGTAGCCTAATTTTTCCACATGTCCAGTTTTTCCAGAGTGCTGACATGTCTTCTTCTTTTGAATTTGATGGGGTGCATCTATTTTCCCTTTAGGTTTCTAGTTGTGACATCCAAGTATCTGTGTAGAGGTATCAAACTGTACTATTTCCCTGTTATTCAACTTTCTATTTCCCTTGAGCAATTGAGATTGATGTTTACCACCAAGATTACATTCTTCAAGCAATCTATGTTGATCAATAATCAAAAGACCACAAAAATCTTCAAAGTTGTAGCCATTACAATATTCTTTGTGTGCCTACCATTTGCTGTAGAAAGTTGAAACAAACACATTGAATGGTGTTCTCAAAGTCATCAAGACCAACTCGATGAGTTGTCCATCTTTCTTCTGATAATTCTTTCCAAATTTTCCCAATTTCAAACGAATTTCCTTTACACATGTCAGATAGTCCTTTATTATGTCAAAAGAAAGAGGATCAAGAGTTATCAACTATTTATCCATCTGCATGACGTGTCTTTCATCAACTCTATTGAACAACAAATTCATATTCTTCAATACTTCATGAGGGAAGTCGATTCCACTAAGGTGAAAATGAATCTCCCACTAGATATAGGTCATGATGACCCTCATATCCTCATCCTTCTTCCCATACAATGAAACTTTCATGATCATCTGTTGGATATGGAATCACAATCTTCATATAATTCCACAATCATTTAGTCTTTAATAGGGTTTCCATTTCTGGTGCCCATACTGCATAATTTGATTCATTCAAAATTACAGGATCAATCTTTGAAGCCATCTTTGATATATGGACATAAATGTCCTATTTCAATAAGTTCCAACTAGAAAACCATCATCTTAGAGACAATCACACAACAAATAAGACTCAACAAGGTTTGTGGATAATAGATGAGGTTTCAAACCATCATCCCTAATACCATGTTTTGGAATAGGGAGGAAACTGTTATGAAACAGACAGACAATTTTGCAGATAATCAATGAGGGAATAAAGTTTCAAAGACAAAGGTGTTGCCTAAATACACCATTACAACACTTAAGCACAACACACTATAATCATAAAATCACAATGCGTATTGGACATCTTATACACAACAATGATATCAATTGATCACTTGATTATAATTGCCCATGAGGTATGTTATTTATAGCTTCAATATCTAACTAACTTCCATGAAATCGAGAGGATATTGTCCACATATAATTGTCATTTGTTAGAGTTGACTTTGTCAAATTTGGATTGTTTAGTCAGCTCGACAAGGATTCTCTACTCCACGGTCCATGCATCTTACTCATAGTTGATCACTCAGATAGTCAATCCACCAACCAACTATCTCCTACTGTTGGCGATTTTCCAAAAGAAAGACTTGTTGACTACTCAACTGACTAATGTAGAGATATGGTCAATCACCTGACCAACTGCTTCAAGATGTAGTTCTACCGCATGACCATTTGATTCCAAAAGAAGTTTTATGAACCATCATGACTTGATGTTCCAACAATATGTGCATACAATACAACTAAGAACTGAATGTGTCCAAATTTGGAAAGATTCCATAGTGACATTTGTTATTCATACCATGTATAATTACTGTTAAACTACTAGATGTATGTTGCTTACCTTAATTTATAGGAACATGGACTGTAAAATTATTTGTAATAAGAACATGGACAATTCAATTTTAACTTTTCATGTTGATAACATAATCTATTTGTATGGCTAGGAATATTGAAGTGATAAGTTTTATATTCAATTTTTTATACATATGAAAGGATTTTAACAAAGAGCTTCTTACTTTAATGTTTTAAATATGATTTATGCATATGTCATAAAACCTCTCTTAAAAACACAAACCCATCCCCAACAAACTTATTATGCCCAAGTCATGTATATAGGGACATTTTTTTCCCAAAACCTATCAATAGCTCAAAACTTGTCGTCCAAACCACCTCGTACCTATACAAATCCAGTTGTCAAACATTTCACACTCCACTAGTTTTCTCCACCTTTTTTGTCTGTATTTGTGCATGCTTTGACTTTCGCTTGTTTGGTATCAATTAGTCTTGGATTGAAACAAAAATAAATCCATAAGTAATTCATTCATTCGTGGGAACATAAATAAACTATCAACATTCCCTCTTTCTTACATCTGATCAGAACCTTGAGTATGCCTCAATTTTTTTTTTTTTTATTGCAAATTGACTGGAAATATTATCATCTATTGATATTGAAGAGAGTTCCATCCTACATTTGTGCCAATGATTCCATACTTGATAATGATTTAGGTTAGTGAACTTAGAAGTTTTGTAGGTTAATCAAGTTTTCTAGGGTTAATGGAAGCAGTCCAATCAATTTCTAGTTGTATGATAATTCTCTACAATGCCTAACAATAGTTTATAACAATCATTGTCATTACTCATTCATATATCTATTCTATAAGAAATAAACAACTTAAGATACTTCCAATGTTTGAAGCTCAGTAACATGACCAATATCAAGTGGAATATTTACCTGAAACCCCATGGTTGATAGTGTAATGTACAAGATAATTAATTTTGTGACAAACCCTTTATAGCAAAACTTGAGACCCCAACTAATCTGGATATTGGCTCTTAATCAAAATGTGAGACTTTGGGCATTCAACAAGGTACCCACATTATTGATAGACATTCAACTTATCTAGTTTTATGGGAAGTTGCAATCATGGATAGACACAATGGGAATTGAAGTCCATACCAACTACCTTTATGGGTTTTATACATTTAACAAGGTATCCCCTTATTGGTAGAAACTCCATCCATGAAAAATAAGATTAATGTGAAACACAATATCAAACATGTGAAAATAGATTAGAACTAATTTTGTTACATAAATAAAAATCACAAAGTTGAGAAGGGGATGCTAACAATGAATTTATTTTGATGGAGTTTGTGTAGATGAACTCAACTTATTGGGAACCATAGGGATCAAAATCGCTCCAATTTTGTGGCATCGTGTTTCCCCAATTTTATTTCGGTGTATTGATAATGGTAGCCACAGAAAAAATCCAAAATACATATAAGACTATCTGGAGCTCTGATCAAGTTCGATGATGTTACAAACAAAATTTTCATTTCTACAAAAAATAGAAATGGTGAAAATTGAATATAATAAATACCCCATGGATGTCTAAGTTGAATGGGTTCAGGGATGATTTTAGGGGCTAAATTTCGCTCATGGGATAATTTTCCATGGTTTTTCCAAAAAAAGGATTTGCTACTTTAAAAATGATTCACCCAAATTCTATAGAATAAAATTATTTTACCTTAAAAATCGCCAAAAATTTATAAAAACTATATAAAATTCCTAGAAATTTGAAAATTTTTACAAAAATATCACCAAACATTTATAGTTGGCATATGAAGGATTAGTAATATTCGCCAAGGTTTCTACATTTTAAAATAAATTTTCATCCTTAAAATCATCCTTGAATAGGTTTGCGAGCTAACCGTTGTTGATGTTTGCGAGGGATGAAACTCCAATTCATATGCAAAGAAGAAATATAGTAATAACTAGACCACAGTATGGAGTCCCCATGAATTCCTTTATTGAATTAACAATGCTTCCCTAAACTAGATGTTAGGGACACTTCATAGATTTCCTCATCATGCACACACCATCGTGGATATGCCATTTAATAAAACATATGCTATAATCATTCCTCAATTCCTCCCACAAAGCTCATCACCTAGTTTTTTCCAAAGCCTTTGATGTTGGCATCCAAGTTCACAGTCTTCTAGTGATGCGTAAACTTAATTGTTATCTTCACACTATGAACTGCACTCAACGAATAGGGTGTATGTCTGGGACACCAAAATAAGTAGATGTTTGTTTAAAATCTAACATGTTTCTACTCATCCACAGTTATTTTTTGGATTTAGACCACATAAGTGAGTTTTTAAATTTTCGACGTTTTGAGCAGTTCACTACTCATCTTCAGGGAATAGAAAGATGATGAGAATAATAAGGTGACTAGCTATTATTAGAACGATGCAATGAGATAAATACAAGTGTGATGGAGGTAATAATTAAATTAAATAAATTGTATAGGGAAAAGAATGGTGGGCTGTGGTGTTGTAAATTGATTGGCTTGTAGAAAGAGATGAAAAGGAATCAAAGGAAATGTGTTAGTGTTGGAGGTTACATAAGAGGTTAATAAGTGGAGCCCAAGACTGGATAAGTTGGAAACCATCTTCTTTATTGATATTATTAGGGTGTTTCTCAATTTCCATGACTTCTCTGATGAGGCAAGTAGAGTAATGGGGATCTCTAGTTAAAAAATTTAATTGGTCAAAGTAAATCATGTGTTTGGCATTGGAAGAGTGTTCAATAATGGAAGATTTTTTGGTTATGTTATCCCCCATTTCTAGGGATAACTAAGGAGATGATGTCTCAAGCCCTCAGGTTGCATACATGGAGTACCGAGAGACAGACCATCAGACAATGCCACATATCACACCACCCATCACCATGAGATCGACGGTTGCACCGTTCACCACACCAACTTGGATCACAAAGGAAACTGGTCTTGCTCCATGTGGTAACGATTCTAGTGTTGTGGTAAGTTCCATTTTAATAAATGAATCATTTGAATATGATGCAAAGGGTTCTTCCTTGATTTTGAAATCATTTGCTTGGAAATTATGATATTTTCCCTATTTCATGACCCTCTGACCCTCTATGGATCATGCCTTTTATATTCGATATAGGCCAAATTCAAGCCTTCTAAGGCTGCAGCCTCAGTCTTAGCATGTCCAAAATCTAACAAGGAAAAAGAATTAAGCCGGATGGGAAAAGACAGCCATACCTTCTTTGCTGAAGCTTTTAATTCTTTTCTCACGTCGTCGATCACTGTTTGGCGAGCGATCTCGCGACATGCCAGTTTGTCGGGGATAAATTGTGGGAGCGCCAGAGGGGGAACAACAGCTCTGAATACTCTCAAATAGGAGAATTCCTCTTCCACATACCAGTCTGTGATATGGCTCAGATTTGCGGCCATGCCATCCGGGATGCGGGGTGGCAAAAGGCCAAAATTGGTGACATGTAGGGGCACCATTACCCAGTTAAAAATTTCATAAATGAAAACATTTGCATTGTTCTCCCATAGTTTATCGTGGTAGTCATGCACAGCTTTATCTTCGGATGGACTCCAAGCCCAATTCATTAAAGGAAAAGGCGTCCTGGCGCATATCGCATCCATGATATACGCGGACATGTAGAACCCGGAAGGCTTCCCGGCTTCCTTCTGCTCTTGGTACTCGGTGATTTTGTTGAATAAATTATCAGAGAGCATTTTTTCCCAATTGAAAGAGAAACCTTCCGCCACCTGAAAAATGAGGGGTACCCACTGGACGTAAAAATGAGCCGTGTCCTCCGATCCGAACAACCGACAAGACATCATCGCCACATACCTGTAATTTGGTTCCAACGAAGAAATCGAATACACACCCTCGTTGTTCACCCTGAATGTGGAGGAGCGAGATACCCAATCCTTTATCAAGCTTGGCATAGTCTTGTCAAATTTGTTGCACTCCTTCTCTTTGAACTCTGCGAAGAATTCTTTTCCAAATGTGCATTCAGAGGTCGCTGGGAGCTTATACATAGACTGGATGTGTTCAGGCCTAAAAGTCCCAATAATGTCTCGTCGGTCATTTACAATAGTTCTGGAAGGCAAGTCGATGTGATCCAATGCCCATCGGATCATATCGAAGTACGGGAGCAACCGAGGTATGGTCGCAACGAGATGCATTCTCGACTGAACAATAGCCTTGTACTTAGTGTTCAGGTCATCCTTCACGATATCATAGTTATAGTCATCAGAGTCTGAACAGTTTACTGCCTCGGATTGCAGGATATCTGTAATAGAAGACCAGGTAGATACGGAGCCACCCGTCCAAGGCGAAGTGTCTGAGACGTTGTCCGAACCCTGTGCTGCGACTTCGATATTTGCTTTGGCTCCTCTCCTTGGCGCCATAGCTGAAACTGGCGTTTTTGTTCTTCTGTGATAAACCTGCGTATACATGCAGAGGCTAGTTCACTTGGAGAAAGACTTGCTCTATACACTTAATAAAAGATGTTTTTTCTTTTAATAAATAAAACAAGTTTCGTATATATTTTGGAAATCATGTACCTTTATCATGGGTTCATTTAATCGTGAATAGAACGAATTAATTGAAAAAATCCGATCGTATTTTCATCGTGGATTTACCCTATTCTCTCATTAATGTCATGAATATTGGGCGGCATTGGCAGGTGCTCGGGTTATGGAGAGTAAATGGATCCCTTATGAAGTGTGCCAACCTTGATGCACGAGACGTACCTTATTTTAAAATTATTTTTCTAAAATTTCAAATCTTAATGCCTTAGAGATTTCCTCGCTTTTCGTCATCTCGTGAATTTCCCTTTAACGTTTTGTCTTAACAACTCGCGAGATTGCGAATCCCGATCTCGGGATAAATTAATCAATAATCATGATGTATTGGACCCTTAATGATATGATTAACTTAATCGCCGGATCGTGAATCGGGAATTCGAAGACAAGTTTTTAGGGGAATGAAATGCCGAGTCGCGAAATCACGATGCGGAGATAATTAGTCTCAAATTACGAGAAGTAAATCTTAAATTAGGAGACTAACCAATCTCGCTTATAATTATGTCGCAACCTCGCGAATCGTAGTTTTGGATATCCTTAACTTTATGAGATAAAAAGCCGAGGTGCGATGTGCCGAGAAACAGAATTTAACCGTGGTTAGTTTTCTAACCTTGGTTCTTGACTAAGGCTTATCAAAAATATTTATCGCGTTCTCGGCTTTCGGGGTTATAAAAACAAAAATTTAGGCTCGACGAATGCCGAGTCACGAAACCCCGATGATGTCTAATCAAGGGTTAAGTGGTTTACCATAGTTAATGCCTTGGGTGAAAAATTTGAAATAGTGAGTTCGCAGTTTCGCGACTCGGGACTTGTGAATTCAAATATCTAAAACGCCCGACTGGCGACATCCCGAAATGAAACAAGAGAGCAACATTCTTGCGAAAAAAAGAAATTTTATTGAAAGAAAAAAACGCATTGCTATTCATGCGACAAGATTAGAAAGTTTTATGATGTTCGGAAAGAGAAGAAAAACATCTCCAGGTTTCAAGTATCAAACTTTGAAAATTCGTGCAGGATCAAAGAACAAGTGTGGCTCCAATAGCACTTATGGGGTATTCCGTCACATGAGGAAGGCCAGGGTTTAATGGTGTTAGTGGTTTTGGTGATGACTTGGAACCTTTTGATGGAGAGAGACTTTTTCCATACATTAGAGCACTAGGTGGTTTGGTCCATGGCATTTGGAGGCTCAATGACTTCTTCTAGAGAAAAAAATGTCTCACTTGGAGGCTAATTAGGGCATGAGCCATTGATGGGGAAGAGGGTGACAAGAAATGACAGTCGTAGATCTTTCATGGGTCCCACATATCCATAAAATGGTACCAAATGAGGAGGGAAATAATGACGGGTAAACTGAGGCACCGATTGAATCAAGGTCGTCAATCCCTACTTCTGAGGGCCATTGGATATACCACCATGATCCATTGGAGAGGGTCCGTTGGAGTAGAATATATTTAGATACACATTTTACTATGAAGTAAGAGAGTGTGAGATGCTCTAGTTCATGAATTTGGGGTCGAGAAGAGATTGTAACCATTCGATTTTGAATTCACAGGTTCTCACCGGGTGTTTTCAACAACCTGAGGAAGAAATATTAGTTGGGACAGGACATTGGATGAGGGGATTTTCATGAAGCTCCAAGTGTGTTCTTTAAGATAAGAGGAAACTTTTGAAAATCCCACCAACCTGAGAGTGAATTAGGGGGTCAGATGTGTTACAACTTGCATGAGCTAGTTTACTCTACTTTGCATGCATGAGCTAGTTCACTTTACTTTGCATGCATGTGCCAGTTCACTCCACATTTCATGCAAGAGCTATTTCACTCTACTTCACATGCATGAGCTAGTTTACTCTCCTTCACATGCATGAGCTAGTTCACTAAACTTTGAATGCATTATTTAGTTTACTTTACATTGCATGCATGATCTAGTTCACTCCACTTTGCATGTAGTTAAGCCTATCATAGTTGCATGACTAATTCTTATATATTACATTATATTGCATTGTATTGTATGGATTATTCATTCATCCTTGGATGCTTGTTATTCTTTCAAAGGTTAATGAGAATTGAGATTGATTTTTTATTCTCTTGTATTTTCTTCTTCTTAATCGATATTGTATCACTTTTCAATTAGATTCTAGATCTTGTAGGTGTGCAACAATTTCTACATGGTATCACAGCTTGATCAATTCTTAAATTCATACCACCATGCAGGAGTGTGGATGGCTTATGGGGCCTTAGACAACATAAAATACTAGAAACAAGTGTATTAGGATATTATTGAAGCTTCGTTAGATCAAGAACCTTGAAAAGGTACTCAAACCAACATCTAGGAACTTTGTATAGGGTCTTTGGCCTTTCAGTGGGATACACGTAGATTTTTTGCACTCGAGATGTGTGTCCAAGCATAAACATGGTCAACATGGAAACAATGTTCCTAAGATCTAATTTAACATTCCCAATCTCAAGCATAATGAACAACACCTAGAAAGCATGAAAAGCACCCTCTATAGGGAGTCCGTAACATTTGAGTTGAATATGGGTGCCATTGTGAGGTTTCTGGCATCGTGGATGGGTCTTGGGTATGTTACCATAATAGGGGGATGAAAAAAATATCTTGTGGCCCTAAACCTTGCTTCTCATGATCAATCACCATGTATGAGTCCTCAAACCTCCATATCTAACATATGTTGGATAGCAATCAACTCCAAGGGTGTTATGAGAACCATCACTAGGTTAGTTGTGCACCAAGAATGCATTTGCAGGTACAACCAAGGTCACAAGAGGAAAATAATGGGCATTATTCCCTACATGACACTTGTCGCACTCAATTTCCATAAATGAAACTTATTACTCACAAAGATTCTAAGGCTACGATATTGAATGCATCTTCAAATGACCACATAAGAGCCTTTTATGTCTTCTCTCGCTTGCTAGAGGGATATGGGCACAATGATTAAGCCACAACACATGCCCTAAAGAAGAATGTGTTATGGACCCACACCATGAATCATTCTTGGGGCCATGGTTGGGGTTCTTAGCATTTGAGCGTGATATGGGTTCCATGAGTAGGTTTTGTGCACTAGAAAGGGGATTTGAGGTGTAAACATGGTCGTGGGGGAGGGAACAAGGGTGTTAGTATCTAAGGGGAGGAAACAAATATGGCCTTGGTCCCTAAACATTGGTTCTAAAGGTCAATCACCATGAAAAACATCCAAAAATCATAGCACAAACCCTCGTTAGGAGGTATTTTCCATCAAAGTTGGATATAGATGCCATTAGGATATTTGTTTTTCATCAAGGATGCAAGAATGAAAGGCCTTGACCATGGTCAAGGAAGTAAAACAAGTTCCTTGGGATATTCTTGAATCTTCTTAGGCTCAAGAGACTTGAATGATTCCTTGAACCAACACATCATTCCTCTGTATGAGTTCTTTGTAGGCATTCAAGTGAGATACGAGTGCCATGAGTAGGTTTTGAATACTAGAAATGGGGTTGGATTGCTAAACACAGACAAGGGAGTAAACAAGGTCATTCAGCCCGAATTGAACCTTTTTCAACTCAACTGCTATGAACAAAACCTAGACATAGTGACATGATTCCTAATTAAGGGGTGTTTTCCCTAGGAATTGGATATGGGTGCCATTAAGATGTTTCATACACTGTAGTTGGGTCTTGAGTCCTTGACTATAGTCATGGTAGGGGCACAACATCATTGGGCCCTTGACATTGGTTAGTGGAAGAAAACAACAACCTTGGGACCTAAACATAACGTGTCTTTACCAAGCACCATTAACACATCCTTAAACCACCACATAGGAGAACAGATGGTTTTTAATACCTTGACCATCATCAAAGAATAAAACCAAGTGTCTTTGGATTTTATTGAATCTTCTCGAGATGAAGATCCTTGAACAATACTCAAACCAACTTGCATGAATTTTGTAAGGGGTCTTTGGCCTCCGAGTGGGAGACAATAACTATGAGTAGGTTTGTGCACTGGAAATGTGTGTTAAGGAATAAACATGGTCTAGGGGGGAATAATGACCTTAATCCCTAATTAAATCTTCTTGATTTCAAGGACCATGAACAACACATAAGAAAAATGGCATGAGCCCTCTACAAGGTTTTTTTTACATCTAAGTTGAATATGGGTTTCGTTATTAGGTATTGAGTTCCTGACCATACTTAGGGGAGGGAAACAAGATAATTTTTCCCTAAAAATTTATTTTCAAGCTCAAGCATCATGGACAAATCCTTGAACTTCCACAATTAGTTTAATTTTGCACCATGATTAGGTTAGTTATGCACTGTGAATGGATCTATAAGTCTAACAAAGGTAATAGGACGGAAATAATGACCTTTTCCCTGATTTATGCTTCTTTATCTCAATCACCATGAAAAACACCTACAATCCACAAAAAAATACATCTCCTGGGAATTTTTTGATTATGAGTGGTTTACCAGGGGACAATATGATGTTTTTACTGATAATAATGGGTCTTTCCATCTCGATAATGGTCAAAGAAGTATAACAAGGTCCTTCAAAATTTAACAAAGTTTTTTGTGCTCAATTATGATGAAAGATGCATTGAAACACCACATAAGACATTTCTATGTGATCATTGGCCTCTAAGTGGGATATGGTTGTCATTAATTGGTTTTGGGTAGTATCGATGGTTCTAGGGGCCTAAAGCTTGGTTAAAAGGAAAAAAAAATGACCTTACATAGGAAAATGAAACTTTTGGGCCTTAAGCACCATGAACAAGGCCTTCAACCATGACACATGCCCTCTATTTGGGTTTTTGACCCCCCAAGTGGTATTCAAGGTGACATTAGGTGGTTTTGTGCAAACTGGATGAGCCTAGGGCCCTAACTACGATCGAGAGAGAAAAATAGGTCATAATGCTAAGATTTCCTTTTGAAACATTTAAAGGCGAGGAAAGTTTTTCATAGTTATGAATTAATGTAATAAAAACTAGTTCATGTTATTTCTTGTTCTTTTAAATTAAAAAAAAAGACATGATTGCCTATTAATTTAAAAATATATTAAATTACTATTAAAAAGTATGGAAAAATAGTGGCCCACTATTGTTACCTACAACTATACAAATTAGTTTCAATAAATTGACATTTAGGTACTAAATCTATGTCTTAAAGTGAACATATGCA
>ML801822.1:160096-171360 GCA_009831015.1 Picea engelmannii
TAATTCAATAAGGATAAGTCGCCTACCTTTGATGGAGAAATCAAGAAGGGAGAAGAAGTTGAGGCTTGGTTGTTGGATATGAAGAAGTATTTTAGGGTACATAACTACTTAAAAAATACAAAAGTGAATATTTATATCTTCAATATGAGTGGAGGATCTTCCATATGGTGGGAATACCTCAAAGAATTCAAAGGATTGAAAGAACACAAATTGACCTGGAATCATTTTGAGAAGTACTTTAGAAAATCTAACCTATTGGAGAAGTACTTTGATGAAAAAATCAAGGAGTTCCATGCACATAAGTTGGGATAACTTACCATGGATGTGTATGCTAATAGATTCTTGGAGTTGTTGAGGTATTTTCCTTACCTCAAGGACAAGAAATAAAGAGTGCAACATTTTCTCAGTGGATTGCCATAGCATTATCAGGATAGAACCGAATTTGATAAGACCAAGACATTGGAAGACACTATAAGGAAGGATAAGTGTTTCTATGATTAGTCTAATCATAACAGAGAGCATTCTAAGGATAGGAGAGGAAAGGATAAGAGTGGATTCGTAAAAAAGGGATTCAATCCATTTCCATATAAGAATTAGAAGAAAGGTTCTCAGTTTGGTCAACCGAGCAGAAGATTGCATCAATAGAAGTTTCCATCTCAATGTGGGAATAAGCCAATAGAGTAGGAAAGAGAAAGAGTAGAGGAGCCAAAGAAAGGGACTATACAATGTTGGGGTTGTAGAGAACCACACATGTTAAGGGACTTTCCTCATAGGTAGAAATACAATAAAAGGGTTTACCATGTGCAGGAAGTAGCTGCAGTCAATGATGTGGCCAAGAGTGTGTTGAGAATATATGTAGTTGTGGATAATCAACAATCAAACCACCAAGATTTTGTAGTGGAGATGGAAGGTATAATTTCAAAACAAATTGTTTCTATTTTAATTGACCCTATATCTAACCTTAGTTATATTTCACCTCAAGTTGTCGAAGCATGTTCCCTACTGAGAGAGAAACATAAAAAGGCATGGTTGGTTTAGTTAGCCACATGGACATACAAGAAGGTGACATAGGTGATATAAGATTGTCCATTTGAGATGAGTGGAATGTATACTCAAGAATCCATAAATATCCTACCTCTGCGATCATATTATGTTATTTTAGTATGGTCTGGTTGGTTCTTCATAAGGAAAATTTAAATTGCTATGAGAAGACCCTAAAGTGTGAAGATAAAGAAGGAAATGAAAAATTTTTGCAAGGCATTCATAAGCTAGGCTCAGTTAGACAAATATCACCATTACAACGTAATAATTTTTGTCGGAAAGGGTTACCCATGTATTATATACAAGTGCTTAAATTTGTAGAGGGAAAGGAGTTGATGGTTGAAGGTCACCCTGTGTTGTGGGAGTTTAAGGATTTATTTCCTGAGGAGGTTCCTGGATTACCTCCTAAGAGAGATATTTATTTTTCAATAGATCTTGTTCCTGGAGTAGTACGGACATCAAACGTACCCTGTCGGATGAGAACAACAAAATTGGTGGAGATGAAGGTACAACTAAAGGAGATGTTGGATAAAGGTTACATCAGACTAAGTGTATCCCCGTGGGGAGCACCAACTTTATTTTTGAAGAAAAAGGATCGTACCTTGTGCTTGTGTAGTAACTATAAGTAGTTAAACAAGATGACCATCAAGAAAAAGTACCCATTGCCTAAGATTGATGATCTTTTTTATCATATTAGAGGAGCTTCATTTTTCTCTAAAATTGACTTGAGATTAGGATATCACAAAGTCATAATTAAGGATGAGGACATCCACAAGAAAAAATTTAGGACAAGGTATGGGAACTATGACTTTGTAGTGGTGCCATTCGAGTTTAATAATATACCAACTACCTTTATGTGCTTGATGAATAGTTTTCTCGGCAAGTATCTAGATACGTTTGTCTTGGTATTTGTTGATGACATTTTTGTGTATTCCAAGACTAGAGAAGAGAAAAAAGACCATCTCAGGATGGTGCTACAGGTGCTAAGAGAGCACCAGTGATATGCTAAGTTCAACAAGTGTGATTTATGTCAGAAGGAAATCCAGTATTTAGTCCACATAATCTCAACAGAGGGAGTGGAAGTAGAAAAATGCAATATTAATGAAATCATGGATTGGCCTACCCCTCAAAATGTAACAGAGATAATATCTTTCATGGGATTAGCTAGGTATTACAAAAGGTTTATAAAATTATTTTCCAAGACTGGTCATCCCATTACTTCATTACAAAGAAGGGGGGGATTTGTATGGTCGATAGAGTGTGAGGCTAACTTCCAATAGTTAAATTATCTTTTGACCAATGCCCCTGTTTTGAAGATCGTAGACCCTGAAAAAGATTTCTTGGTTTTCACTGATGCTTGCAAAGAAGGACTCGATGGATTACTTATGCAAGAAGGCAAAGTGATTTGTTACGAGTCAATAAAGTTAAATGAGCACAAGAAAATGTATGTCACCCATTATCTAGATCTTGCAACAATTGTGCATGCATTGAAGATGTGGATACATTACCTTCTTGGAAGGTGGTTTGTCTTGATGACATACCATTGTGGATTAAAATACTATTTTGATCAGCCGTGATTGAATGCTAGATAGGCCAGATGGATGGCCTTGATTGGTGAATTTGATTTTGAGATTAAACACATAAAAGGAAAGGAGAACAAAGTGGCATATGCACTCAGTTGAAGTGTGAATATTGTACACTTAGCAACAACAAGTGTAGGAGATTTTGACATCCAACACATGATTAAAACCCTCTTTCAAGAAGACAACATCTTCAATCAGGTGAGAAAATGATTGTAACAAGAATCTGAAGAGAATAAATATGAAGGATATCGACTTACATCTCATGATTTATTGTTGTATAAAAATAGGTTATATGCGCCTAATTCAGTAGATTTGAGATTCTTGATTATGGATGAATTCCATAGGAGACCTTATGTGGGTCACCCTGGTTATGAAAATATGGTAACAATAGTGAGGTAGTTGTATTACTGACCCATAATGAAGAAGGATATTTTTGAATACATTGGTAAGTGTTTAGAGTGTCAATGGGTGAAGGTTGATCACAAACATCTTGCATGATTGTTGCAACCTTTACAAATTCCAAAGTGGAAATGGGAAACAATTTCCATGGATTTTATTACTGGTTTTCCAAGGATAGTCAAGAAACATGATGCAATCATGCTTTTGGTAGATAAGCTGAGAAAGGTAGTTCATTTCATCCCTACTAAAGCTACTTTAAATGACATAAATATTGCTAACATTTTTATGAAGGAAATTTTTAGACTGCATGGTCTGCCTAAGACCATAATCTCAGATAGAGATGCTAAGTTCACTTCACATTTTTGGAAAACCTTGTTTGTAGGCTTGGGAACGTAGTTGACATTTAGCATGTCCTACCATAATCAAATAGATGGTCAGGATGAAAGAATGAATAGAGTGCTAGAAGACATGCTAAGTATGCATGTTATACATCGACCCAAGTGGTGGGAATAATATCTACCCATGGTAGATTTTTCCTACAACAATGGTTATCGGGAATCATTGAAGATGAGCCCATTTGAGGTTTTGTATGGTAGAAAGTGCAGATTTCTAATTAGTTGGGACAATCCAATGGATAAGATCACACTTAGACCGAATTTATTGAACGATATGGAAAATTCCATGGTAAAGATAAGGAAAAATTTGAAAGTGCCCCGAGACAGACAAAAGAGCTATGCAAACAGTAAGAGAACTCATAAAGAGTTCAATGTGGGAGATCATATGTACCTTAGGATAAAACCTAAAAGAAGTTCCTAAAGGATGGGAACATGTTCTAAGTTAGAACCTCACTACTTTGGTCCTTTCAAATTCCTGGAATGAGTGGGACCAAAAGAATACAGACTTGCATTACCACTTATTGTTTGAGCTCATAATGTGTTCCATGTATCTTTATTAAAGAAATACATTCATGATTCTAATCATGTCATTGATTGGAATATGATACATGTGGAACCAGAGGGAGAATTCTATCCATAGCCTCAATGCATCATGGACAATAGAAAAATAATGCTCCACAACTGAGCAATTGTGCAGGTCAAGGTGAAATTGAAGAACTTTGGAGCAGATGAGTCTACCTAGGAACTGGAGGATGCCATGCGATTGGAATACCCATTTTTATTTCCTATATAGTTATATGTGTGTGTGTGTGTGTGTGTGTGGTTTTTTAAACACTAAGGATGGTATTTATTTAAGGGGGGGGGGAATGTAACACCTTGTTTCACCCCATGACTATAATTATGCTAACACTTCATATACTGTGATTATGAATCATGTATTCATGTTTTTATTTTTAGAAAAAATCAGACAACTGATTGAGAGAGAAAAGAGTTGAGTATTCGCCATGATATCACAAGTGGGATTGGTAAGGTGGGATGGTGAGGTGTATCGATGAGATGGAATGGAGAGGCTTCTATGAAAAAAATTGGAAGGTCATCCAACATTCCAACCTACATCTGAAATCCATTAATACACACCTGCCAGCATACTTCAAGTTGCATGGAGCCATGTGAGTAGTTATGAAGGAACATAATTGGTGGTTGAGGTAGTTAATATTACTGATATACCTGATATCTTGAAGAGGCAAAGGTCAACTTAAAAATATGACAAAAGTACATTCCCAGGATTTCCCCTTTAAAATTCAAATCCCTGACTACAGGTCATGTCTGACAAAATGCACGGGAATCCCAAGGGATTGGTTGAAGAGGAGACCAAAGGTGGAAAAATCATGAGGGAAACACATGCAATAAGCATGATGATGAATAGAGGAAGGAAGATGGGGAGACACATGAGATACACAGAGAACAAATCATGAAGAAAACACGAGGAGAACAACCTGAGGAAGAAAAAGTGATTTGCAGACTCACAAACAAACAGTGTAGTGAAAACATTTGTTCACTGGTGCATATATGAAAGATAAAAGAGATTGGAATTTTTTTCTTGAAGAAAATAGAAAGATTGTCCAAAGGATTGATGATCAACTTGGAACATATAAGACCTAGATCCATACTGGATCCACAAAGGACTGCATCTTGGTACCTACAAGAAATAAACTAGCTTCAATAAGGGAGGTCGTTGAGGGACTGTATGGAAAAGAAGGGACTCCTTGTGTAGAGGAAATCCAATTGGGAGGGTACTTGATAAACCTATGGAATTCTTGAGCCCAGTGGGAAGAGTGAAACTTCTACTAGTGCTAGTGGAGGAAGGAGAGTAACCTTCCAGGATCATACTAAATATAATAACCAACTAAATCAATCCCCTTGTGGTATCATGGCTTGGCATAGGGGTGGCGTGCTGTAGGAAGACACTACATGAAGGCACTCTATAGCACAGCCTCAGGTTGGGAGGAAATGCATCCTCTCTTAGTCAGATGGCTATTGATATTTTCCTAAACAAATAAGTGTTTAACTTGACTTATTTGATGTTTGTTTAATGATGTGAACATATGGATTTCTTATTAAAATGGGAAATGTGAATGCATGTAAGAAATGGTTAAATTCCTGAGTAAAATGGAATATGCTCGTTTTTTTTCACCATTAATCTGATATCTCATGAAACTAAGTAAAAAATGTATGGGCAGTATGTTACCTAGTGATTCTTGCAATTCTAGTGAGGAAACTTTGCAAGATATGGACAAAATATTCATTTGGAAGGTGACAAGAGTGACTTGGTGTGAGAAAATCCCCTATACTGGTTAAGGAACCTTAAAACATGTAAAATTTACCTGGTTTAAGTGGAAGGGTTGCAAAATATGAAAAACATTAGCCCGGATGAAGTAAGAATGCTTAGTTGGTTCAAGAGTAAAATACTAGATCTATTAAGAGTCTAGTAGAGTATCGGAAAAGACTTAGAAGAAAACCCTAAAATGTTTAAGTTTGGATTCAGACTGTTACCTTGAATAAAATTGACATTTTAATTTGGGATGATTCACAACGGATGATTTGATGTAGAAAGTATATCTGGACTATTGGTTGGGTGGTACTACCATCAGAGTGACCAAGCGAGGGATTGTAAAAGGACTCCAATGAGGGAGACTTTGAGTCAATAAGGATCGTTGATCTATTGGAGACTGGTCATGGCCATTTGTTGTGGACTATTGGATCTAGTTACTAGTGTATCAGAAAAAGGGTTGCCAGAGGTATAGAAGAAGGACTAAGACATAAGTTCGATGACTTGGGAGTCTGAGGACCATCGATCTTTTAGAGGACATTCCATGAGATCTCATCCATTGAATCTAGCATGGGTTGATCTAAGGATATTGACCTTAAGACCTTGATTGTCGAATGAGTGTCTTCGGTTTTATTTAGACCATTAGATGGAATGAGTGAGGACCATCAAATTCGTTAGAGAAGGTGTCGTCAGAGTGGTCCTAAACGTTGAATTGAAAAGGTTTCGATTGTGAATACTCTAAGAATGCGAATGAGTCATCGATTGGGAAGAGGGTGATGGGAAACGATAGTCGTATATATTTCATGGGTCCCACCTATCCATAAAATGTTACCAAATGAGGAGGGAAATAATGACGGGGTAAACTGAAGCACCGATGAAATCAAGGCCGTAAATACCTACTTATGAGGGCCATTGGATCTACCACCATGATCCATTGGAGAGGGCTCATCGGAGTAGAATCTATTTAGAAACGTAGTTTACTCTGATGGGAGAGAGTGTGAGATGCTCCAGTTCGTGAATATGGGGTCGATAAGAGATTGTGGTTCATGGGTGTTTTCAACAACCTGAGGAAGTAAAATTAGTTTGGATAGGACATCGGATGAGGGGATTTTCGTGAAGCTCCAAGCGTATTATTAAGAGAAGAGGAAATTTTTTAAAATCCCACCAAACTGAGAGTGAATTAGGGGGTCAGATGTGTTACAACTTGCATGAGATAGTTTACTCTACTTTTCATGCATGAGCTAGTTGACTTTACTTTGCATGCATGTGCTAGTTCACTCCGCTTTGCACGCATGAGCTAGTTCACTCTACTTCACATGCATGGGCTAGTTTACTCTACTTCACATGAATGAGCTAGTTCACTCAACTTTGCATGCATTATTTACTTTACTTTACATTGCATGCATGATCTAGTTCACTCCACTTTGCATGTAGTTAAGCCTATCATAGTTACATGACTAATTCTTATATGTTACATTCTATTGCATTGTATTGTATGGATTATTCATTCATCCTTGGATGATTGTTAATCTTTCAAAGGTTAATGAGAATTGAGATTGATTTATTATTCTCTTGTATTTTCTTCTTCTTAATTGATATTGTATCACTTTTCAATTAGATTCTAGATCTTGTAGGTGTGCAACAATTTCTACATGGTATCAGAGCTTGATCAATTCTCAAATTCATACCACCATGCAGGACTGTGGATGGCTGATGGGGCCTTAACCATCATCAAATACTAAAAAAAAGTGTATTAGGATATTATTGAATCTTCATTAGATCAAGAACCTTGAAAAGGTACTCAGACCAACATCTACGAACTTTGTATAGGGTCTTTGGCCTTTTAGTGGGATACCCGTAGGTTTTTTGCACTCGAGATGTGTGTTTAATCATAAACATGATCAATATGGAAACAATGTTCCTAAGATCTAATTGAACATTCCCAATCTCAAGCATAATGAACAACACCTAGAAAGCATGACAGGCACCCTCTATAGGGAGTCCGTAACATTTGAGTTGAATATGGGTGCTATTGTGAGGTTTTTGGCATCATGGATGGGTCTTGGGTATGTGAACATAATTGGGGGATGAAAAAAAGATCTTGTGGCCCTAAAAATTTCCTCTCATGCACCATGGATGAGTCCTCAAACCTCCATATCTGACATATATGGGCTAGCAATCACCTCCAAGGGTGTTATGAGAACCATCACTAGGTTAGTTGTGCACCAAGAATGCATTTGTAGGTACAACCAAGGTCACAAGAGGACAATAATGGGAATTACTCCCTACATGACACTTGTCGCACTCAATTTCCATAAATGACACTTATTACTCTCAAAGATTCTAAGGCTACAGTGTTGAATGCACCTTCAAATGACCACATAAGACCCTTTTATTTTTTCTCTAGTTTGCTAGAGGGATATGGACACCATGATTAGGCCACAACACATGACCTAAAGAAGAATGTGTCATGGACCCACACCATGAATCATTCTTGGGGCCATGGTTGGGGTTCTTAGCATTTGAGCGTGATATGGGTGCCATGAGTAGGTTTTGTGCACTAGAAAGGGGCTTTGAGGTGTAAACATGGTCATGGGGGAGGGAACAAGGGTGTTAATATCTAAGGGAAGGAAAAAAATTCGGCCTTAGTCCCTAAACATTTCTTCTAAAGTTCAATCACCATGAACAACGTCCAAAAATCATAACACAAACCCTCGTTAGGAGGTATTTTCCATCAAAGTTAGATATGGATGCCATTAGGATATTTTTTTTCCATCAAGGATGGATTTCAAGGCCTTGAACATGGTCAAGGAAGGAAATCAAGTGCCTTGGGATATTGTTGAATCTTCTTAGGCTCAAGAGACTTGAATGAGTCCTTAAACCAACACATTAGTCCTCTGTATGGGTTCTTTGTAGGCCTTCAAGTGAGATACGAGTGCCATGAGTAGGTTTTGAATACTAGAAATGGGGTTTGGATTCATAAACACATTCAAGGGAGTAAACAATGTCCTTAAGCCCTAATTGAACCTTTTTGATCTCAAGTTCTATGAATGAAACCTAGACATAGTGACATGAGTCCTCATTAAGGGGTCTTTTCCCTAGGATTTGGATATGGGTCCCATTAAGATGTTTCATCCACTATAGTTGGGTCTTGATTCCTTGACTATAGTCATGGTAGGGACACGACATCATTGGGCCCTTGACATTAGTTAGTGGAGGAAAACAACAACCTTGGGACCTAAACATGACATGTCTTTCCCAAGCACCATTAGCACATCCTTAGACCACCAGATAAGAGAAAAAATGGTTTTTAATAACTTGACCATGATCAAAGACTAAAACCAAGAGTCTTTGGATCTTATTGAATCTTCTTGAGATGAAGATCCTTGAACAATACTCGAACCAACATGCATGAACTTTGTAAAGAGTCTTTAGCCTCCAAGTGGGATACAATAACTATGAGTAGGTTTGTGCACTGGAAATGTGTGTTAAGGAATAAACATGGTCTAAGGGGAAATAATGACCTTAATCCCTAATTAAACCTTCTTGAGTTGAAGGACCATGAAAAACACGTAGGAAAAGTGACATGAGCCCTCTACAAGGTTTTTTTTTACATCTAAGTTGAATATGGGTTTCGTTATGAGGTGTTGAGTTCTTGACCATAGTTAGGGGAGGGAAACAATATAATTTTTCCATAAACCTTTCTTCTCAAGCTCAAGCATCATGGACAAATCCTTGAACTACCACAATTAGTTTAATTTTGCACCATGATGAAGTTAGTTATGCACCGTGAATGGATCTATAAGTTTAACCAAGGCAATAGGACGAAAACAATGACCTTTTCCCTAATTGACGCTTCTTGATTTCAATCACCATGAAAAACACCTACAATCCACAAACAATTACATCTCTTGGGAATTTTTTGATTATGAGTGGTTTACCATGGGACAATATGATGTTTTTACTGATAATAATGGGTCTTTCCATCTCGATAATGGTCAAAGAAGTATAACAAGGTCCTTAAAAATTCAAAAATGTTTTTTGTGCTCAATTATGATGAAAGATTCATTGAAACACCACATATGACATTTCTATGTGATCTTTGACCTCTAAGTGGGATATGGTTGTCATTAATTGGTTTTGGGTAGTAGTGATGGGTCTAGGGGCCTAAAGCATGTTTAAAAAAAAACAAATGACCTTACATAGGAAAATGAAACTTTTGGGCCTTAAGCACCATGAACAAGGCCTCCAACCATGACACGTGCCCTCTATTTGGGGTTTTTGACCCCCAAAGTTGTATTCAAGGTGACATTAGGTTTTTTTTCACAACCTATATGAGCCTAGGGCCCTAACTACTGTCGAGAGAGAAAAATAGGTCCTAATGCTAAGATTTCCTTTTGAAACATGTAAATGTGAAGAAAGTTTTTCATAGTTATGAATTTATGTAATAAAAACTAGTTCATGTTGTTTCTTGTTCTTTTAAATTAAAAAAATGACATGATTGCCTATTTTCATCTAGGTGTTGGATGAGTTGGTTGTTTGTGCTACATAAATAAAAAAAAATCCATAGCTATTGTTACCTACAACTATACAAATTTGTTTCAATAAATTGACATTTAGGTATTAAATATATGTCTTAAAGTGAACATATGCATTATAATTTAGAGGAAAAGTATCATACCACTATTAGACTAAATGACAACATTATACAAAAAGATATTTCATTTCCATCAAAACTCAAAAATTGTAAATAAAAAACTTTAATAGTATTATAACTTTCAAAGGAAAATTTTCTATAATTAAAATAAATCTTAGTCTAAACATTCTACCTTTTGGCTCTTTTCCTACCATTTTTTCATTTGATTTTTCCTAAATCCGGTGAGGAATGGTTGCATCTGCAGATTTGAGTAACGAAAGGATTTTTAATAGGTTGAATCCATTTATGCATTAGGAAATACAATTTAGACAACATAAAACAACCATTCCATTCATGCATTCAAAAATACAATTTAAACAACAAAAAACAACAATTTTGTCAAGATTTACATAGCCAGATTCCGACAAATAAAAACAAAAAATAAAAGACCTTAAAAAAATACCAAATTTACACTTAAATAATCTTGAAAATCTAATAAAAAAATTATACATTCAAAATATTTTATATCAATAATTGTTATTGGAAATCTAATAAAAAAACACATTCAAAATATTTCATATCATTATCCTTGAATTAAGGCTAAAATTGAAAAGGAAAAATTCAGTTCCCCACGTCTCCATTCCATAAAGAACATACCCACTACCTTCACCTTATATGGAGTCCATGTAATTTGTTAGAGCTTCTATATCTCTTTCGGTGTCCACCTTGGACATTGTCACTACTTTTATTTTATTGTCTGTCTTATGGTTTTCTAAATTTTTTATTAGTATTAAATTGTTATAAATTTTTAATTTTTAAGTGTTTTTTTTTTTTAAATTTAAATAACTTTTTAGCCAATGACATACCATTATAATAAAAGG
>ML801822.1:171565-188008 GCA_009831015.1 Picea engelmannii
ATATATATATAAAAACAAGTGAAAACATTATTTCGAATGAAGGAAATGCCCTTCTACCACCAAATTCTTTGGGAACTTCCTCAGCATAGGACAATCAATAATCTATAATTTCCTCAAACTCTTAAGTTTATGCATATCTGAAAGGTGAGAGTATTCTCAACTTTGACATGTTACTCATGTCACCCGACAGATTTGACATCTCTATGATTATCAAAGATAAAGTCTCCATTTCGATCATAAACCCTAATGTTTCATCGCTAATAATTTTCCCATTATTTTGTAGCGTCGATCTTTTTAGATTAGGAAGCCGTCAATAAAGTAAAGGAAAATGATCAGTATATTTAATAAAATTGTTAAGAATATCAACATTTAATAAAACTGTTAAGAATATCAACAGTGACCCTTCAAACCGTGTGAGATGAACCCGTAGCTAGAAGCAACCAAGAAAGCCGACGTCCATCTCTCGTTATAAAATAAAATAAAGAAAAATAAAGAAAAAAAATCACAAAACTCTGACTATCTTGCTTTTGTGAAGAATAGATAAGATTAAAAAATAATAATGTAAAGAAAACAAATCACTTAACCAGATAGAAGAAAATGTCATTTAACAAGATAGAAGAAAAAATAAAAATAGTAAATAAGTTTTTTTTTAATTTAACAAAACACAAAAAAAAATCATTTAACAAAATAGAAGAAAAATAAAAACATTAAATATTTTCTTTTAAATTTAGCAAAACACAAAAAATAGTAGAAAATAATGATATTATTAAAAAAATCATTTAATATAATAGAAGAAAAATAAAGCAAAAAAATAAAAAATAATGAACATAATAGAAATTTCTATGATATTTACATTGAAGTGACAACATACATAGAACACTCATGCATGAATTGTATTTCATGATAAATAAGAAATGTGATTTAGACTAGTGGGCTTTAGTTTTCTTTGGATGCTTTTAGTTGAATTACTTGCTATAAAATGTCATATACATACAAATCATATGTTGCTCACAAGGTCACCATAGAAGGAAATCAACCCACCACAGCTAATATTCAAGCTTATCATCATCTTGAGAGGTAAAAAAATAGTTCATTCTTAGAGTTTTTCTGCTATCTAAATATTTCAACTAAAATGATAGTCTATCAAGAGCTATAGGAAATAAGCTAAGACCAAAATTGTATACTAAGATAAGAACACAATTATTCATGATGTAGAACCTATCCTTGCTAAGTAGAATTTCTTGCTGGGAGAGAAAGAGGGGAGCATAGCATAGTGGCGTCATTAGCAATCATCCTTGGAACCAGTCGTTCAAGATTTGTGCCAGCTTGCAGCTCCACGAGCCAGAAAATTCATTGATTGAGCTGCTCAAAGCTGAATTTCAAGTCCGGTATCTCACTCCACATTTCAAAAACAAGACCTAACATAGAATCTCTAGAATATGAGTTAAAAGGAGCTGAAGACTCTGATTGTGGAGCTTCTAGGCTAGTGGAAGGGGAGCCGATGTGACAAAAAGTATCTTGATTATTCATGTAGCATCCCCAGACTCTTGTTGGGCAATGCCACACGAAATTTTGAACTCTAATACATTTTAATTAGTTAAATTTTTATGCAAGTGCATATATTAATGCAAAATAATAACAACTATATACAAATACAAGAAAACCTATAAGAATAAATGAATAAATATTAACATAACACATACACACAATAGACACTTATCTTTAGTAAAAAGAAAACCAACTGCGTGAAGACCTTCCATGTTCCACCCAACCTTAGATCACACCACTCATAAACTCTCAGCAATGGCTCACCCCCAAGTTGGGGCTAAAAATCCACTTAGGTAAAGGATTTCTAACCAGGCTAAGGTCTCTCTAACATCATATAAACTCAGACACAGGTGCCAACTCAAACTAAGAACCTATAGTCCCACAGGTGCCAACTCAAAATTTGGCCTTAGTCCCTAAACATTGATTCTAAAGGTCAATCACCATGAACAACATCCAAAAATCATAACACAAACCCTTGTTAGGAGGTATTTTCCATCAAAGTTGGATATGGATGCCATTAGGATTTTTTTTTCTTCAAGGATGGATTGCAAGGCCTTGAACATGGTCAAGGAAGGAAAACAAGTGCCTTGGGATATTGTTGAATCTTCTCGGGCTCAAGAGACTTGAATGAGTCCTTGAACCAATAGATTAGTCCTTTGTATGGGTTCTTTTTAGGCCTTCAAGTGAGATACGAGTGCCATGAGTAGGCTTTGAATACTATAAATGGGGTTTGGATTCCTAAACACAGTCAAAGAATAAACATGTTCCGTAAGCCCTAATTGAACCTTTTTTAGCTCAAGTGCTATGAATGAAACCTAGACATAGTGACATGAATCCTCATTAAGGGGTATTTTCCCTAGGAGTTGGATATGAGTGTCATTAAGATGTTTCATGCACTGTAGTTGGGTCTTGAGTCCTTGACTATAGTCATAGTAGGGAAACAACATCATTGGGCCCTTGACATTGGTTAGCGGAGGAAAACAACAACCTTGGGACCTAAACATAATGTGTCTATTCCAAGAACCATTAACACATCCTTAGACCACCACATACGAGAATAGATGGTTTTTAAGACCTTGACCATCATCAAAGACTAAAACCAAGTGTCTTTGGATCTTATTAAATCTTCTCGAGATGAAGAACCTTGAACAATACTTGAACCAACATGCATGAAATTTGTAAGGGCTCTTTGGCCTCCAAGTGGGATACAATAACTATGAGTAGGTTTGTGCAGTGGAAATATGTGTTAAGGAATAAACATGGTCTAGTGGGAAATAATGACCTTAATCCCTAATTAAACCTTCTTGAGTTCAAGGACCATGAACAACACGTAGGTAAAATGACACGATCCCTCTACAAGGTTTTTTTTACATCTAAGTTGAATATGGGTTTCGTTATGAGTTATTGAGTTCCTGACCATAGTTAGGGGATGGAAACAAGATAAATTTTCCCTAAACCTTTCTTCTCAATCTCAAGCATCATGGACAAATCCTTGAACTTCCACAATTAGTTTAATTTTTCACCATGATTAGGTTAGTTATGAACCGTGAATGGATCTATAAGTCTAGCCAAGGTAATAGGATGAAAACAATGACCTTTTTCCTAATTGATGCTTCTTGATCTCAATCACCATGAAAAACACCTACAATCCACAAAACATTACATATCTTGGGAGTTTTTTGATTATGAGTGGTTTACTAGGGGACAATATGATGTTTTTACTGATAATAATGGGTCTTTCCATCTCAATAATGGTCAAAGATGTATAACAAGGTCCTTCAAAATTTAACAAGGTTTTTTGTGCTCAATTATGATGAAAGATGCATTGAAACACCACATAAGACATTTCTATGTGATATTTGGCCTCTAAGTGGGATATGGTTGTCATTAATTGGTTTTAGGTAGTAGTGATGGGTCTAGGGGGCTAAAGCATGGTTAAAAAAGAAAAAATGACCTTACATAGGAAAATGGAACTTTTGGGCCTTAAGCACCATGAACAAGGCCTCCAACCATGACACATTCCCTCTAGTTGGGGTTTTTGACCCCCAAAGTGGTATTCAAGGTGACATTAGGTGGTTTTACACAAACTGGATGAGCCTAGGGCCCTAACTATGGTAGAGAGAGAAAAATAGGTCCTAATGCTAAGATTTCCTTTTGAAACATGTAAAGGTTAGGGAAGTTTTTCATAGTTATGAATTTATGTAATAAAAACTAGTGCATGTTATTTCTTGTTCTTTTAAATTAAAAAAAAATGACATGATTGCCTATTTTCCTCTAGGTGTTGGAATAGTTGGTTGTTTGGGCTACATAAATAAATAAAAAATCCATTTTTCCAGCTCCTCAATCTTATTCATCACTAATGAAGCTTATATATATATATATATATATATATATATATATATATAAGTTCACCTTATAATTTGTTTTCTAGATGAGTGAGACAACAAAACATTACTCTAGAAATAAAAGGCCCATGTATTTTAAACTTATCATATATATATATATATTATATATATATATGATAAGTTTAAAATACATGGGCCTTTTATTTCTAGAGTAATGTTTTGTTGTCTCACTCATCTAGAAAACAAATTATAAGGTGAACTTGAATTTATTCATTTTTTTTTTACTGAAACCGGAATATGTTTTATATATAAAAAGGCACGACCGAAGTCGCTAATTTACAAAAAAGGGGGTGTTGGATCAATGACCCAACAACTAGTAAATCCAAAAGCTTACTACTTGGGCCTGTTCCCAAAAATTGTTGCTACTATTTAATAAAGACTAACTAGTCTAGCTATTTCTTACAAACTGTGATTTGGCATAACCATTGTTACAAAAATTTGGGTCTGTTGGTGAATCTTATTGCTTCTTTCCTCTGGAGCTTGATCTGGTGCTTCTTTTGGAGGCATGTCCAGAGCGACGTTTAGATCTAGGATGATTGGGATGTCTCTGCTCTCGCATTCTTCACTTCGGGTTTGTCCTGCTGCGTCCTGGGCTTTGGTTCCATGCGATTCCTTGAGTCTTTCCCCTTGCCTTCTCAAGAAATCAACCTCGTCTTGGAGCTAGTTGATCAGGGCTTGGTGTTGAGATAGGGTTTCTAATTTAAAATTTAGGGTGGTGCTATGTGAATCCAAGCACATGGCCAAATGTTGGGTGGTGAGGAAATTTTCGTGCACCATTTCCTCCTCTCGGTCATCCTGTCCTCGGTGCTGATCCATGCTGGAAATTCCATTGGTTGACGTGAATTGTTTGAGAATTTTGGTGTAAACTTCTCTTGCGCTTCCACTAATAATTCCTAGACGAAGGCCTTGCGAGTGTTGTTGGGCTCTGATCGATCTTTTTGAGACGACTTCTATTATGCCTGAGATATCGCTCAAATAATTTAATACCAATTGTTTCCTTTTTCTATATTCTTGTGTAATTCCTTCGTTCTAGCTATTCCTGTTATGTCCTTTTGGCCAACCTATACTCTCATCGTGCTCTTGATTTGTGACATTCACCTTGACTGTTCCTGTCTGATGATTTCTATGTTCTGCACCCTAGCTTGAAATTATGGGGCTCTTCCTATCTTCTGTATTTATTTTTGAGTCGCTTGCCTTCCTGTGGGTGTCTAAACATTGAGTCGGGTTTTGAACTCCCTAAATTTCCCATGTGACATACATTCTTGAATGTGCTAGATGACTCCCCTGGGACGAGTTGTGCTTCTGTGCCATCTTCTACATGCTTTGGAGCCTTACCTCAATCATTTTCCAATTCGCTAGTGTGATTTCCATTAATGAAAGGATAAGGGGAGGGGAGGAGGAGGGAGGTGTAAGTGACATCATGTGTTGGATCCAATGGGGGATGAACCCTTTGCTGTGCTAAAATCCCTGTTTTCATGCTACATCATACTACTTCTCACATTCCTAGATTTGGCAAAGTGCACTGATGTTGAAGGAAAATCTCCTTCCGGACAGGTAGATCTCCTCAAAGAGATAGACTCTTAACTCTAAGACAGAAAGTGATTATCATGGTCACTGAATTCCTTTTAGATCTAGGTGGACTAGTGTGTGAGGAGGAAGGAAAAAAGAAGTACCTTTTACCGGTGTTTGTCCCTGCATGCTCCGAGTTGAGCTCCAATCTTTCGCTCCTCGATAAGCCCTGTAGAAAAACAAAGTATGACTACTTCCTACTCTATGAATATTAGTCCGAAATAGGTCTATCTACTAAAGAGACAAATTCATGTGAGATTGAACATGAATTAGAAATAAACAGGCCAAGCAAATTATATTAATGAGGACAAAACATTGCTTACAACCATAGATGAATTGCAACAATTTCGTCAAGTCCTCCTTGTCTACCCCTTTCTCAAAAGATCCATGATCCAAATGATGATAGCTTCACCGATTGCTCCCTATGAGATCATAGGTCTCTTTCTTCCAAAATATCTCTATTCTAGCACCACTTATAAGATCATAAGTTTGGTGTGATTCTCCCTTTTCAATCCTCCTTTTCACCATGAGAAAGCTTTCTTATATAGCCTTGGAGAGGCTTTAACCACTTGAGGTATCCTTGGGGAAGTTGAGGATTTTCCTCCTTCAGTTGAGGATCTACCCTAGGATAATGGTTGGAATAGGGATTCGAATCCAACTTCCTTCCAAGAATGAAAGGACCCTTCCCCCATTCATCTCAACAACTTAACTATTGCCCAAAATAGGTAGCACTCCCTCAAAAGGGCACTCAGAGCATTATAACTCTCCCTAGTAGTGTTTAGGGGAGCACCAACACTCCTGAGGGTAGGATCACTCTTGCAAAAGGGCTGATGCAGTGCTATAATGCTCCCAGATAGTGTATGGGGGAGCGACAACACTCCTAGAAGAGGTATAGGGGAGCGCTCTTCTCCAAAAACTTAGTTTTTTGAGTGTTTTGAGATGGAAAAAGGTTCATGAGCCCAGTTAACCTTTTCTCCTCTTCCAAATCAAGTGTTTGACATTTGCCAAGTGTCCTCCTGATGTCGTTTATAGGCATGACATAGGCATCATGGAAGTATGCTTCTCTAACACTTGCGACACTTGTGAGCAAAATGCGACACTTGCGACACTTGTAATGAAGACACTTGCGACACTATCAAAGTGAGTAATTTTGACGTGTAACAATTGATCTCTCAGATTTGTTGGGAGTTCATCCTAACCAGTTGTTGTGTTGGAGAGTCATGTGTGCTTGGTTGCTGGGTGGGATGCCGACGTGTATGAGCTGGGGCATTGGAATGGTTAAGGGGGGGCTAGGAACATGGACCTACCTTGAATTTCCATGTGCCCTGTGCCTTTACATATGGATTTCTTAGCCTGTTCATCTGCTCTCCAATTGTTGACTCGACGAACATGGTAGAAGCAGGGGCACATGCTCGAGATTATGTGCCTGGTTCTATCGATGATTCTCTTGAGCATTTAGTTCTTTGGGTTTGTGCTTTTAATGAAGTAACTAATGATCGTCTTGGAGTCCCCTATTATAATCAGCTTGTTAATTTGATGTTCCTTCAGTATTTGGGTCCCTTTGAGAAGTGCATAAGACTCTACTGAATTGTTTGTGGTAGTTCCTAGATTCCATGAATAAGTAATCATCCTTTTTCCTCTAGGGTCGAACAAAACCCCTCCTACACCTGCCTCCCTTGGGTTCCCTTTAGAAGCAACATCAAATCATAGAACATGACTCTTTTGAGTATTTAACCAATTTGTGAACTCTTGAGGAGTGTACTGAAGCTGCCAGCATGAATTATTTTTTGGTATGCATAAGGGTGGGTCTTCCTGAAGGTTTATTTTTTTCAGCCATGCTTCTTCTTCTTTTCTCAATGGAGCCCCTGCATGGGTGATTTTTTTCTTGGTCGACAAGAATTCACTTAGTTGATTGATGGCATTTATCAATACTACTATGGGGGAAATGGTTTTTCCTTTGAAAAACCTTTTATTTCTTGCCAACCAAATTTTCTAGTAGACAAATTTTATCAAAGCCTTCCAGGATCAACTTAGATTCGATTCCCCTGGAGCGATCCTTTGTAATGTTTCACCCATTTTCCTATCCGGATTCTACTGCTTGTTGTCCTAGAAATTTGGGGGAATAATTTGAGATAAAAGTTGTTCATCACCTGTCTGGTGAAATTGAAATACAAGAATAAGTGATGAGTACTTTCCAGGCTATTAGCACACAGAGAACACCTGAACGGGCCCATAAATCCTATTTTGTTCAAATTCTCCTCTGTTAGGAGTTTATTATGAGCCAGTTGCCAGCATAAGATGTTTATTTTTGGAAGGTTGTTTGGGTTCCATATATCTTTTTAGATGACTGATTTGGTTGGGATATCACAACCTTCTAGGAGCTGCTTATATCCCGATTTCACTGTATACCCCTCTTTTCCCCAGCTTCTTTTGTCCTTTTGACTAGGGCGGACTAGGGTAGTTTTAGAGATTGTTAGGAGGAACTGTTTGGCCTCTTCTCTCAGGAAGGGAGATACCTCACCTAGATTCCAACTTTCCCAATTACCGTTCGAATTATAGTTTGAGATATCATAGAGGGTGGATCTTCCTTCAGAGGATAGCTGGAGCTTGAATTGATTTAGTGAGGGGATATTTGAGAGGATCCCTCTCTCTAAATAATTATCCTCCCAAATCTTGATTTCTTTTCCATTGCCTAGGTTCCAATTGAGGCGGGATTGTATTAAGGGGACAGACACCTGAATAAGCTTCCAGATGGGCGAGCCTTCTTTGTTGGATTACTGAGAGGGGGGGGTGAATCAATAATAGCGTAATTATAATCCTTTTTCTTCAAATGTTATATCAATGTAGAATTATTATCCAATAATGAGTAATAATAAATAAACAATCACACACATACACAATACACTACTGTTTTACATGGAAACCCAAATGGGGAGAAAACCACAGAATGCTTTTTCTTATATGTCTTGAAGAACTACATTCATTGGAAGCACCAACTTCCTTTGTTTTCCAGCTGCAACTGGAAGGAGTCTCCAACCCCCTAGTTTCTCAGGCTACACCCTGAGGGAAGCTCCAACTCCCCAATTCTATGGCTACAACTAGAAGGAGGCTACAACCCCAAATGTTCTCCGGCTACAACCGGAAGGTGGCTACAACCACCTGTCCTTGCCCCGTCCTGCCACCCTGAAGTAGAAGTAGAATGATGGAAGCACTGTCACACTATCACTGTGAGATATACCGCTGTAAACCTGTACCAATAAATATGAACCATGCATCAACCTGTACCTCAACTTGTAATCAACCTGTACCATAAACAAGTGCATCAACCATGCACCAACCTGTAATCAACCTATACCATAAACAAGTGCTTCCAACCATGTACCAAGTATGTACCAATCATGTGTCAACTACTCATCAATATGTACCAAAATCATCAACTATACACCTCATGTATGTGGGCCAACTCATCAACTACTTGTCTCAACCATGTACTCAACATGTACCACAACCAAAATCCCTCATCAATTTCATCATCCAAATATGATTTGTAGCTCTGTAATAGACATGGTATATATGATCACATTCTTGGAAGCCTTCCTTAACTTTAAAAACAAGAGACTAGCATTTTCATCAAACTTTTCTTTAGTCTCACATGCCTAGTTTTGGATTAGTCAACAAGCCTAACTTGAAGTAATCATAACTTTGAACCTGTAATGTATAAAGATATGAAAATTATAAACAATCTTATTCAATGTGTTTAATGCAATTCCTCCAAGTGTCACTACTTGGAACCTCTCAGAAAAGGAGTTATAGCAAAAATGGCATACCTTGCTGAATTCTGTCTTATTCTAGAGAGTGACCTTGTAGACTGTGCCCCGCACAAAATGTTTGATGAAATGATATGAAAATATTACAAAGAATATGATAGAATGTACCCTAACCAACACATTTGGTCTCACTAAATTTGGATCTGTTATGAAGAATTTATGATGTTTTTACCCAAAACACCTGATTTTGACTAGTTTAAGGACTAGCCACAAACCCTATTGTCCACGGAGTGTAACTACCAAAATACAATGACCCACAAGCTGAATTTATTTTCACAGATACTTGGATATGTTTTATCACTTTCATAGAAATTTCACGGTCTGAATCATTATAGAAGAAAAGTTATAGCGAAAATGGTGAGATGACCTGTAAATAACATACGTTAGAAAGAGACATTTGGCTAGAACCATGGGTTGTGAAATCATATTATGAATGAGAGTAACAATTGTATTTTCAACATAATATTGTATGATGAAGTAAATTTATTGCAGATGGGTAGTCATATATACCATAGACATGTGCGTGGAGATATAGGTGGTTTGAGGAGAATGGCTCTGCAAAAACCCTAGACCCGCCTAAGACGGAAGGTCGAACACCAGGAAAAGTTCACAAGTGAGAACACCAACCAGTGCCTTTCCTCAACGAACGGCTCCCACTACCGTAGGAGTATGGGCGCAGAGGAGGGGGGGAAACCCCTCTCATACCGCAATGTTGCGTCTAATGAAAAACCTGGAACCAGATCAACACGACCCACCTTCGAGCCGCCACCACAGATATGGGAGAAGATACTAGCCAGGGAGAAAAGCCTCAAAGCAAACATGGAAACAGATGTAGGAACCTCTCAACTGAAGAAACCACGAAGCTGGGAACCAGGCAAATGCATCTCGCAAATGGAGAAGCCGCCGAGGTACCTCATCAGCTCAACTCGAGTGGGAGAGCATACACAGTTCATGCAGAAGCATGCACTCATCAGCAAATTTATAGGGCTATGGCCGGCAGAAAAAGACCTCAACAAGTGGATAAAGCACTGGTGGAACCCCAAGGGCGACTACGAGCTTCAACTCAGCTCCAAGGGCTTCTTCACAATCATCTTATACAACCTAGAGGACAAACACGGAATCTTTGAAAATGGGCCATACTTCTTCAACTCGACAGGACTGTTCCTTCGCTTCTGGACCGAAAGATTCAACCCAGACAAAGAATACTTCACCATGGCCCCGGTTTAGATACGCCTGTACTCCCTGCCACAAGAGTTCTGGTTGGAAGAAATTCTAATGGGTATAGGAAACACCCTAGGGAAATATGTAAGGGCGTCAGAGGCTACCAGACAGCCAAAATACACTTCATACACCAGGATCTATGTGTATATGAACATATCCAAATCAGTCCCTGGCGCGATCGCCCTTGATTACCAGGACGAGGACTGGTAGAAAACTCTATATTATGAACACATACCATTCAAATGTCGAAGATTCCATGAGCATGGCCACCTCTACCGAGACCTCCCTCTCATCAAGCAAGCCACCAAAGCAAATGATACTAGGCAGAAAGATGGATTCACCATAGTCACATCGAAAAGGAGAAATCCACCAAAGAAGCAGCCCACAGATCCCAGACAAAGCATAGCCACCAAGAACTCGTACGATATTCTATAGCAACTACCAGAAGAGGAGGAGGTGCAGACCCCGCACAAAAATCCCCAGCAGCCGCAAGTGGAGAGCACACAGCCCAACCCCTCCCCTCAAAATGATGAAACCCACAAGGAGGACAGAGGAGAAGGGGATGGGGATACCCCGATGATGCTGGATGATCGAGAGTTGGCAGGGATAGATCTGGAAAAGCTGGAGGAAGATCTGAACCAAAAGAACCTGTAGACCCTCCCGGAGGAACAATTGCGCAAGGTACATAAGGTCTTTCTCAAATCCTCAGTAGGGTCCACCAGACGTCTGGGCATAGCATTGGACCAAAACTCTGGCTCGAAGAGAGTCCTGCGTGAAAGCAAAAGAAGAGGATGGAAAACAGCGCATCAACTGATCAAGGAGGTAGGGAACCTCATGATAAACTCAGGACAGATACACAAGCTCTCGGAGGGATACGTCCACTCCTCACCTCCTTCTTAATGATGAAGATCATAACCTAGAACATAAGAGGACTGAATGGGAGATCCAAACAAAGGATCCTCCGAGACTGCATCATAGCATAGAAACCAGACATTCTGCTGCTCCAAGAAACTAAATGCAAAGGAGTAGAGGTGGAAGAAATCTTCCAGCGCATATGGCGAGAATGTACCTCCATAACAACGGACTCCATAGGGGCCTTAGGTGGCCTTGCCATCCTATGGAATCCATCCAATGTGACTATTAGCAAGCCCTTTACAACATTTGGCACAATCACTGCTCACTTCATGGTCATGGGCACGAACCAGGAAGGAGCCATCACAAATGTCTATGGACCTCAAGGGAGCCAGGATAAAGACAAATTCATGGAGTGGATCGAGCTGATCAAAAACCTGACAACCACCCCAAATTGGATCATAGGAGGCGACTTCAACATGATCCTGACACTGGAGGAAAAATCTGGCGGCATCAAAAGACTGGATCAAGATAGTGATAAGTTCAAAGCTCTCATTGACCATCTCAACTTAGTAGATATAGAGAACATCAATGGTACCTTTACGTGGTCCAATCGTAGATCAGGCAATCATCACATTGCCTGTCGACTAGACCGCTTTCTGGTAACGGAAGAAATCATGGAATCAGGCACAAATTTGGAAAGCTTGATCCTACCGAAAGCAGGCTCAGACCACTGGCCCCTAGCTTTGCAGCTAGATATGGGGGAGCCTCCCAGATACAAGCCGTTCTGCTTCGAGAAATTCTGGTTATCACACCCATACTTCAAACGACTAGCTAAATCTTGGTGGGAACAAGCAGAAATAGATCATGGCTCATGCATGTACAAATTTCAGCAGCGATTAAAAAACTTCAAGCAAAGGCTAAAACAATGGAATAAAGATAGCTTTGGAAATATACTACAAAGCATAAGGACCATAGAAAGCAGGCTGGAGGAAATTCAAGAAATCTTCATTGTCAGATCTAGAACCGCAGAGCTCATGTAGGAAGAGGAACAGCTTCAGGCGCAATTAGAGGAGCGAAGAAAGAAGGAGGAAATATTATGGAATCAAAAATCCAGAGTGCAATGGCTTAAAGAGGGGGAAAAAACACTAAGTTTTTCCATAAAGCCATGATGCACAGATGACACATCAACAGGATCACCCACCTAGAGGACAGCCAAGGCAACCTCATCAGAGATCATTCCAAAATTGAGGAGGAACTACTCAGATACTATCAAGACCTCCTAAAATAACCAGTGACAGATAGAATGGAAGCAATCAGGAGAGTAACTAAGCACATACCAGCATTAATCACCCCAGAGCAGAATGCGGCCTTAACCCGACCCATTACCCAGGAAGAGGTCGACCAAGCAGTCAAGGCTATGTCCGCAGGCAAAGCCCCAGGCCCGGATGGGTTCACCAAGGATTTCTTCCATCACTGTTGGGATTTGATCGTAAAAGAAGTGTGGGAAGTGGTGGAGGAGTCACGAGCATAAGCTCTGGTACTGCCAGCACTCAACGCCACGTTCCTCACTCTTATTTCGAAAGAGGAACGAGTCATTGATCCCAAACAATTCAGGCCTATAGCCCTTTGCAACGTTATTTATAAAATTATAACTAAGGTCATCACCACCAGGCTCAATCCCATCCTACCCTTCGTCATCTCCAAGGAATAGTCAGGGTACGTTGAAGGAAGGCAAATCATGGACAGCGTCATCTTGGCTCATGAGATCATTCACTCCCTTAAGACTTCGAGAACTCCAGGTATGCTCATAAAACTCGACCTTTCCAAAGCTTTCGATCAGGCCAGCTGGCAGTACATTAGAGCAGTCCTTGACTCCTTTGGTTTTGATCAGGGTTGGGTAAGTTGGGTCTTGAATCTCATCTCTTCAACCTTCTTCTCCATTCTAATCAATGGTGTACCATCCAAACCCTTCTTTCCCTCTAGAGGAATCCAACAGGGAGACCCCCTATCCCCTTTTCTTTTTGTTCTCCTAGCGGAAGGCCTGGGACGTTACATCAGATCAGTAGTCAACGAAGGCTCCCTCAAAGGCCTTCCTCTGCACAACATTCAGCCTACACCCTCACACAATCAATTCATAGATGACACCCTCCTTATAAACTCTCCCTCGGTTCAGGAAGCTACCAAGCTGAACTCCATTCTCTCTGATTTCATTGAAGCCTCCGGCATGACGCTCAACCTGGACAAATCCAAGATTTACTTCTTTAATACTCCAGCCCCTATTCAGAGGCATGTTTCCAGACTTCTGGGGATACCCAGGAGCTCCCTTCCATCCAACTATCTCGGAGTACCACTCACAGGAGCGGCGACCTCTTCCATATCTTGGGACAACCTCCTCCTTTCCATCTCCAACAGACTGTGCAATTGGACCTTTAGACCCCTCAATATAGCTTCACGATTGGTTCTCCTCAAGTCAGTCCTGCAAGCTTTACCTACCTACCTCTTCACGGCCCTGGAAACCCCCAAGAAAGTCATCAAAGCCATTAGAACCTTGCAGAGAAATTTTCTCTGGAAAGGCCTCCAACCTAAAAAGAAATGGGCTCTAGTCAACTGGGATCGTATCTGCATGCCAAAGAGTCAAGGCGGATTGGGGCTCCGCGACCCCGGAAAACTAAATCAAGTGATGGGAGATAAAATATGGTGGAGATGGCTGAAAAATCCATCAGCAGCCTAGGCACAACTGTGGCAACGCAAGTATGCCCCCCACACTGTGGAAGACCAGCTAATTCGACACAACAACCACATATAAGGCTCCAACATCTGGAACACCACTTGGCAAAATTGCACACTGGTTCAGAATCATGCCTTCTGGGAGCTAAGAGATGGAGGAAGTGCCCTCTTCTGGCAAGACTCTTGGCAGCAGCTTAAACCACTGGATTCAATGGAGGAATTGGGTGACCTCAAAAGAGCTCTCCACCAGCACACCCCTCTAAAAGTCAAAGATATCTAGGTAGCACAAACCCCACAACAACGATGGCGCCGATGGAAAATCTCACATCAAGAGCTCAGGATCCATGAAACTCTTAATCTGCAGAGTTGGAAAGCTCAAGCCACCAACAGAAAAATATGGTATAGAGAAGGATCAGACATCCTGAGGTGGGGGTACACCCTGGTTGGCACATTCACTATCAAGGAAGCTTATTCACTGCAAGGAAACCAACCGGAACCAGAAAAGGAACACATCTGGAGAAAAGTTTGGAATCCTGCTCTCTGGCCTAAAATTTCCACCTTTCTATGGCTAGTGGCGCACAACAGAACCTTGGCATGGGACAACCTCCAAAAGAGAGGCCTTATTGGACCCTCCCACTGCGTTCTTTGCCTACAAACGGAGGAAACCAAAGAACACCTCTTCAACGGATGTCTATACGGCCAAAAACTTTGGGACTATGGCATGCAACTTATGCGCAAATCCAGCCGGAACCAGAGAAGAATAAATTGCACAATTGAGAATTGGGACAACATTTCCTTCAACAACCCCATTTTAAATTACATATGGACACTGCTACCGGGATTCACCCTCTGGAAAATATGGAAGGAACAAAACAAGAGAATATTCCACTCTCAATCCTCCCCACCTGAAACCACTTGGGAGAAAGTCAAATCACTAATAAAAGAAACAATCATAAGTAAGCCTTGGACAGAGGAAGATCAGCAGTGCAGCCCTGAGGAGCTTAACATTCTTCAACATTGGCAGCCCTTAACAAGCAATCAACCAAAGCAAAAATGTAACACAGGACTACCTACCATTCCTACCAACTGGACTCCCCCTCCAGCGCACTTCATCAAAGTCAACTTTGATGGAGCCTCCAAAGGCAACCCAGGATCGGAAGGTTATGGGGTCGTTCTCAGAAACTCAGGTGGGGAAATCTTAGATATGGAGGCAGGCTTCCTTGGGGAAACAACCAACAATGTGGCCGAGCTAACATGACTCCTCCGAGGACTCCAAATAGCCATCGACAACGGTCATCATAGGATAATCCTGGAAGGAGATTCCCAAGTCATCATAAGGCTAGCCACTAGAATTCTCCACGGATGCAAGCCAGACAAAATCTCACCAAGCTGGAGACTCTATAGCCTGCTAGTTGACTTCATTCATCACCTTCAACCGCATTGCAGTATCATTACTTCCCATGTGAAACAAGAAGTAAACAAAGTGGCAGACTGCCTAGCAAATGAGGTAGTGGAGACGGGAGAGGAACGCTTTTGCTGGGATGGCCATGGCTCACCAGCTTCAGAGGTCCTCAAGCGGTGTCAAGTCTTGGCCAACAGAGATATTTATTCCACATATGGGGTGACACGAAGGGTGATGCGGCCACGTGGGAGCGAGCTAGGACGCGGTGTTATTGTGTCTACCGGCTCACATCACCTCGCTCATTAATTCGGCATGAATAAGCATAGACGCATTCAACAGCCGAGACCCCTCGCGCAAGGGAAGGGTACGCACTATCCAACAAATTTTAATGGAGGAGGTGATGGTTGTAGTTATGGAAATTGGTATGACATTTGTGTTCATTGTGCGATTTGCAAGTCCAGATAACAGAACGCTCCCGAAAACCTTCGTTTCACAGAAGCACCAGCATTGTAGCAGGTTCTCTCTCCTTCCACTGGAGCGATCGCTGCCCTCGGCCATATTGCCCACCCTTAGCAGAAATTCAACTCCAATTGGCCACTCCTGGTGATCCAGGTGGATATCGGAGGCCACCCACCTTTTCCAAATGGCTCAAAACAGTTTTCTGGCCATTTTGGCAATTTACTATTTTTAGCAAGTTTTCACTTCCGGGGCCATTTTGAGGGCCTAAATGAAGTTTTTTTGAGATTGAGGTTCTCAATGATATCTGAAGGCATGATTGAGGCCCCAAAATGAATCTCCTCGACGATACCTTTCCAACGAGCTATCACACGCCTAAAACGGAGATCGTATGCAAAAGTTACGACCCCGGGAAGTTGATGCACCAACTTAC
>ML801822.1:189411-229167 GCA_009831015.1 Picea engelmannii
TACAGGATACCAGAGGTAGTTCCAACTACTGCCCCACCTAAACAGTGCTGCAAGGTAGTATCTCATACTAGAAAATTCATCTTCTCCACAATCTGTTCAAAGGGTGAACAGAAGGATACTGCAGCCACCACAGCTTCGGCCATCCAACAGAAGTAGGTCGACAAGGTTGCAGCAAAGCATGAAGATTCCTTCTGCACACAGTCATCTAAAATAGCCAAACTGGTTAAAAAGGTCCAAACATTCCAGCCACAGGTTCGTGACAGATTTCCACAAACTAAGCAACGTGACTTCTCCAACAAGACAAGCAGCTCACCAAGATGCAGATTCAACAAATGCTTTTCCCTCTCCCCCGGGAACTCAACGAAATCGAGACCATTGCTTCCTAAGGAGGGAGGATTGATCCAGGTGGATATCGGAGGCCACCCACCTTTTCCAAATGGCTCAAAACAGTTTTCTGGCCATTTTGGCAATTTACTATTTTTAGCAGGTTTTCACTTCCGGGGTCATTTTGAGGGCCTAAATGAAGTTTTTTCGAGATCGAGGTTCTCAATGATAGACGAAGGCATGATTGAGGCCCCAAAATGAATCTCCTCGACGATACCTTTCCAATGAGCTATCACACGCCTAAAACGGAGATCGTATGCAAAGGTTACGACCCCGGGAAGTTGATGCACCAACTTACCCAAACGGGGCCCACATGACTTTTGGTGCTTCATCTCCTAGGGTTAGGTTTTTGGATGTCTAGGACTTTTTGCATTCCCGTCTATTGTAAAAAGGCCTTTCGAGCCTCATTGTAACCATCTTCTTGCGAATGCGAGTAGTCGTTCACATCTCTTCTCAGAGATAAGCTGCCACCATTCTAGCGAGTCTTTCACTCTGTATTTTTACAGTCTCTGTACATTTATTTCATTAATAGAAATCGTGTATTACTGTATCTCTGTGTTTATGGTTGCATCTCTGATATATTTATGTTATATTACTGGATATACGCGATATCTCTGTGCATTTCTTTATTATATCTCCGCTCTCATTTCGTGCCGAAAATAATCCGGATCACCTGGCTCAGCCACTGGAACCTCACCATGCCAAGAATCAGGGGGACACTGCGAAGGGGAGCGACTTGGTCTATAGTGGAGTCGCGATGCAAGAGGAAGGTGAATTTTGAAAATGCAATGGCAATGGCTGCTAGGAGGCGAAGGGAATGACCACGCACGCCTCCAATGGTAGTTGTCGAGGAGGTGATCCTAGAAGGAGGCCTGGAAAGCCCTCCTGAACACACCTTGTTCATGGTCCCGGAAAATTGGAACCCGCGCTCGCATTTTGGCTCGGTTAGCCCTCCACAGACGGCAAGCGGCATGTGCAACCACCATGACATCAATGTAGAGAGGCCTTACTCTCCCTGCTATGTGGAGGAAGAAGTTCCTCCCGAACCCACCAGAGGAGTAGAGGGACACAAAACGCAGGGAGCAAAAGCGACCACCAACCCGGAACAACCACCTTCAGTTGACTCGGGATATCTCAATCTCGTCTTTGATATGAGAAATATCTTAGAAGATCAGGTCTTCCGCATCGTGAGATTGGATCAGAGGCTCGACATGTTCTTTTCAACGCACTCTAGAGCCATGCCAAAGCAACAATGCCCGACATGTGCCCGATCATACACATTTCCAGCAAGATGGAGGCACTCCGCGGTGGACGACAATCACCCTGGCTCCGAGGTTATTTGATGTTCAGACCTAGACTTTGCTTGTGGTTTTGTTCTAATATTTTATGCCTTAGGACATATAGCTATCAATATTTCTTAGTTCTAGGTGAAAGAACCAGTTTCATGTCGATGCCTGCTAGTCCCGGTTTCCTTCGGGCGGGAGGTAGCAGCGTTAATTTTGTTAAATTTTGCATACTCTGCAACTATGGTGACACATGGACAGGGATGCCCAACTGTCCCGGTTTCCTTCTCAGGCAGGACAACTGGCATCACCAACAGCTATGTATTTTTTCAATGATAATATAATAGGCTCCAAGCCTTTTTACTTTAAAAAAAAAGAAAACATACGTTAGAAAGCACCATCAAAAGAATTTATCCTTCCTTTCATTTTGGCCTTCTTTTCTTCAACTTTACTCAAAATTCCAGTTTATATATCCTTGGTTACCTCAAACACATATAGATATTCAATATTCACAAGTGCGATTCAAATGAGATATCCTTGCCTCTTATTTATACTCTCCAAGTAGCTTCCTTAAAAACATCTTCTAGGTCACTTGGCCCACTTTCCTTATTTTAGGGTTGGGTCCACTTTTAATTTCTCCATTAAATTTATTATTGAAATAATTTATTTTGTATTCACTTTGAATTATAATACACTCATCACTTCATTTTATTATTTACATTTTGAAATCTCTTAAACCACTTTGACTACTTTGACCTATGAGGCTCCTCCAACTTCGTAAGGACATAAATCTCAATCCGTGAGGATTTATGTGACGTTATACATACCACCATAAATGACATGACATGTACTATCCATATATAATAGTATTATCTGAAAATATACCATAACTCATACCGTTACCCATCAAACAAACTTGGGTCCATTACCCAAACATGGGGTCTCCAACTTCTCATGTCCATAACTCTCTAACCATGAGGGATTATGTGACGTTCCACATACCACCGGAAATGACATGACAAGAACTATCCATCTAGGATATTTCCCTAACAAATTCACTTTCCTTCATCTCATTATTCCACAATTAATCATGGTTTCTCTTACTCCACAAAGCGTCTTTTCGTGAGGGCTTTCACCATAAGGGGACCACTTTGGAGTTCATCCATATTTACTTCTTATCAACGATGACAAAACAATAATGAGTCATATTTACATCAAACAATATTGGGTCCATTACCCAAAACTTTGTGCTATGGGGATTTCCTCAAGTGATGACATCACTGACAACCAACCTTAATCAACAATCTCCCCCTTTGGAATTGATGGCAACACTCTGATGCAATACTAAAATCATATCACTCATGCTCCCCCTGGAACCATGCCTTTGTCCTCTACATCTGATAAATATGCTCCCCTTGGAACCATGCCTCTGTCCTCTGGATCTGATAAATCTGCTCCTCCTGGAACCATGCCTCTGTCCTCTGCATCTGATAAATCTCTCCCCCTTTGTCATCAATGACAAAGGTATCTTTCCATCCGGGGCTTCTCCCCCTGACAGACTATCCTCTTATGGTGCTTCCTCTTGTACATCTAAGACATATAAGATAAGCATTCAAAAAGAATTCATTTTTGGAGTAGAAATAAATCCAAGTCTTTGGCGAAGATATTCAAAGGCTTCCCGTGGAAGTGGTTTTGTAAAGATGTCTGCCACTTGTTATTTTGTGCCCACATACTCAACTTTGATGTTCTTTTCTGCAACCTGTTCCTGTATAAAGTGATACTTAATTGGAATGTGTTTAGTCTTGGAGTGCATCACCGGGTTTTTTGAGATACTGATGGCACTTGTATTATCACAATATATTGGAATGGGCTCATCATACTCAACATGTATCTTTGTCAAAGTTTGTTTCATCCAAAAAACCTGTGTACAACATGTTGATGCTGCAATATACTCTGCCTCAACTGTAGATAGAGATACCGATGATTTTTTCTTTCTTATCCATGATACCAAACGCTCACCTAAGTAGAACGTTGCTCCACTGGTGCTTCATCGGTCATCAATACAACCTACCCAATTTGCATCTGTGTAGGCAATAAGTGATATATCTTTTCCTTTTGGATACCATAATCGAAACTCCTTTGTTCCTTTGAGATATTTGAAGATCCTCTTCACTGCTAATACATGTGATTCCTTTGGTGCTGCTTGAAATCATGCCACCTGTCCAACTTCCTGCATTACATCTAGTCTGGATGTTGTCACATATAGTAGGCTGTCAATCATTGACCTATATTGCCTCTGATATGTAGACTTTGAATCATCATCTTTGCTCAACTTACAACTGGTTTGCATGGGAGTGATAACCGGTTTGCAATCTTCCATTTCGAACCTCTTTAGCATTTCTCTGATATACTTGGTCTGAGAAATAAAAATTCTTTGGTTTCTTTGACGTATCTGAAGTCCCAAAAAGAAGGATAGTTCTCCAAGTAACAACATTTCAAATTCATTCTGCATGTCTTTTGCAAATGTTTGGCTTAACCTGTCATCATCACTACCAAAAATAATATCATCAACATAAAATTCAATTAATAAAATATTACCTTGACTTACCTTGATGTAGAGGTTGTTGTCTGCACTTCTTTTTTTGAACCCTGCTTGCTACAGATACTTATTCAGTCTGGAGTACCGTTCTCTAGGAGTCTGTTTTAGACCATACGAGGCCTTCTTTAATTTACACACATAGTCTGTGTTCTCTGACAACTAAAATCCTTCTGGTTGTTCAATGTAGACTTCTTCTTCAAGTTCCCCATTCAGAAAAGTTGATTTTATGTCCATTTGATATACTTTAACATTTTTGGAGCATGCATAAGCTAAAAGCAAACATATTGCTTCCATTCTAGCAACTGGGGCAAATGTTTCTTCAAAGTTGATTCCTTCAATCTGTGCATATCCTTTACATACCAATCTAGCTTTGTTCCTTGTAACCTGTCCATCTTCATTCAATTTATTCCTGAAAACCCATTTTTTGCCAATCACATTCTTATTCTTTGGTCTTGGAACCAATTCCCAAGTGCCATTTTTCTCTATTTGATCCAATTCTTCATCCATGGCCTTATTCCAAAATTCATCCTTGTTGTCTTATTCAAAACAGTTTGGTTCAATTGTAGATAAGAGTGCTAGGTGTGTTTGTTCTAGTGAATGGGTTTTTCTTCTAGTCTCAACTCCTGCATCTTTGTTTCCAATAATCTGATCTGAAGGATGATTCTTCCATAATCGTTTTCTAGGTGTCTTTGGAGATACTTGTTGAACTTTCTCTTCTACTTCTGTCAGATTCTCTTCATCTTCATCTTCCTCTTCTTCTTCTTTCTCATCTTCTTCTTCAAAAAGTTGGTCCATTGATTTGTTTTCTTTTTTCTTTGATTCTAGTCTACCTATTTCATCAATTGTTACATTGATGCTTTCCACAAATTTGTTTAATATTAGATTGTAACACTTGTATGCTTTCCTTGTACTTGAGTAACCAACAAGTCTTCCTTTGTCCACACGAGAGTCAAAATTTCTCATTCTTCCATCTTCTCTTTTGATGTAGCATTTTCTTCCAAAAACTCTGAAGTGATTCACATTTGTTGGTCTTCCTTTCCATAGCACATATGGAGTTTTATCAGTGTTGTTTCTAAGCATTACTTTGTTTTGAATGTGAACTGTTGTATGCACTACCTATGTCCAAAAAATATCTGTCAACTTTGAATCCATTATCATTGTTAGAGCCATTTCTTGTATTGTCTTGTTCTTTCTTTCAACAACTCCATTCTGTTGAGGTGTCCTAGCAACGAAGAATTGCCTTTTTATTCCATGATTGCTGCAGTAGTCCATAAATTCCTTTGAGGTAAATTCTCCTCCATTATCCGATCTTAAGCATTTTATTCTTGAATCCATCTCATTTCCAACCATTTCCTTGTAGATCTTGAAATTTTCAAAAGCTTCTGATTTGTTCTTGAGAAAGAAAACTGCAGTCATTCTTGTATAATCATAAACTAATAACATAAAATATATCACCTTTTAAGCCTTTTGTTGTAGTTGGTCCAACTAGATCATTATGCACAATTTCCAGTGGTTTTGTTGTTGAATATTCCTTTGATTTGAACCTGATCTTTGTTTACTTTCCTTGTCGGCAATGCTTGCATAAAGTGTTGGTTGGTTTCATGATCTGGGGCATTTCTTTGACTGCTTCTCTTTTGCTGACTTTGACAAGGTCATCAAAATGCATGTGACCCATTCTTCTGTTCCATAACCAACTTTCATCTTCCTTTCCTAGACAACACTTTTCATTTCCAATTTCGCTTAACACATATATGTTGCTTGAAGTTCTTGCAGCTGTAGCGACCAATTTTCCTGAACCTTCTTTTCTTATCTCACACTTTTGTGAATCGAAAGTAACTTTATGACCTTGGTCACACATTTGACTCACACTTAGAAGATTATGTTTCATATCTTCTACTAGTAGAACATTTTCTTCCTTTTCATTCTTATTCCCAATTTGGACTGTGCCTTTTCCAATGATTTTGGATGAATCATCATTTCCAAAGGAGAATGATCCATCTCTTTCCTTTTGTAATGTAAGAAACTTGTCTCTATCACCTATCATGTGTTTTGAATATCCACTGTCAGCATACCAGCCACATTTCTTTTGTTTAGCTTGTAGAGCGACTGTGCATTCTTCAGTACTATACTGATCTTACTTTCTTATCCATGTCATTTTCTGAGGTTCTTGTTTGTGACTCTGTTGAGGCTCTTTAGGAGGGACTGTCATTCTGCAATTTTTGGCCATGTGTCCAAAATTGTTACATTTGTAACATTCCACTCCAGTTCTCAAAGATTCAAACCTGTTGTAACTTCTTCTCTGTGTTTCACTAGGTCTTCTTGAATAACCCCTTTGTGTATGGCTCTCAAAGTAGTTATTGTTATTGTTGTTAGATCTTCAATTTATAGCTTTATGTCCAAAATTATTACATGCATAACATAAACCAAAAAATATATTTTGATACCTGGTAGTTGAAGATCTTATGAAAGGAGGTGCTCTTATGAATCCTTATTCTTGAGGCCTATCTATCTGTTGTTGATTCTGAAATCTGAATCTTCTCGGTGGAGGAGTGTCCCTGTAATCTTCCTTGCATATCTTTTTATCCCCTTTGATTGTTTTTGCATAACTTTTTGGATTTGTTTCTTGCTTTGTTGTTTTGAAGCTTGATCCCTTTTCTGTCTAATTGTATCCCTTTTCTTTTGAATATCCTTTCTTAGTGTGACAATCTCTGCTTCCAAGTTTCCAATGATTCTGTCCTTTCCTTCTAGTTGTTCTTTGAGTGCTTCTTCAATTCTTTTATCTTCTTCTATTTGAACCTTCAATTTTGTGATTATTTGTTCTAGTTCTTGAGTTTCTTTTTTCTTATCTAGTTCTGCTTGTAGTTTCTTATTTTTCTTCTTTTCTCTTCTAATAACTTCTATGGCACTCATTAATTCTTCTCGAAAGTCAACTTATGCCTCTTCAATTTCTTCTTCATATGCTTCTTCATATTCTTCTTCGGAGTCTTCTTTATCAGAGTCTTCTACTGCCATGAATAGAACTCTCCCTGTTTCACTGTCATTGACTTCATCTTCATCTGATGATGAGATGTCTTCTTTGGTGCAAAAGTTTTTCTTGAAAACTTTATTTGTAATTCTTTTACCTTTATATGTTTGTCTTCCTTTTGAGTAACATTCATTATTTCTCTTTTTCTTATGAGGACATTTGTTATTAAAATGACCAATACCATCACAATTAAAACAAATTAAATGAAGCTTACCTCTGTACCTACTATTGGTTCCCTTGTTCATTCTTTTGACGAAGTTGGCCACTTCTTCATCATCGTCCGAGACATCGTTTCTACTACTATATTCTTCTTGTTCCTTTTTATTTTTCTTTGATCTTTTGGATGCTTTGAAGGCTTCTTCTTTTACATCTGGATTTTCCTGTTCAGTTCTCATCTCATATGATGTGAAGATTCCATGCAGTTCATCCATGCTTATTGAGTTTAGATCCCATCTTTATTCTAGTGCTGATGTCTTAGGGTTGAATCTCATAGGAAGAGATCTTAGTACCTTTTGAACAATTACAGATTCTTAGATTTCTCCTCCCAATACTATGATTGCATTCATTGTTTCATCGACTCGTAAGAAGTAGGCTACGATATCTTCATCTTCCTTCATTTTTAGTTGTTCGAACTGACCTCTGTAAGTTTGAAGCTTTTCTACTTTGACTTTTGAATCTCCTTCATAAATATTTCGAAGCTTGTCGCAAATCTCTTTAGCAGATTTACAATGTGCAACTTTGTTGAATACCGTATCACCGAGACCATTCAAAAGTGCATTTATGGATTTGGAATTATTCTCACTGAGTTTCACTGCTTTGTTATTTGTTGGTGGAACTATTGGTGCTGTGTATCCATCTACAATTGATTGCCAAACCTGAAATCCTTGTGCTTGTATATATGCATTCATCCTTATGCTCCAAAAAGCATACTTCTATCCATCAAACTGTGGTATTCCATTTTTATACGAGTTGGTACTCTCCATGATCTACCTTTCAGTGGTTAAACTGATTTCTGAAGGAACCTGCTCTGATACCAATTGTTGGATTACTAAGAGGGGGGGTGAGTCAGTAATAACGTAATTATAATCATTTTTCTTTAAATGTTATATCAACGTAGAATTATTATCCAATAATGAGCAGTAAGAAATAAACAATCACACACATACACAGTACACCAATGTTTTATGTGGAAACCCAAATGGGGAGAAAACCACAGAATGTTTTTTCTTATATGTCTTGAAGAATTACATTCATTGGAAGCACCAACATCCTTTATTTTCTAGCTGCAACTGGAAGGAGGCTCCAACCCCCTAGTTTCTCAGGCTACAACTTGAGGGAAGCTCCAACTCCCCAATTCTTTGGATACAACCAGAAGGAGGCTACAACCCCCAATGTTCTCCGACTACAACCGAAAGGTGGCTACAACCACCTGTCCTTGCCTCGTACTGCCACCCCGAAGTAGAAGTAGAATGATGGAACCACTATCACACTATCACTATGAGATATACCGCTGTAAATCTGTACCAATAAATCTGAACCATGAATCAACCATGTGTCAACCTGTACCATCAACAGGTGCATCAACCATGCACCAACCTGTAATCAACCTGTACCATAAACAAGTGCAATCAACCATGTACCAAGTATGTACCAACAATGTGTCAACTACTCATCAACTATGACTCATCAATATGTACTGACATCATCAACTATACACCTCATGTATGTGTGCCAACTCATCAACTACTTGTCTCAACCATGTACTCGACATGTACCACAACCAAAAGACCTCATCAATTTCATCATAAAAATATGATTTGTAGCTTTGTAATATACCTGGTGTATATGATCACATTCCTGCAAACCTTCCTTGACTTTAGAAACAAGATACTAGCATTTTCATCAAACTTTTCTTTACTCTCACATGCCTAGTTTTGGATTAGTCAACAACCCTAAATTGAAGTAATCATAACTTTGAACCTGTAATGTATAAAGATATGAAACTGATACACAATATTATTTAGTGTGTTTAATGCAATTCCTCCAAGTGTCACTACTTGGAACCTCTCAGAAAAGGAGTTATAGGAAAAATGACATACCATGATGAATTCTGTCTTATTCTAGAGAGTGACCTTCTAGAGTGTTCCACACACAAAATATTTGATGAAATGATATGAAACTATTACATAGAATACCACAGACGGTACCCTAACCAACACAATTCGTTTCACTAAATGTGGATATGTTATGAAGAAGTTATGACGTTTTTACCCGAAACAGTTGATTTTGATTAGTTTTAGGACTGACCACAAACCCTATTTTCCACGGAGTGTAACTCCCAAAATACAATGACCCACAAGATGATTTTTTTTCTCACAGATACTTGGATATGTTTTCTCACTTGCATATAAATTTCATGGTCTGAATCATTATAGAAAAAGAGTTATAGCGAAAATGGTGAGATGACCTGTAAATAACATACCTTAGAAAGCACCATCAAAAGAATTTATCCTTCCTTGCATTTCAGCCTTCTTTTCTTCACCTTCACTCATAATTCTAGTTTAGATATCCTTGGTTACCTCAAACACATATATATATTCAATATGCTCAAGTGTGATTCAAATGAGAGAGCCTTTCCTCTTATTTATACTCTCCAAGTAGCTTCCTTAAAAACATCTTCTAGGTCACCTGGCCCACTTTCCTTATTTTAGGGTTGGGTCCACTTTTAATTTCTCCATTAAATTTATTATTGAAATAATTTATTTTTTATTCACTTTGAATTATAATACAATCATCACTTCACTTTATTATTTACCTTTTAAAATCTCTTAAACCACTTTGACTACTTTGACTTTTTGGGGCTTCTAGATGACATATGAGGGTCCTCCAACTTCGTAACGCCATAACTCTCAAACCGTGAGGAGTTATGTGACATTATACAAACCACCAGAAATGGAATGACATGTATTATCGATGTATAATAGTATTATATGAAAATATATCATAACTCATACCGTTACCCATCAAACAAACTTGGGCCCATTACCCAATCCTGGGGTCTCCAACTTCTCATGGCCATAACTCTCTAACCGTGAGGAATTATGTGATGTTCCACATACCACCAAAAATGACATGACAAGAACTATCCATCTAGAATATTTTCCCTGACAAATTCACTTTCCTTCATCTCATTATTCTACAATTAAGCATGGGTTCTCTTACTCCAGAAAGTGTCTTCCTGTGAGGGATTTCACCATAAGGGGACCACTTTGGAGTTCATCCATATTTACTTCTTATCAACCATGACAAAACAATAATGAGTCATATTTACATCAAACAATATTGGGTCCATTACCCAAACCTTTGTGCTACGGGTCTTTCTTCAAGGGTTGACATCAATGACAACCAACTTTAATCAACATGCTTGTCCGATGTCTACTTCTTCCACGCATGTTTTTCTATTTTTTGTCAGGTACTTGTTCCAGAGTGATTTTCTCCACCATTATTTTCCACCTGTGATTACATGCCATATTACCTTTTCTCCCAGAGATAAGTTTATATTTTCCGGATCTCTTATGCCCAACCCACCATTTTATTTAGGGGCACAAGTAATAGCCCAATTAACCATATGGAATTTTTCTTCGTTATCCTTGCCAACTTGCTAGAGAAATTTTCTTGTGATTTTGGCCAGTTAATTCTTGATTCCAACTAGAGCATAGAGTGATGAGAATTGGAACATTGGGAAGGATGAGAGAACTTCTTTTATTAGGACAACCCTGCCTACTAGGTTTAACCATGTGGCTCCCCATATTTCAAATTGATCGTTTAGTTTTTGGAGGATCCCTGCCATGCCTCCCCAGGGAGGGCTTTGATGTTGATCGACATACCTAAATACTTGAAGTATTTCCAATACATCGTGAAGGGGAATTGGAGGATGTCGGAAATTCTTTCCATTGTTTCCACTTTTACATTCCATGCGTAGATCTGGTTGTTAAGTTTGTTGATAAGCCCTCTCGAGGCTTGTTCATACTGGTCCAGTACTAGTTTAAATCTTCGAGCCATTGTTTGGGAGGCTCCCCCAAGGGGAAGAGTGGCATCAATGAATTGTGATTTGTTTATCCTTCTGACTCCCCTAGCAATTTTTAGGCCTGATATATTTCTAGTTGTCGTTTCTTGCTCCAGTCTTCTGTTTAAAATTTATGCCATGATTACATACAACAACGGAGAGAGAGGGCACCCTTGTCTGATACCTCTTGAAGCTTGGAAGAATGTAGCTGGGCAGCCGTTAATCAATGGTGCTATCCACGGGGATGAAATACAAGCCTTGATCTAGGAGATAAAGGGGCTCTGGAATCCGAATTTGTTTATCACCTCATAGAGGAATTCATGCTTCACTCTATCAAAGGCATTTGCCATATCAATTTTGATGATCATTCCTTTTTCTTTATTCGTTACACTGGTATGGAATGCTTCCTGGACCAGGATTATGTTGTCATGGATTTGTCTTTAAGTCACAAAGCCCCCTTGGTTTGGGAGGATAATCCTTGGCAGGAGATGTTTTAACCTGTTGGAAATTATTTTGGTGAGACTTTTGTAGGAGACATTTCAAAGGGAGATGGGTCGAAAATGATCAAAACTATTTGCATTTTTGGCTTTGGGGATCAATGCAAGGAAAGAGGTATTGGTGGCTCCTCCTATCTTGTATGTCGATTGGACGTATCTAATCATCCGGAGTAGGTCCTTTCTAATGATTTCCCAACATTATCTGAAGAAGTGAGGAGTAAATCCATCTGCCTTGGGTGATTTAGTTGGATCGAAGTGGAATACTACCGCTCTAACTTCCTCTTTAGTGACTTTCTTTGTCAAATCCTGATTATCCTAGTCTGTTATCAACTGAGGGATCAAATCCATGAACTGCAACATCTGGTATTTATTATCTTCTTGATCCTGGGTATAGAGAGTTTTGAAATGTGAAGAGGCTTCTTTTTTTATCTCGTCAAAGGAGTTAATTATCTCCCCTAAGGTTGTTTTAGTTTCTTCTACTAAACTTTTATGTTGTCTAGCTTTGGCTTTCTTAAGGAAAAAGGATGTATTTTTGTCTCATACTTGTAGCCACAGGGCTCTTGACTTTAGTCTCCATTCCTTTTCTTCATTGTGTAGTGACCTTAAGTAGTTTTGGAAGTGAGTTTTCTCCTACTCCAGGTGTTTGTGGTGGAATTCCTTGTCTTCTATTTCAATGTGAAGCTCTTCTAATTTATGTTTGTGTCACTTTACTTCTTCCTTTATTCTTATGAGGGAAGCTTTTGCCTAGTCCTTTAAAGCTTGCTTTGTTTTTTTCATTTTTTGTTCCCAAATATACACTGGGGTTCCGTTCACCCATGTAGACCAGGCCGAGGAGATTAAGGGGAGGAAGTCCAGCAAATCCATCCAGAGAGGGTCGAATATGAAAGGAATGGGGCCTAGGTTTTCGACCTTTGCAAAATTAAGAGGTATAGGTCGGTGGTCTGAGATTCCCCAAGGAAACATTTGGGAGGAGATGTTAAGCAGGAGGAAGAGGAGAGGGATGTGGATAAGGAAGCGGTTCAATCTAGCAGCTATATGGCCCACGCCTGTCCTTTTATTGTTCCAATTATATTTCCCTTTGGAGGGATGGACGTCGCAAAGATCTAGTTCTGAGATCAGATCCTCCAAATGTTCCCTCAATTGATCTCTTACATAGGACCCACCCCTTTTCTCCCCTTGGTGTAGATTAGTATTTAAATCCCCGAATATAATGCAATTTTCTTGAGCATCCAACTCTTTTAAATTCATTAATGTTTCTCAACAATCTGTCTTTCCCAAATAATTTTTAGGCATATAAAAATTGCATATATGATAGATAATACCTGTTTGGAGGTTATTTAGTTTTACCAACATTCAATGAGTTGAGTCCACTCTTTGTTCCTCCTTGAATATTTGAGTGTTCCACATTGTATAGATCCCTCCCAAGTCACCCCTTGCATTCAGTGTCGTTCCGCTACTAGGATTACAACTTTGTTTCATTTCTCTTAGTTCCTTATCGCCTTGGAGTTTCGTGTCTCCTAAATTAAGAGGATTTGGGGCTTTTCTATCCAGATTAGCTTTACCATGGCTTCCTCTTCTTCCCTTTGGCTCGGACCTCTACAATTCCAGGAGACTACCTTCATTACTTACTATTATGCTTTGGTGCCCCTCCCTTCATGGGCTAAGACTGCCCCTTTGCTGGTTGGGCTTTTCCATTTTTCCCTTCTTTCCTGAGGATTTCTTCCAATGTTGGTTGGGTTCCTAGATCTTTGTCCTGGGTAGTCGCTTTCTCTCTTCTTGCTTTATTTGTTCTCCTTCCTTCTTTCATGGTTGGAATGTTCTTTAGCATTTCTACATCTGTTTCTTCTCCAGATTCTTCTTGATTGTCTTCCTCCTCTATTTGATGAATAACTTGGTGTTGGGGGTCTCGATCTTCTGGGTGGATCTCAAGAATCACATCTTGATCATGGGTGTTTTCTTCTGCATTTTCATTTGAGCTAACCAACTCTGGATCCAAATTTTCCAAGGGTTCAAACTTGTTTTTGCTGCTTTCGGCTTCATCTTCGATTTGTATTGTAGATTTCCCTTTACTTGGAGAGGGGTGTTTGGAGTTGATTTTTTTCTCCTTTTGTGGGTTTCCTTCTCTAGTCATCACTTTTTTTTGTTTTTCTTATTGCCACTGCTTAGAAGCCTTGTTTTCTAGATGCTCCTGGGTTGCCTTAGGACAGTTTTTGGCGAAATGGCCATATTCATGATAGTATTTGCACTTAAATGGGAGTTGTTCATAATCCACCGTTTGGATGTAAGACCCACCATCCAAAATGAGTTGTATTGCGTTTTCAAGCCCTTTTTCCAGATCCACTTCTACACACAACCTTGCACAAGACTGTAGTCCATCTCGTGGTTCGGCTCGATCGATGAACCTTCCCAGAGCGTTGCCTATATTTTTTTTTGTTTTTTCATTCCAGTAGTGGAGGGGTAAGAAGGAGAGCCTAACCCATATTGGAATAGCAGAGGGGATATCATTCTCTGGAATGAAGTCAAAATTCCATTTGTTTAGATACATCCCTTTGGTTCCCATGAAATACGAGCCATTTCTGAATATCAGGTCTCGATCTGCTTTGTTCTCAAAAAGAAAAACGTAGAAACCCTTTCCACAAAAAGTTGTAGAAAGTTGTCCTTTGATTGTTTTCTTCTAGTTTTTCTCCAGCCATAGAGCCATAGCTTTGGGGGACAGCCAAAGTTTGGTGAATTTCCCTATTAAAATGTTTTTGGCCATTCAGAGAGCAAACAGTCTTGAAGAGGGGGAGTGGACCGACACTTTTAGGATTTCTTCCAGTATTTTGACGAATCTAGAGGTAGGAGTGACCTTGGTAGATTTTGAATAGGAGGAGATCAGTGTCTGAAATCCTACAAGATCACGCGACGATGGGGGTTGCGGGGGATCCCCCGAGCCCGAGGCCATGGCGGCTAGTGCAGGAACCCTAGGGCCTGTTATGGGAGTCTAGAGGTACGCTTCTCGAGGTCACTATCCACTATTAGCCTTATTTAAACTTGAATTTATTAATTTTAAAAATATAAAAAATTAATATTAAAAAGTATGGAAAAATAGTGGCCGGATTGTTACCTACAACTATACAAATTTGTTTCAAGAAATTTACATTTATGTACCAAATATATGTCTTAAAGTGAACATATGCATTATAATTTAGAGGAAAAGTATCACACCACTGTTAGAAGTAATCCACATTTCGATTACCACTAAACTAAATGACAAAATTATAAGAAAAGATATTTCATTTCCATCAAAACTCAAAAATTGTAAATAAAAAACTTTAATAGTATTATAATTTTCAAAGGAAAAAAATTTATAATTAAAATAAATCTTAGTCTAAACATTTTACCTTTTGGCTCTTTTCCTACCATTCCATTTATGCATTCAGAAATACAATTTAGACAACAAAAAACAATTATTTCATTCATGCATTTAAAAATACAATTTAAACAACAAAAAACAACGATATAAATTTACATAGTTCGGACTAAAAAAACGAAAAAATAAAAGACCTTAAAAAAATACCAAATTTACACTTAAATAATCTTGAAATGTGCATCTTACCATTCTACCTGACATCCCCATGTCTCCAACATTTCTAGATCATTATGGGTTCCTGGATTGAGGGTGGAGAGTTCTTTGACCCACAATTGAGAAAGTTAGATGAGGACCCTACTTCATTTATTCAATCAGTTATTCTACCACGAAAGGTGTCGATGTGCCTAGAACGGGAACGGTCTCGAATTCTAGGCATATAGAAAGTAAGCAGATTGAAGGCCCCCTTGTGGAAGAAGGACATCGTTTTTGTAGCAGGACACGAAGCATAAGCAAAGGAATTATCTCTCGGAAGCCAAATACCAACAATATCTCCATCCCTGAACCAAATTGGTTGTCCCTTATAGAAAATTGGAGGACATCAAATAAATATTGTCATAATTGAGTTTGTAGTATGGCAATTAACCATAACCGCAATGGTACCGATACCCACATTATGTGCAGGCTTCCCACACTCCAAGAGATACGCCTTCTACTTGATACTAACCTCGATAGGACAAATCTCTTCTAGCATAGGAATGTGTAGAAGAGTGCATCGCCAGCTGGTACTACATCCACTGACCATGTGCAAAGGCATCGTCACAGTGACACCCCATCCGCGGTGGAGTTTTATTTTTCTGCTAGATTGTTGAATTCCAATAGAACTGAATTTGTAGGCGTTTGAGTGGAGTTGCATTCCATATTCGAGTCTCCCTTGTTTACCCCAATATTGGATAATTTATTTTCAACCTTGTTGTCCTCTCTTCACACATGGGAAGGGATAATAACAATATCATTAAGGAGGAGGGATTTAAGTTCACACATGAGAAGGGATAATAAAAATATGATTGAGAAGGAGCGATTTAAGGAGTTCAATATTTTTGAGGAGATTCCATCTAGTAGAGATTTTTGCTCGCTTTGAACCATTGATGAGACAAATTAGAAGAGCCAGAACAATTTGAGAATCCCCTTCTACAATGAGCTTGTAAAACCTAAGGGAGGTGGCAATGTCTTTAATTAGTGCCCAGAGCTCAACAACATTGTTTGTGTCATTTCCTAAAATTCCTGCCATTATATGAATAATTATCCCTTGATCATCCCTGAAGACAATGCCAAACCCAATAGGTTCCGTATTTCCATTGGAGGCTCCGTCAAAGTTACTCTTAACAAATCCCATGGGAGGTATTTTCCACGAAGAGGGACTGTTAGTGGAGGATGATCGAGTGGTATGTGGGGTCAGAGACAGGGTAAGACACAAGTTCCATTTTTGGAGAATGGGTTGTTCCCTTCTATCACACTTAAGACCCTCTTTCATCCATTCGAATATATGGACCGTTTCCAAGATGTAGTCCTATATTTTAATCAAATTTGATCCCATTGCATATTAGTGGATAGAACAATTCTTCTTCTGTTATGCTCCTTTCATCAAAACTAGGTCCTAAATACTTAATGTTTGTATCTACTTTTCATGCTATAAAAATAACAATGGAGGTTGCTTGGAAGATGCCTCCCATGGATTCCTTTGTTGAGTCTCTCACCCGTGAGCAAGATAAAATTGTTCAAATGGGTTCCCTTAAGTTCTCAAAGGAACATGAACTTGTAGAAAATGAGAAGTCTGGAAATGAATTCAAACAAAATTTCAAAGGCAAAAAATACCCATATCTAAAAAAATATAGAAATCCAAATTCTACTGAGAAAACCTTTAAAACTAAGGGGCAATCAAAGAAGGAGAAGGTGAAGTCAGGTTACTGCAATATAGGATTTCATAAAAAACATTCATGTATGAAGAAAACAATTGGTGAGATGGAACATACCTTTCAATAGAACAATATTGGGTTCTATATTGGTGGGGACATACCAGAAAATGCTAAGAAGAAGGATGTTGAACATCCCCTACTAATAGAGGGAAAATGACGAGATTGTCATTCTTTAGTTTTTTTAAATTCATAACTAGCCACATGGATTCTTAGTTTAGGAGCCTCTAATCATATGTCCTCATCACATGATTCCTTCACTTCTTTGAAGCCATGCATTGGTCCTTCCATTTTAATGGGAGATGATGCACTTGTTCAAGTATGTGGGAAAGGTACAATTAATTTAGAACATGAACATTTTCAAAATGCGTTGCATGTACCCTCATTTTCCATCAACATACTTTCCATATATTAGATCACACATTCATGTATCAAAAAGCGAGTGGATTTCACTCTAGATTCACTAGTGATTTCATAGATTTCATGAACATTTTCAAAATGCGTTGCATGTACCCTCATTTTCCATCAACATACTTTCCATATATTAGATCACACATTCATGTATCAAAAAGTGAGTGGATTTCACTCTAGATTCACTAATGATTTCAGAGATTTCATGAACATTTTCAAAATGCATTGCATGTACCCTCATTTTCCATCAACATACTTTCCATATATTAGATCACACATTTGTGTATCAAAAAGTGAGTGGATTTCACTCTAGATTCACTACTGATTTCAGAGATTTCTAATAGATCAAAAGTTGCAGTTGGGGTAGTAGATCACCTGTTGAGGTTGTATGATTTTTCCCATTTCATTCCTAAATATCCTTCATATGTACTACTATCACATGTTAATGAATTCAATAGGTCATTGCATGCGATGTTTGGTCACCTCAAAATAGTAAATAATTTTTTAATTTAACAAAACAGAAAAAAAAAAAAAAAATATTTAATAAAATAGAAGAAAAATAAAAATAGTATATGTTTTTTTTAAGTTTAACAAAACACAAAAAATAGTAGAAAAAAATCATATTGTTTAAACAAAATCATTTAATGTAATAGATGAAAAAGAGAGCAAAAATAAGAAAAAATCATTAACATAATAGAAATTTTATTGACATTTACATTGAAGAGACAACATACATAGAAGACTCGTGCATGGATTGTATTCCATGAAAAATAAGAAATGTGATTTAGACTTGTGGGCACCCGATTTTTTTGGTTGCTTATAGTTGAATTACCTACTATAAAATGCCATATACATAAAGATCATATGATGCTAATAGGGTTGCGATAGAAGGAAACCAACCTGTCACAACCAATATTCAAGCTTATCATCACCTTGAGAGGTAAAAAAATAGTTCAATCTTAGATTTTTTTTGCTATCTAGATATTTCAACTAAAATGATAGCCTATCATGAGCTATAGGAAACAAGCTAAGAACAAAGTTGTATACTTAGATAAGAAAACACTTATTCATGATGCAGAGCCTATCCTTGTTGAGTAGAATTTTTGGTTGGGAGAGGAAGAGAGGAGCATAACATAGAAAATTCATTGATTGGGATTCTCAAGGATGAATTTCAAGTCTGGTATCTCACTGCACATTTAAAAAAGAAGACCTAGCAGAGAATATCTAGAATAAGAGTTAAAAGAATCTATAGGCTCTGATTGTGGATCTTCTAGGCTAGTGGAAGGGGAGCTGACAGGAGAAAAAATATCTTGATTATCCATGTAGCATCCCCAGACTCCTGTTAGGTAATGCCGCATGAAATTTTGAACTTTGATACATTTTAATTAGCTAAATTTCTATGCAAGTGCACATATGAATGAAAAATAATAAAAACTATATACAAATATAGCATATACAAAAAACCCATAAGAATAAATGAATAAATATTAACATAACACATAAATTAACACATAATAGAGACTTATCTTTAGTAAAAAGAACACCAACTACGTGCAGACCTTCCACGTTCCTCCCAGGCTTATACCACACCACTCATAAACTCTCAGCAATGGCTCACCTCCGAGCTGGGGCTAAAACTCCACCTAGGTAAAGGGTTTCTAACCAGGCTAAGGTCTCTCTAACATGATATAAAATTAGACATAGGTGCCAACTAAAACTAAAAACCTGTAGTCCCTCATTCCCCACATGCATGTCCCACCCTAGGAAGTCTGCCCCTTCTATACTCAACAATCCTTTGACTACCCCACTTCCCTTTCAGGGCTTCAATAATAGGTTAGAAAAGAGGTCCCAAATCCATGTAGTTGCATCTTGCAACCTTCAGAATCAATTCCCGAGATTTATCTCACCTAGAGAGAATGTTCACATTTCTGACAACCCGCTTCTTCAATGTCCTATGGGCCTGAAAACCTACCTCTTCCATCCAGATCCAAATATAACCATGGTCCGAGTATAGGTACATGTATAGGTACTAGCATCATGAAGGTACAAATTATAGTAGCATGGAGGTAGTGAAGTGTGAATGATAATGGGAATATCGGTCAAAAGAACTAAATTCCCCCAAGTATATTTTCATGTTTCCAGCTTGACAGTTGTCATGTTGGGAGGTATCTTGGGTCCACATGGACTCCCTCACAAGATGATACGTTCCTCAACATAAGGACTTAAGATATGTTTAAATATACATACTTTATACTTTATACATTTTTGGGAATATTAATAAAATATTCCTTTGGGCTTAAGCCCCCTAGCTTAGCCCATTTTCCCTAGAATATTAGCCCCCCTTTGCCATTCAAGTGGAGTTTAGACCCCCATACTCTTTTACATGGTTGTTCTGCAACAATGATGTGTTTTTATTAAAACTAAGTGTGATTGCATTTTACAAAAATAGGCTTGTTGGGCTTTCAGCTTCTAGCTCACTAGCCTAATAATGATACAGGAACTCTGGCCTCAAAATACATAGATACAAAGTCACTATGCCCCAAAATCATCTTGGCTCATAATACTATATGTACAATTACATTTACATTTAAAATTGGGTTTGGCATAGGGGTATTACAATCCCCTCCCCCTTATTTATGCATTGTCCTCAGTGCAGTAGATATACATATACAGTCAAAACTTCAAAAGTCCTCAAACAGATGTGGATACTCTGTCCGCATAGAATCCTCATTCTCCCAAGTTGAATCCTTAGGTCCGTACCAGGTGCATTGGACCTTTACCAGTCTTATTGCTCGATTTCAAAGGATCTTGAATTTCCAATCCAATATGCATACCAATTGAACTTAGGAGTCTTCTTCTTGCTCCACCTAAATCACATTCCAATCAATGGCATGATTAGCATCATGTATATACTTTTTAAGAAATGATACCTGGAATACATTATGAATACATATTGATGTAGGTAAGGAAAGCATGTATGCTACAAGACCAATCCTCTCCATAATTTCAAACGACCCATAATAACGAGCTACTAGTTTTGAACAATTTCCCAACTTCAAGGAACTTTTGTGGGCCTTTACTTTTAAAAGAACATGTTCACCCACTTTTAACTCCCTATGATTTAGTCCCTTATAAACATAACTTTTCTGCCTATCCTAGGAAACCTTTAAATTTGATTTTATTCTCACCATTTGCTCTTCCATTTCCCTAAGTAATTCTGGTTCAACCAATGATATGTTTGTTGGGGTGTCCCAAATCACTGGTGTGTTTCACTTTATTGCATAAAGTGCCTCAAATGAGATCATATTTATAGATTCTTGATACCCATTGTTATAAGAAAACTCCACCAAATGCAAATAATCCTCCCATTTGGATGGTTTATCCATCACATACATCCTCAACATATCTTCAATCAATTGAATCACCCTATTTATTTGTCCATATGACTCTGGATGATAGGTTGTGGTAAAGTTTAGATTGGTAACAAATCCTCTGAATAATCCTTTCCAAAAATTTGATGTAAATTTTGGATCTCTGCCAAACACAATTCTCTTGGGTATACCATGTAGTCGAGAAATTTATCTCATATAAATATAAATAATGTTGGATGCCTTATGAGTGAGCTTTACTGGAATAAAGTGGGAAACTTTATTAAGCTTATCCACCACCACCATGATAGAATCATGTTTCTTGGTTGTTYTGGGCAGCTTGGTGATGAAATCCATTGTTACAACTTCCCATTTCCACTTAGGAATGGGTAATGGCTGTATAAAAMCAGCTGGGTGTTTGTGCTCACCCTTGAATTTTTTACATTCCAAACACTTGACAATAAAATCAACAACCTCTTTCTTCATACTCGACCAACAATATTGGCTCTTGAGAACTGCAATAGTTTTCTAGTAACTTGGGTTCCCATCATAAGGCATATTATGAATTTATTTAAAAATCAGTTTTTTCAATTATTGAGAATTTGGCACATAAATTACGCCTCTATACAAAATAATTGAATCCTCTTTTAACTTAAAATTCTTAATTTTCTGCTGCAAAATACCTTGTTGTAATTTTGTCTTTATTTCCATGTACTATAGATCTTATTTTGCAGCCTCTAAAATTCTATATTTAAAATATGATATACACATGATAAATGTTGTAACATACATCTCATGCACTCTCCTGCTGAGTGCATCAACCACCTTGTTTTCTTTACCCTTGATATGATTTATATGAAAGTCATACTCACTGAAGAATTGTAACCACCTGCTTTGCCAGTCATTTATAATTGGTTGTCAAAATAAATATTTCATACCATTATCGTTTGTTCTCAACACAAATATTTTTCTCATGAGGTAGTGCCTGCACCTCTTCAAGGCATCCACTATGGATTCCAATTCCAAATCATGAGTAGCATAGTTCCCTTCATACTCCTTTAATTTCCTTGATTCATATCATACCACATGCCCCTTCTAACTAAGAACTCCACCAAGTCCTCTTTTACATGCATCAATACATACAATGAAGTCTTCATTTGGATTAGAAATCCTTAATGTTGGAGCACTTGTTAATAAATACTTCAAATGTTGGAAAATCCTTTCACAATCCGATGTCCACTCAAACTTTACACCCTTCTTTTGCAAGGAAGTGATTGGGTGTGCAATCTTTGAGAATTCCTTAATAAATCTCATATAGTAACCTTCAAGTCCCATGAACGATCTCACCTCAGAGACATTCCTTGGTGTTGGCCACCCTTCAATGGATTTTATCTTCTCTAGGTCCATTGTTATCCCTTGCTCTTAAATAATATGCCCCAAGTAACATATCTGTCACTGGTAGAATGAGCACTTTCTCAACTTTGCAAATAGTTGATGTTCTATTAGTACTTGTAGCACCATCCTCAAGTGTTTCTCATGTTCTTCTTTATATTTTGTGTAAATAAGTATGTCATCCAAAAAGACAATCACAAACTCATCCAAGTATTCTTTGAAAATAACATTCATTAAACACATGAAGATAATTGGTGCATTTGATAATCCAAATGGCACCACTGCAAACTCATAATGGCCATACCTTGTTCTGAAGTTAGTCTTGCTAATGTATTCTTCCTTAATTCTTACCTGGTGTTAACTTGACCTAAGATAAATCTTAGAGAATACCTTAGCATCTTTCATCTAATCAAAGAGATCATTTTTCCTTGGAAAATGATACTTGTTCTTCATAGTTACCTTGTTCAACTTCCTGAAGTCAATGCAAATCCTCAAGGTTCCATCCTTTTTCTTCACAAATAACACTAGGGCACCCCAAGGTGAAATGCTTGGGAGTATATACCCCTTATTTAGAAGTTCCTCCGGCTACACTTTCTACTTCAAATCTGGTGTAATCATCCTAGAAGGAGTCATGGATACCATGGCTACTCCATGCATCATATTTATGGAGAAATTGATCTCTCTCGTGGGTGGCAAACCCAATATTTCTTTAAATACATATTCAAACTATTTTATGATTGCATAATCTTCAATACTTGGTAATTTATCCTTAGGTGTCTCCTCCATATGTGTTGCAAATACTTGACATCATTTCCTGATGTTTTTCTTCAACTGTAAAGTTAAAACTTCTCTGATGGTTACTGCTCTTGGAATACCTTGAATTGTCCTTCGGTTCCCTCCTTCATACAAGCAGGTAAAATCCTTATTATAACATTCTAGAACATCATGATGTTGGTCCAACCAATCCGTACCAATTAAGAAGTCATATGAGCCCAAATGTATGATATTCAAATATTCCCTTGTGCTTAATACATTTATGTCCATTGGAAATTCCTTAACCATCTCATTAATCTTCCTTTTAGCTCTTGTAGCTAGTTGCACAATCCAAGGTTTACGAATATTTCTTCTTGGAAAATAAAATATTTCCACCATCATAGGATCTAGATAATTATGAAGAGATCATGAATCAATCAAAATAGAAATGGGTTCGTTGTTGATATTAACTTTCATCTCAATCACATGTGACTGAAACTCAACTTGCTTGTTATCCATAGCTGCGTAGATCCTAGTTACATTTATTCTCATGTCCTCCATTGTTTCATCTTATTGTACATTGTACACACTCTGTTAATGCTTTGTAAATTCCCAGAGGTTGTCAGGAGGTTGAAGAAATTTATCAGAGGGAAATTTATCCAACCACTTTGAAACTGGGATCTATCCCTGCCAGTTTCAGAGAGGGATCTCTCTATATGATTAAAATATGTTTTAGGTTTAAGATGTTAGGCTAGTTGAATAAATAAGACTGTGTTGTTTGTTTGATAAAATGGCTAAAATATGTTTTACGCATCCATTGGGATATGGAGTCTCTGTTATAAAGTTTGAGACCAAAGAACATATTTTATAAGGATGTTTCATAGGATTCCTGTGGGTTATATGTTGGTGATGTTTACTCCTCTTCATTGAATGGTTCTTCTATCTTCGTAATCATTTGTGTTTTCTATATATGATCATTTAAAAGAAGTTAAAGTTGCAAAATTTATCTTCATATACTCTGTTTCTGTCTTTCAAAGATCTAAGTGTTTGTCTTCTGATGTTATGATAAATAAATTCTTAAATGCTTTTTTTATTTTAATTGATTATCTCATCTTTTCTGCTATCCATCATTTTAACTTTAAAGGATCCAACAACTACAGTATCCTTCCCTGTGAAAAGACCTTATAAAATCTGTTCTTTGGTCTCAAACTTTATAAAAAAGACTCCATAGCCCAATGGATGCATAAACGATATTTCATCCATTTTATAAAACAAACAACACAATCTTATTTATTTAACTAGCCTAATATTTGAAGCATGAAAGATATTTTAATCATACAAAGAGATCCCTCTCTGAAACTAGCAGGGCTAGATCCCAATTTCAAAGTCATTCGATAAAGTTACCTCTGATAAATTTCTTCTACCTCCCGACAACCTCTAGGAATTTACAGAGAATTAACATACTCCTCACTTTTTCACCTCTGTGAGAGAAATATTTATACATATGATCTCCCCCACAACCCCAACATTGAAAAGGTGGTTACCTTGATATTTCCCCATTCTATCAGTCATCTTGGGTTCCTTAGGAGTTGGATGTCCTTGAGAATTATTTTGAAATAATTGCGGCTTTGTCCCCTTCCTCCTCTGTTCCATATTTCTCTTGTTCTTGAATTCCCATGCCTTTTGGAAAGTTGGGCTTCATATATTTTGATCATAAAGGAATTTATCTCTCCTTATGGTTTCCTCTAGTGTCTTGGGATCATCATATTGTATCTTTTCATTGATAAATGATGACAACCCACTCAGGTATCTTTGAATCTTAAATTTTTCATCCTTGATGAAAGAAAGATATTTTAGTATCTCTAAGAACCTCATTTCATACTCATCTATGGTCATACTCCCAATCTTGGGTTTAAAGAACTACTTCATCTTATTATCATAGTATCGTTTGGTTAAGTAATTATTTTGAAAATACTTTTTGAATTGTCTCCAAATACCCTTTTTCTTATCAATGTGTTGCACTTGCACAAACTGATCTCGCCACATTGATGCTTTTTATTTGATTTCATATATGTAAATTCATCCTTCTTCCTATGAAAAGTAATTATGAAAAAAAAAATACTTTCTCATGCCCAACAACCAGGTCTCAACATCCTCATTCTTATTGTGTTCACCATCAAATGTAGGTGGTTTTATTTAATTAATTTCTCCCTGTAGCTCATCCACCCCATACTTCTTCTTACACTTCCTAACAAGGGATGGAATTGAACTACTATGTGTTGTCCTAGTTGAATGCCTTAGGGAGTGATGGTGATTCCTACCAACAGTTATGGTTCTTCTCCTCTCATCATGAGACTGACGACATCCTGATTTGCTTGAATTAGTCTCCTTATCCATATTCTTCTCTATTCTTTCCAAGCTCTACATTAACTTGATGTTAAATCCTTCTTGTTGCTCCTTTTCTTTCATAATATTCTCGTTATCAACTTTATAACTTTATAATTCCTTTTGTAAAAATTTTATGGTCTCTACCAAGTTCATCCTCTCTTCCTTTCCATCTTCTCCACTCCCATACCAAATATTCTTCCTTCATATTCATAATTGTAAGTTCCTTGGACATCATCCATGTCTTTCTTTACTGATATTCCTGTTGAATTATGCTTACATCAAATTATGTTATTAGTTATACAAAATGTGTATGTAAAAATATTTTTAAGACTACAATAATTTAACAAATCCATCATTTTATACAACATTCTATTCTTCAGAATTTTATCAGAAATAATTTATTTTTGATTTCTTAATATTTTTTTTATACATTCTTGAATGAATACATGGACTCTACTATCCATGAATCCTCATGAATACTTCTTGTGTCCCCCTTCAACATATTTGAGCAAGAAGACTATCAATGGCATGAAATGGAAGATAATTTTGTTAGCTCGAGCATCCTAGCATCGATACTCAGCCATTGTCTGATTATCTTTGAATTTTATCTTTTACGTTAAAATATTTCATCACAGGTCTAAGGTATTCATTTCTTCCCTCAAACTCACACAGCCTCCAAAATACACTCTTGTGTTTCCACTAGCCTTAACTTGCTCCCATACTTAGCAGCTTTTCTTAAGTTTATCATGGTTTCATGAGTCCATTTCATTCATGTTATAACTTATGCCTCCTGTAAAATCCATCATGGTGTTCAATCGTATCCATTATACACCTATACATAGTCATTTTCTCTGAGATCTCACCATGGGTTTGTGATCATTTTATTATGCTTCATCACCTTCGTGATATCCTTCACACCCATGAAGTCTTGACACTTAGTCAAATTTCATAATTTCACCACACGTTCTGGTGATCCCATATGTATTTTAATATTAGGAATCCATCCACCCATCAACCTGACCAATCCTTAGGACTTAGTTTATTTTCCACTTCTTACGCGGGTCCTCGGGGATACCACACCTCTTTCCATACCCTCGACTCTCTCAGTGCTCCACGATAGTCTTAACACTTTGAAAAATTCCAAGTTCTTACCACGGTATCGTGGGACTGACAGTTGGCCTGCCACATAGCTCCACATCGCCCACAAAATATCATTTCATCCAACATGTACCTTCCACTGTGGCAGTACATGTCTTTCTTCTACCACATCATTTGACACGTGGCCTCCACGTCATGTCGACATCATCGTATGGAAAAATACCCAAACTTTCCCTATTTTTTCTTACTTCGAAAATCACCCAAATTCGAAATTTTGTTTTTCGGATTTCCATTAAAATTTGGAGATTTTTATTCTTAGTTCATTTCTTTCATTACTCATTAATTCTCCAAGAATTTACACTGCATAATTGGGGACTTTTTCACGATTTTTATCATGGGCATTCTGTAATTACTTTTGTGGCTGCGATTAGAGCTTGTAATTAATCTCTATACAACCAAATTAAGGTCTGTACATATGAATTCAACCTCCCATAATATTCAAATTTTCCTCTTGTATGTTGAATTCATCTTGAATTACTCTGCAAAATTGGGGCTTTTTCCCAATTTCACCTCAATTTTGTCATGGGCACCATGGCTTCTCTGTAAATTCAACTTTTGGCCATCTATAGGCCCAGATATGCTCAATTAGAGACTGAATTTGCTTACACTTAATTCATATGCTCATTTCTTCCAAATTATTTGCAAAATTCCTTTAATTTCACTGTAATAATTTTATTGAATAGTTTGCAGACATCTTCTGACATTTTGTCAAACAATTTTCCTGCATAGTCTTCGTTTTCAGTTCTTTGCTCTATTAATCTGCGCATATAGGATCAATGTTGAAACTGGAGCTATGATACCACATTGTTGCATCCCCAAATTTCTTCTAGTCAATGCCACATGAAATTTCAAACTCTAATACCTTTTAATTAGTTAAATTTCTCTGCAAGTGCATAGATTAATACAAAATAATAAAAACTATATACAAATACAACATATACATAAAACCCATAAGAATAAATGAATAAATATTAACATAACACATAAATTAACACACAATAGACACTTATATTTAGTAAAAAGAACACCAATTGTGTGCAAACCTTCCATGTTCCTCCCAGCCTTAGACCACACCACTCATAAACTCTCAACAGTGGCTCACCCTTGAAATGGGGCTAAAAATCCACCTATTTAAAGGATTTATAAGCATGATAAGATCTCTCTAACAACATATAAACTTAGACACAGGTGCCAACTCAAACTAATAACCTACAATCCCTCATTCCCCACATGAATGTCCCACCCTAGAAAGTGTGCCCCTTCTCTGCTCAACAATCCTTCGGCTGCCCCACTTCCCTTCTTGGGCTTCAACAACAGGCCAGAGAGGAACTCTCAAAGCCATGTAGTTGCACCTTGGCATCTTGGGAATCAATTTTTAGTAGTTCTCTCACCTGGAGAGAATGCTCTCTTTCCTGAAAACCCGATTCTTCAATGTCCTACGGGCCTGATAACCCACTTCTTTAATGTACTACGGGTCTAAAAAACCGCCTATTCCTTCCACCTCCAAATCTAACCATGGTCCTGGTCCTGGTATAGGTATGGGTACTAGCAACATGAAAGTACATATGACATTATCATGGAGGTAGTGAGGTGTGAATGATAATGGGAATATTAGTCAAATGAACTAAATTCCCCCAATTATATTTCCATGTTCCCAACCTGACACTTATCATGTTGGGACCTAGCTTGGGTCCACATGGATTCCATCAAAAGGTGATACGTTCCTCAACATGAGGACTTATGATATATTTAAATATCCATACTTTATATTTTACACATTTTTGGGAATATTAATAAAATATTCCTTTGGGCTTAAGACTTAGTCCCTATTCCCCAGACTCTTAGCCTCCCTTTTCCATTCTGGTGGATTTTATCCCCACATACTCTTTTACATGGTTGGTCTACAACAATTATGTGTTTTCATTAAAATTGAGTGTGATTGCGTTTTACGAAAATAGGCTTGTTGGCCTTTCAACTTCTGGCTCACCAACCCAGTAACCATAAAGGCACTCTGGCCTCAATATACATACATAAAAAGCCACTCTAGCCACAAATTATCTTGTCTCATTAGCCTATATGTACAATTACATTTTTATTTACAATTGGGTTCGATCTAGTGGTATTACAATCCGTTGAACCAATAGGATAAGAAACACAAAAATTAGAAGATTATGGAGGTGTAACATCCCCAACCACAGAGGTTGGTCCATACTACTTCATAAAAACACTTTGAAAAAGTTATGATACCACTTTGTAATGTACCCAATCACCCCAGGTTGGGCCATGTCACGCAAACTCAACTTTACAAGCACTAAGTCAACCAAACTTTAACATTCCCCAGCATACCACTGACCAATGTTACTCTAGAATTACACTATGAAGAATATACCTTAAACTCAATCCATGTCGTATCTCTTGAAGTAATGCACTCAACCCAAACATGAGTCATGCCACACAACTTATAAAACCGAAAGCATGGATAATTTTAAGGATGGGAATTTATTTTGAAATGTAGAAACCTTTGAAAATATTACGAGTCCTTTATATCTCAACTATAAATGTTTGACGATGTTTTTGTTAAAATATTCAAATTTCTAAGGATTCTATATAGTTTTTATAAAATTTTGGCGATTTTTAAGGTAAAATAATTTTGTCCTATAGAATTTGGGCAAATTTTTTTTACATTGGAGAATCCTTTTTTGGGAAAAAACATGGAAAATTTATCCCCTAAAATTTTCCCTGAATGGAAGAAACATTATCTTTTTGTCACAAAATTAATCAGCGATAATAACCCAAAAATATGTGCACTAGTTGTGATCACTAGCATTCAGATCACACAATGCAACCATATGCACAACCATCTAGGCATCATTCATCAACTCATATTTCACTGTGCATGGAATCTAATTCTCTATCCACACAAACAAATTCTAGTCTCTTAGTGTACACAAGTTTTCTTCCTGCACCCTCATCCACTCAATCCTCTTCTTGTCGAATCATAACCACAACTACATGGATAACTTAAAAAGAAAGACTAACCACATTGGTCATATCCATGCACAACTACAAATATAGGCTATAAGTACTATACTTACAAGAGCATGCAACAATTAAGAAAATAACAACAAATATGTATATGAAACTCATACAAGAATTTAACCCATGTCAAACATAGACAAAAATCTAGGCAATAACCAAGAAAAGTACATAAGGAACACTTATTTTAAATAAAAGTCACCAATTGCAGCCTTGACTCAGAGGTTCCTCCCATCCATAGATGTTGTTTCTCATAGGATTTCAGCAACAAGTCACCCCCGAGCTGGGGTACAACTCCACCATGGAAAAAGGGTTCTAGTGACTCACTAAGGTTTGATTCTCAAGATATTTTCTTAGTCCTAGATGCATGCTTCTACAAATAGTACAAAGTTCCTCTTTCCCCATGCACCTGTCACACCCAAGGAAGTGTTCCCCTTCTCTTCTCAACAGTCCTTCGACTTCCCCACTTCCCTTTCCAGGGTTACCAGTAACAGGTCAGACATGAAGTCTTTGATCCCTGCGACTAATTCACAACACACCAGGGAACCACTTTCAACAACACTCTCACCTGGACAGTATGCTCCTGGATCTAACAAGCTCTTCACAACATCCAGTCTCTCAGCCAAAGAGACTACTCTCAGTCTGTCAACCCATCTCTTCAAAAGTAACTTGGATTATAGTCCATATTTCCTTACAAGATTCTTTGTGCATATAAGGTAATAATCATAATTTCCATATAGTCTGACCCCCTTCTTCCCACAAAATATTGCAACATGAATCCCCCCCCCAAATAATCCTCTACACAATGGATAATGCAGTAATAATCATGCCCAAAACACAGCAAGGCCAATAATATATATTTCATGCCTTCCACTTGACACTTTTCACCTTGAGAAGTAGCTTTAATCCAATTGGAGACCCATTCTCCAACCTCGGGAACCTAGGATAAAACATATCCACATTACACTTTTCCAGAAATATTATAAAATATTCCCCAAGAATTACGACTCATCCCCTCTTTTCTTTTCCAGTAAAGTAATCCCCTCATCTCTTTTCGTCTGAGTCAGTCAATGCACAATGATGCAATAAGATATTAATAATCATGATTATATTTACATGGATAGGCATGTTGGCCTATTTACGTCCAGGCTCACCAGCCTCATAATGACATAGGCTCTGCAGCTGCAAAACATAAATAGTCACACACACACACACACACACAACTCAGTACTGGGCACTTCTAGGTCATTATTGCCCACTTACCCAAGTGCACACAACACACAAAATGTTTGTACCTTGTCTTTATAAAAATTCTCTATGAATTTGCTTACATGTGCACAACACCAAAATCCAGGTGTTAATGGCTCACAAGCCTATATATACATTACATAAACCATTAGCATCAACGACTCACCAGCCTATATGTACAATTACAAAGGGTCCCAGATCGGGGACATTACAATGCCCTCCCACTTATTTATGCATTGCCCTCAGTGCATCATATACACACGTACATACAAAATTTTCAAACATTATAAAAAATATGAGGATACTTTTCTTGCATAGCATCCTCACATTCCCAGGTTGCATCCTTAGGACCGTACCAGGTCCATTGGACATTTACCAGCTCCATGACTCAATTCTAGAGATGATTGGTTTTCCGATCCAATATGAAAATAGGTCACACTTGAAACACACATTTTGGCTCCACCTAAATCACATTCCAATCAACAACATGATTAGCATCATGTACATACTTCTTAAGCAATGACACATGTAAAACATTATGAATGAATAAAGTTGCAGGAAATGCAACCATATAAGCAACATGACGAATCCTTTCATGGATTTGAAATGTCCCACAATAGTGTGCCACTAATTTAGAAAACTTTCCCAACTTCAAGGATCTGTGTATGGCCTTCACTTTCAGAAGAATGTGATCACCCACTCCAAATTCCTTGTGGTTTCTACCATTATCTATGCATCTTTCTACCTTTATCTGTGCAAATTTTCTACCTGTCCTAGGTAGCCTTTAGATTCTGCCTCATCTTTATCATCTACTCCTCCATTTCCTAGACTAAATCAAGCCCAACTACTGTGCTATCTCTTGGTTTCTCCCAACTCACTAGTGTGTTGCACTTTCTACCATAAAGTCCCTCAAATGGGCTCATATTTAAATATGCTTGCTACCCATTGTTGTAAGAAGACTCTACCAAATGAAGGTGTTCTTCCAATTTTGATGGTTTATCCATCACATACATCCTCAACATGTCTTCCATCACCTGTTACCCTCTCGGTTTGACCATCTAACTTAGGATGATATGTTGTGTTGAAATTCAAATTTGTTCCAAATCCCTTCAATAACCCTTTCCAAAAGTTCGAGGTGAACTTGGAAGCTCTATCAAACATAATTTTCTTAGGAACACCATGCTACTTAGCAACTTAATGCATGTATATCACAAGAATGTCGGTTTCCTTGTGCGTTGACTTCACTGGAATAAAATGGGAAGATTTAGTAAGATTTTCCACCACCACCATAATAGAATCATGTTGCTTATCAGTTCTAGGAAACTTAGTTATGAAGTCCATGGTCACAACTTCCCACTTCCATTCATGAATGGGAAAAGGCTGCAACAGAAAAGCTGAATGTCTATGCTCATCCTTGATCTTATGACACTGAAGACATATCACAATGAAATCCACAACTTATTTTTTCATACCTGGCCAAAAGTATTGCTTCTTGAAAATGACAATGGTCTTTTGGTAACCTGGATGTCCAACATAAGGAACCTTATGCATCTCTGACAAAATCAGGTTCTTCAACTCTTGATGATTTGGCACATAGACTCTACATCTATACATGAGGATCCCATCCTCTCTTAACTCATAATCTCCAAAATTTGGTTGTGACGTACCTTGCCGTAAAGTCACACTTATATCCATATAGTGCAAATTTGATTCAGGAACTTCCAAAATTATGTCGCGCAAATATGTCTGGTACATGCTAATGGATATATCATACATTTCGTGCATTCTCCTACTGAGTGGATGAACCACCTTGTTCTCTTTTCCCCTGATATGCTTTATGTAAAATTCATACTCACTAAGGAACTCGAGTGACTTGCTTTGTCTAGCATTTAAAATTGGTTGTCCAAACAAATACTTCATACCAAAATGGTTTGTTCTCAACTCATATCTCTTACCCATGAGATAGTGTCGCCACATATTCAAAGCATTCACTATCGCTTCCAATTCCAAGTCATACGTAACATAGAGCCTTTCATGCTCTTTCAACTTCCTTGACTCGTAGCATACTACATGTCCATTTTGACTCATAACTCACCCAAGTCCTTCCTTGCATGCATTCGTGCAAACAAAGAAGTCTGCATCTAGATCAACAATCCTCAAAATTGACACACTTGTTAACACGTTCTTCAAGTGTGGAAAACTCCTTGGACAATCTAGATTCCATTCAAATCATACACCTTTCTTCTACAGGGATGTGATTGGATGCAAAATTTGTGAGAATCCTTCATTAAACATTTTGCAATACCCTTCTAGTCCCATAAAGAACCTCACTTCTACGACATTTACTAACATTGTCGATTCGTCAATGGATATTATCTTCATTGGGTCCAAAATTATTCCTTCTTCTTAAATAATATGACCCAAGTAGTGAATTGGTCATTGAAAAAATGAACACTTGATTAGCTTTGCATAAATCTGATGCTCCCTCAATACCTACAACACCATCCTCAAGTGTTGCTCCTTCTCTTCCTCAAAATTTGAATAAATAGAAATGTCATCCAAAAACACAATGTCAAACTTATCCAAGTAATTCCTAAAAACTACATTCATTAAACACATGAAGACAACTGGTGCATTCAACAACCCAAATGGCACCACTGTAAACTTGTAATGACCATACCTTGTTTTGAAGGCAGTCATATTAATTTCCTCCTCTTTTTTTCTCACTTGGTGATATCCGGATTTGATATCTATCTTGGAAAATATCCTTGTGCCCCTTAGTTGATCAAACAAATCATCTATCCTTGGAAAATGATACTTGTTCTTTACTGTTATTTTGTTCAACTGTCTGAAGTCGATACAAAGTCTTAGTGTACCATCCTTCTTCTTCATTAACAAAATTGGCACACGCCAAGGCGACAGACTTGGGCATATATACCCCCTGTTCAGAATCTTTTCAGGTTGCATATGAAACTCCTTCAGTTCTGGCATACTCATCTTGTAAGGAGTCTTGGATATAGGTGTTTCTCCCGACATAAGATTAATAGAGAATTCAATATCCCTTTTTAGAGGAATGTTATATATCTATTTAAATACATCTTCAAACTCTTTCATTACTATGAAATATTCCACACTCCCTACTTTATCCTTAGGTGGCTCTTCCATGTGCGTTGCAAATACTTGAGATCATTTCCTATAGATTTTATTCAACTACGGAGTTGGAATTTATCTGATAGTCACAGCTCTTGGAATTCCTTGAATTGACCTCAAATTTCCTTGCATGTATAGGCAAGTAAATTCCTTATTATAGCAATCTACGAAAGCATGATGTTCATCCAACTAATCCATACCAATGAGTAAATCATATTAGCTCAAAGGTATAATATTCAAATCAACCTTTGTGCGTAGTCCATTCATCTCCAATGGACATGCCTTAAACTTCTCCTTAATTTTCCTTTTTGTTCCTATAGCCAATTGTACCAACCAAGGTTTTTCAATCTTTCTTATCAATAGATGAAATATTTCCACCATTTTAGGATCTAGATAACTATGATTAGCTCTTGAGTCAATTTAAAAAGCAATAGGTTGGTCATTAATATTATCTTCCACCTCGGCCATGTGCAACTGAAACTCATCCTACTTGTTATCTAGCACGTCATAAATCCTTCGAACATTCCTACCCATGTCCTCAACTATTGCATATTGCTACACACTGTGCACAATATTCACTTTATCACCTCTTTGAGGGAAATCTCTATGCATATGATTTCCAACACAACCCCAACACTTCATAGGTTGTTTCCATGAATTTTGTCCCACTATCTTCGACATCGTGGGCTACTGAAGAGACGTCTTTCCTTATGCGGTATTTATGAAAAATGATGGCTTATTTTCCTTCTTCTTGTGTTCCACCTTACTTTTCATCTTGTCTTCCTAAGACTTTTGGAAAGTAGTCCTTCCCCTTTGCTACTTATAAATACACTTAGCATGCCTTATGGTTTCTTCCAATTTATTAGGGTCATCATATTGCATCTTGTCACTGATAAATGAGGGAAAACCACTCAAATATCTCTGAAAATTCACATGTTCATCCTTGATAAAGGTACATAATTCAACGGTTCTAAAAATATGCTTTCATTCTCATCTATTGTCATGCTTGCAAGCTTGAGTTCAAAGAACTCCTTCATTTTCCTGTCATAGTATTGCTTGGTTAAGTATTTATTTTGGAAATACCTATTGAACTCTCTCCAAGTCACTTACTTCTCATCAATGTGTTGCACTTGCACATATTAATCCCACCACATTGATGTCTTTCCCTTTAACTAATAGATAGCAATTCTCCCTTTTGCATGTGAAGAATAGTTCTGAAACTGGAAGTACTTCCTCATACTCAACAACCATGTCTCTGCATCCTCATCCTTTTTGTGCTCCCCGTCAAAGGTAGGAGGTTTGATCTTATTCATTTCTCCTTGTAGCTCATCCACCCTAGTCATTCTCTTATGCTTTCTGATAGAAGATGGACTCAAACTACTGCGCGATTTGCTGAAAGAATGCTTACCAACACCTATTTCTTCTATTCTTTTCTCATCATGAGATCTGCGATTTCTTAATCTACGCATCTTTGTATCCTTATCAATATTATTTTCTATTATGGCCAAGCTCTACATCAATTTGACATTGAAGTCATCTTGTTGTTCCTTGGATCTCATAAGTATTTCATTATAAACCTTATTTAGTTAGAGTTATTTCATCAATCTATTGTTGCTTTATTTTTCGAGAACAAGAAAATTTATTTCTCACATGTTATTATGATTTTAACCTCGCACTCCCTCGAGTGATCTTGGTGAATCATAACAGGTTTCATAAGTCATTTTTTCATCCCCCTTGCATCTAAGAAACATAGGAAATAAATCAAAATATGAAGTAAGCACCCTATACATGTACACATCTTATATTTTTGTTTTCATGTTTTTTCTTTTTGCAAATCACATCAATCATTAGGTGAGGCCATGGCCATCTCAACACCTCATAGTTTTGTTTTACAAGATTGGAACTAAACTATTGTAAGGACCCCAAATGTCCATATCATCATACAATCTGGGATAGATTCATTTTCATAAGAAAAACACTTAGGAAGTATTTTCCAATTTTGCAATTTTGCAAGGATTTTCCAAATTCTATGGTTGAATTAACAAGTAAAGGACCCCACGACGTCCACATTCTACAAACATAACCACTATCTTTTGTTCACATTAACTTCTTGCACACAACACATTCACACATCCTTATGCATTCAAAATTTCATATGACTCTTAGTATGCTCTTCTCCTTTCTCCCATAAGTGATATAGGAGAATTATGAGAGACTTACATGTTCTCAGTTGACTTTGTTTCACACTGTTAAGGAACAAGGCTGGTCCATGGCCCCAATCTCAAAATATTTTTAAAACAAAACCTTAACAACTCACAAAAATCCTCCATGTGAGGTCACAAAAGAGTGTTTTAGTCTAAGTTAATATTTCAGGTCTAGGTATCCAAAAAACCTCTCGTTATCTATTTTTCATTCTTTGAAAACTCAGTGGTTCACTGTTTAGGGAACTTAAAATCATCCAATTCAAGTGTTCTTATGTTATAAGGTAGGGAGATACATGTGAAGGGGTAAGTGTCCAGGTTTGGTTGTTTCGTTCATGCCATCTTGAGCCACCCAAATCTTGTGAGGTTACCTAGCTTATGACTGATTTCTTAGGCCGAGTGTCCCTTGATGCACTGAACTGAGGTAGATTAGTGGCAAAAACCTAGGATTGTCTAGATAGGTGGCAATTGTGGGATGTAATTGCACCTAAATCATTTTTTTTATGGATATTGGGAAATATCACTAGTTCTTTCGGGATATGCCCCCTTTACCCCTCATTATCACTGATTTTTCATACCTTGAGTAGTTCTCCATTGGTGGCTTGAGACCCCACCATCGATCTCTCTTGGAAGGCCCAGTGAAATTAGAGAGGAAGGACAATACACTTATAGAAAACATGCATTTTTTTTTATCATCCCCCATGTGGATAATGCCCTAACCTACATAACCAACATTTTACTTTACAATTGCTATATACATGTGTATTATGTTCATTTATTTCTTAAACATATGCAGCTATTAATTCTAAGTTAAAGTAGGCCATATTGTTTTTTACAAAATCACTTGTCATTTAGTTTCTCTCAAATTTACCACAATCACACACTTATTTGCTAGTCCATAATCATAAGAGATCCACTAAATATTCGACGCCTCAAAATATTGCAAGGCCTTCCCTAGTTTTGGGAGGTATTCCTAGTCTTACCTCATCCCCAATACCACCATGTCACTCACTAAGAAAGCAATGGTTATCAGTTCCTCCTTTCTTGATTTCACATGCTTGGAATTTTTGGTCACACCACCTGATTTTATAGTCCTTCCTCCTCAAGAAGTGGTTGTAAAGCATCACACACCATGGAAATACCACAACAACTGCCATATTTCGATTTGTTGAATCTACTATATTTGACGAAACTTACCAATGACCCAATTTTACATAATCCCACATGGCTAGCTATGCCCACCAAAATTCCATCGGATATCCATAAATTTGAGGGAAAATCAATTGAAGACCCTGCTAACCATGTCATGACTTTTGACCTTTAGGTCCCATCCAATAACATCACATATGATTATGTTTTTCTACATCTATTCCAAAGAACCTTAACTGGTCAATACACGAATTGACATGTGGACGAAAACTTAGGGTCCCATGTGAACTTCACATCTTTATCCAAGGATTTCTTAACCTTCTTTCAGATTCAACCATATCATGACACTGGCTTATCAATTGTGTTAGACTTATGTTCAACCACTTCTACCCACATCGTGGATCATATCCACAAATGGCATCGATGTTGGGGCCTATTTAAAATTGCAACTACTTCAGAGTTATGCCTAGATTGGTTCCTCAAATATTTGGTTCCACATATTACCAAAGATGTGGCTACCAAAATGCCACAAAATAAAGAATATGCCATCATAAAATCCTGTCACTTCGGCTTAAATTATTCGCAGTTGGGGTATCTCTACACGATGTTTCCCAATGCTCCAAGACCTCTCCCTTTTTGTCATGTGAAACTCAGAGCATCTCACTCTGTAGATGGTCCCATTGGATCCATGACCCATATCAACCCTTATGGTAACCTTGCACCTCCATATGGGACCAATCATTATGGAGGAGTTACATACTATCCTCCTACTATGGTTGCACCTTACCCCACTACTCCCACATTTTTCATCACCCCCACACCTACATGTTATAGGAATCAATCCTTCACAACTTATGAATATCATACCCCAACAAAGTATGTTGATTCATAGATATATGCAAGGAACTCCATACACCACATGTTCTAATGAAGTACCTTCCATGTCATATACCCCATATAGACCTCCATAGTAGAGAAATTTGTATTATCCCTTCCTTGGGCCCCCACAATCTAATGTGATCCCACTATAGGGACAATCACAGGATGGGGTCAAGTTTTTCCAACCTTCACCCCTCCAACAGGTTAACTCTTTTGAACATATGAATATGGTAAACTTTCCTACAACACAGAACAACAACAAAAATAAAGTTAAAAATAAATCTAACCTTAACTAGGGACAAGGGGGAAACCCTCATCGACAACGTCCATTAGCTGGGGGAAATCCTAACGTAGGTAATCAAAAACCAAATCTTGACACCACCAATGCCCAACCATGACAGGGAAAGAACAACCTTCGAAATAATTTCCTTTGCACATTATGTGGCAAGTATGGCCATTATACTCATCACATTCCCTATATTCAATTACAAATGCATGAAGGAGTCTAGGACCTCCAGACCCCCTACCCCACAAGGAGTTCCACCAATTCCTCCAAACTTCTCTCAACCGCCCCCACCAACAAGATCACATAACCTATTCCTCCATGAAGGCATGGTAGTAACGCAACAAGACATTGGCCCTCCTCCACATCACCTAGGTTAGTACCCTAACACAGGACAAGGACAAGCATGTAACACTACGACCCATAATGTTATTCTCACATCCAAGGAGGAGATCCTTCTTCAAATGAGCGATTATCAGTATTGCATGCCTTTCGAATCCACTATGACTACATTGGATGCACCTCCATTACCAACAAGTCCCTCAATGATGATCCCACACCCCAATAGTGACCCAAACCCCAAGGTACCATAGGCACCTATGTGACGTGTTTCTCATAACCCATATGCCATGGACGCATATAGTTATAGCCTCATCAATTAATTGGCCCAATCCCCTATGACCATGTTAGTCTTGGTTGTTTTACAAACCTTCACAATGAAATACCTTATTATCTATATTGGGCGAATTCAACCATTCAGACTCACGCCTCATCACTTTTGACTTAGACAACTCATAGCTTAGACTCCCTTCGTTGGTGGTCTTATAGATACCTGCAATAATTAGAAACATCATTGCTTGTCAATGTATTGTAAATTAAGGTGCATCCACATGCATAATGTCTAAATAGGCCTGGAAAAATCTAGGCTCCCCCGAGTTTACCCCTGATGCTACCACTCTTTGGCATTATGATGGTCATCCCTCTCAACCCTAAGGGATTATTCAAAGCATTCCAATTAAACTCGCAAGTAAAACAACATTGATTGACATTCCCATTAAACTCACAAGTAAAATTATTTTCATGTAGTACGACGTATCACACAAAAAATTATTTTTCACGTGGAGAAACATATCATAGAAAATAATTTTCCATGTGGTGCGACGT
>ML801822.1:238062-255732 GCA_009831015.1 Picea engelmannii
CTTAGAATTCTCAGTGCTTAGAAGAGTCACTACTTTAATCTTTACATCCATTAAGTGACGTTAGAGGTTTATATTAACTTCAAAATATATGGTACAAAATATTTGCAGACCTTCCAGAGCTAATTTTGCATATAGTACTTTTCCAAGCTAAACCATTGTTTATGTCTAATACGTACAGTCCCAAGAGAGAATTATGACCATAATCTATGCCAAATAAAAGCTACTACTAATAACAAGCTTAGCATTAGAGACAAAAACCAAAATAAAGTCTGTAGGGAGCTTCTAAGACTAATAAAATCAGTGGTCAGATGCTTTCCTGGAGATGGATTTGGTTGTTGGATTCTTTGGAATATGGACACCAAGAACTTCCATTAAAATTTCCAGATTCTGTCTCAAAGAGAAAATCGCTTGCTAGTATCTCACTCAGAGTCACATAATAATTTGTGTCCCACGGTGCTTCAAATACTCCTCCATTTCACCTAGAACATCCCATTTTGATTTTAGGATATCACTGTGCAAGGTGAAATAACAAAGATTTACCTCCTTCGAACTTTAGAAGTTAAGATACTAACTCATTTGCAACAGTATGCACATTGCTGTGGGTTTGGGTTGAGACCCAGTCAGGAATTTCTTAATCTAATTCTCTCCTCTCTCGTGATTCCTCTTTTAAACGTTTATCCAAGACTGTCTTTGACAAAGCAGTGATCAACCCAGTCCCTTATGACATGGTTGTGAGTTCTCGTGCTGTCTCGAGGGGACAAATGATAGGCTCTACATCTTTGTCGGACATTTGCATTCTGAGCTTCTTTAAGAATAAACTGATTTCCTCAATCATCATCTTCCCGTCGCCATTTTCATCAACAGTATCGAAGATTCTGCGGAGCCTCACAGATTCAGATGGGTTATCTAATTTACTATGATAATTTGTAGCGAATATATCTCTTAAAACTTATGAAGCTGGTGTAATGAAAGAAGGAATCAAACGAATCCAACTAGCATTTACATGAACCAGTTCAGTTTTCTTCTTGCAAGGCCGCAGCTAGGAGCTAGCTAGTCAACATTTATCGCTCAAGGGTTGTCCACCCTACAACCAACATGTCGCAGCGCAAGGGATGACAACCACGTATCCTAAACACAAGGGATACAAGCATGCACCTTACCGAGGTGTCTATTTCATTGTTTTCGAGGTTTTAGTGGCTTTGGGGATGGTGCAATTATTTACTTATTTATATTTATTTATTTTTAATTTTTAAATTATAAAGATGTTCTAAAAATCATTTGAAAATAGGATTTAGATATATTTTTATTTATTTATTTATTTAAAATTTTTAAATTATAAAGGTGTTCTAAAAATCATTTGAAAATAGAATTAAGATATTATCAAATTTGTTTATTTTTTTGAAAATGTATTATTTATGATTTGGTATGCCTTTTTCGTGGTCATAAGTAAATTGGAGGGAATTGAATTCGGAACCTCATCAAACATAACACTTCATATCATGGCTCTAGCCAATTAAGTTGCCCCCAGAAAATTAAAAAAATATATATATTATTATAATTAACATACCCCCAAAGCGGGAAAAGAGAACACCAAACAAAATCCAAGAGAATATATGTGTGGTTTTCATGACATCCATATTGCATTTATTTACCAGACAAAATAAATGAGTGAAGGTGAACATCCAAAAATATTAAGTGTCTAAAGCACTATGATGTAAGAGAAGGAACAAAGAAAGTGAAAGTAAATTTTTAAGATAAATATTATAATAATAATTTAAATTTTTAAGATAAAATATTGGTAAAATTTATAGTTTATTTTAAAAATATTTATAATATTTATAATATGTAAATCCATAAAATAAATTTATGGATCTTATTTCTAAATTATTTAATAGTAAAAACAACAAAATAAAATAATTAATTTTTTTTATATTAAATTTCAATAAAAATAATATTAATTTTAATAGAAATAATGTAATTATGTCGAAAGGCACCTATTGACAATGGGCACATTTAATGATCTTTTAACCTTAAACCCTAATCTGATGGCTATGCATTGAAGATGCTCGCATATTCTTAGTCGTCCTCCAAAATCAATGGGTCAGATTTATTGTTCATAACTTTCTTGCATTTATCAATGCGTCTGTTAACCTGTTTACTTTTTAACATTTACCTAGTCATATTAAGAAATTACTGGAACACTATATGATTGCCACGTTTAAATGATTAACCTTTGGAATTACCACGTTCAGATTTCTCAGTTGTCCTGGCGTTTCATTCTCTGTCCGCGCGTTTCATTTTTTTGCTGGCTTTCCTCAGTTGTCCGCGCCTTTCATTTTTTGTTGGTTTTCAGGAATCTTGGTCGGCGATTCGAACTATATTTTTGTTAGAGGGCTGCGACGCGTCTATACTTTTGGATTATAGGGCTGTGACAACGCCCTTTGGTATTGCATTGGGAATTGGGATCTCCTCGGCTTACGAACAGCCCCACGACACTGATTGTTGAAGGAGTATTTAATGCGGCATCTTCTGGAATTCTGATATACATGGCTCTGGTGGATCTTCTTGCTGCCGATTTTATCAACTCGTCTCGGATGCGAAAGAATGGAACGCTTCCACTGTGCTCATACATCGCTCTCTTGTCAGGGATAGGGGCCATGTCTTTGATCGCCAAATGGGCTTGAAATTTCAACAAAATCTCATGCATTTCCTTGAATTTGTGGCAATGACAATGGATTCAATTTTTTTATCGGAGTTACATTCTCAATGGATGGACACCGACATTTGAATAAAGTAGGCGTACACTTATTTAGTCTTCGGTTCTGAATTTGGCTTCCTTTTTGTCACTGTAATCACGTTCACGTGAAGTCTGTTATCTTATTGTTATTTTACACCACGGAAGCTCTCAAAAGATCCCCAATGATCTCCTCGGATCTAATCTCGTGGAGAGCTTAAAGATTTTGCATTATCAAATGTATTAAATATTATTACGAATCTTAATCTATGATAATACATTTATGTTTGAAGAAAAACATAATTAAAATATTAAAGCCAAATCCTCTCAATATTGCACGGAGTCATATGCTCCACGCACGACGTCAATGTTATGCCATGTTGGACATGCCACTTATATGCATGTGATACGTTAGCCACTAAATCGCGTGTAGCTTTAAATCTGCAATATTGACACAACATTCATCCGAAATTTCGAGTGCAACTTTTGTTAGAGGCATTGTTTAACTGTTATGGTTTTTGTGTGATATACTAGCACAGCCGCTAACTCGCGGCTGAGAACGCCGAAAGGTAGCGGCTGAAAACACATTTTATTGGGGACACGCGTTCTCAGCCGCTACCTTTCGGCGTTCTCAGCCGCGAGTTAGCGGCTGTGCTAGTACTTATCATTTTTGAAAAAATCTAAATAATTAATCTAGTTTTTATTGATATAATATTAAGATTATGATGTACAATTACATCATCTTGTGTAGACAAGAGCTAATCACTTGAGTAAGTAATAGTGGTTGAAAATGAGTAGTTTTGTATTAGATGTCTCTAGGTCTTGATTTTTTAATTTATTTTTTTAGGGTCAAGAAAAACTAGTTCTTAGCTAATAAAAAACACTTATAAATCATACTCTTGGATTAAAAGCACATTCAACCTAAAAATTATTTACCCATAAATATAATATCCCTTTTAATAATAAGTAAAACTATCTCCAATAAAATCATGATTAGTTACATTGTAAAAACACAATAATCAATATGAAAATTATATTAATATTTCATAAACAATAATATTTTTGAACATATAGTTTATAAGATAAGTATTACATTTCGGCACTATTCTCTAAATCTTCCAACAACATTATTATAATTATTCGAAAGGAAACCGCCACGGATCGAGCAAACACCATAACAGTCAAACAATACTAACGCAGAGTGCTCGCCCACCTCATTCAAAGAGATTTATGGAGGAGATGGTACTTTCAATCTCGTTCTCACAATGGAATACCGAAAGTCTCCCTACCTCTCCGCTAAGGGCTCTTTTAGAAAGAGCATCCGCCACCTTATTGTGAGATCTGGAAAAGTACCGGAATTTGATGTCAATGAAGAGTTTTGAGAGATTCTGCTTGTTTTCCTTCCAGCCTTCAACATGGATCGAGTGAAGCTTACACTTTTGGTTGATCCAGTCTATAATGACTTGCGAGTCACCAAGAACTAGAATGTGATCGATCGACCAAAGAGAGGTTAAGGCGAGGGATGTCCATAATCCCAATAGTTCAACTTTAGTATTAGTGCCCTCCCCGCAATTTAAATACCATTTTGTGATTCTCTTTGGATGAGATTTGAAAAAACCACCTGCCCCGCAGCAAAGGCCATTGGACGCTGCAGCTCCGTCGAAGCAAGCCAGAGTGTATCCAGCTGTCAAAGAGATCTCGCAAAAATGGAGTGGGAAAGACTTGACCGTGGAAGGTTTCCAATGGAAAGAGGCCAAAACTCTGTGAACAACCGCTTGCACGGAAGGTGGATGGTCTTCAAAGATCGCTTTGTTCCTCTCTGACCAGATCTGCCAGCAAATGTGGACAGCCAAGCTCGGAGGAGCGGATTTTTGAGAAACCCAGTCAGAAAAACAGGCCGAGAAGGTGGGGCCTCTCCAGAGAACAGATAGAGAATGATAATCGATCAAAAGAGTCCAAACCTCCTTTGTAAAAACAAAATGTACCAAAAGACGATGTAAATCCTTAGAAGCATGATTGCAAAGAGGGCAAATGCCAGGGCCCTCCCAGCCTCTTCGTCTGAGCACCTCCCAGGAAAGAATTTTTCCTTTACCCGTGAGCCAGGTAAAAAGCTTCAGTTTGAGCGGGAGCTCCCACTTCCATACTTGGCGAATCCACGAGCGGTCCACCTTGAGGCTCATCTGATGAAGGAAGGCGTCATATAAATTTTTAACTGTGATGGAGCCTGGCTGGTCTTGAACCTCATGCTGATTGGTTGCAGCGAGTCAGTTCGATGATGTGGGACTGTTCCTTCCTACCATTCCGTTAGATTCCTCAACGAGAGTGTTGTTTCTTAACTTGGTAATCAGCTCGTCGGAGCTCGCTTTGTAAATGAAATTATATTATAAATACAATCTTGAGTAATTTTTTCTTGGAAAAAAACATTATTATAATTATTTCTTGGTTTATTATGCAACTATTAAAATTTGGCACCCTTTTCCAAATATTCAAATAACATTATATTTCTTTTTTAATTTGAGTCACTATAGGGAAGTCATAAGAGCGGATATTAATTTTGGACTTCATTCTTCACCATCGTAAGGAAGTGGGCAGGAGATATTAATTTAGATCCTTCACTAACCACAATGGAGTAAAAGTATGGGTAGGATGGTTGCACGTATCATGGTTGCAATTTTCTTTAAAAGAAGAATAATTTTAACCTCAAATTGAGGAATCAAAACCTGTTAATGATGGCCGGGAGCGGTGGACAGATAATTGGTTGCAGCTTTGCCCCAAATGATCATGATAAGGCCCCACTAGCTATGAACATAGTGGTTTAGTGTATATGTATCAGGTTGTGAGCCTTGCGGCACCTTGAACCTTGCTAATCTGTTTCATCATGTTTTCAACAGTATGTTCGGGTGTTTTGGCTTAAGCCAACATCCATTGGGTTTTGATTTTTTTGCTAGTGTCTGTAATGGCTGCATGATGGCCCGCCTCTCTTTTTTCATTCAGGAAAAGTAGATAATGTTTTATTAACTGCCGAAGTTTACTTTGATGTAACAAAAAAACCAAACCAACAAATGTAACTCAGGTTATTAATCCTATAAAACATGCAAGATTATTTTCACAGCACATATGACACAATAGTCTGGTAACATTTCAAATCCTTCTTTGTTAAACTAAAATTCACTAAGAAAAGAACTCCACACACACAAACAACCAGATCTGACCAAGAGACAGAATGGAGTTAAAAGAGATAAGGAACGAATGAATGGTACCTCGATCTGTGCTTGTGGCGAGGATGTGTTAAAGTTATAGGAGACAGAGACCATTATGCACATGATGGCAAGAATAGTCACTCCAAATGTAAACAGGGCTAGATTCTATTTCAAACTAATAATTATAAATTGTTTCCTCAGGATTGGTGAGAGGGTTCATTTAAAACAACTAGCTCAAAGAGACATGAGAGGGTCTTTTCCAAGAGTGAGGAATCTTCCTAGAAGTCTTATAATTATATTTATACTATGTTTGATGAAATTCTATATTCTTGAGCCTTTAACCAAATTAGTAGTTAGAAGGCACTCTTGGTTCATGTGATCTAAGGTTAGGAGTCTCTTTACATACATGCCATGCTAGCTTTGCTATAATAACTTTACTAAACAAACAAAAATCTACAATGAAAAAATTTAATTGTAGATTTTTACAGACGGATATGATATAATACCCCAATCCATCACGACAATGAAAAAATAACATTGTATTTTTACCCAATGAAGCTAGATTTTTCCTGTTATTGATAATTGCATAGGAATCTTGATAACTCTTGTCATGGAGTTACGGGTGCATGGATAACAAGTGGCAGAAAACAGTGTTACATGCTTAACATTATTTTTCCCATCCTACTGCCCGATATGGTATCCAAGCTTGGTGACTTCTTCCAGGAAGGAGTGGACGATCAACAACACGTGGCATTGGTGTTGCAAAAATTGAGTTCTTTCCCATGAAGGTTTCTTTCTTGAAATATGCATCCATGGGATGGGAGAGAACACATTCTAATGTGTAACAAACAGGTATACTTGATTTCAAGAGAGAGGGGCTTGCCCTGCTACTGTTTTCAATGACGTAGCTTCATCCTTCCTACTCATATTTGGACACAATGTAGTTTCAGAGATATGTTCAGAGACATGGTCAGAAAAGTCATAGTGGTGTGCCCATCTAATTCTCTCTCCCATTAATTGAAACAAAGATTTCCATTTCAAGTCTTGGATTGATCTGAATAGGTTCTGTTTATTTTCTTCCTGAGCCTGCAAGTTTGACATATATGTAGGAAAATCAAGTTGGAATGGGGCCTTGTGGGGATCTGAGGTATCCCTAATATCTTGAAAAAAATTGCACCTGGCGCTTCTTTGGATTGGGGAATTTCAGTGCTATGACAAGGTAAATCAACTTTAGTTTTCTTGAATAGTGGGAATTTCAAAACTTTGATAGAAATAGCAGATTCCAATATTTTTATTTATGACCTCCTTAAAACTATAACCACCTAAATGTTTGGAATCCAATTTTTTGTATAGTACATGAAGGAATCCTTAAGAGCCTGTGCAGAGGCCGTTGGGAAGGGTGACTGAGGGCCATACTACCCTCGCGATTCACGAAATTATAACTAGTTTTTGGAGGGCGTTGGCTTCTTTAGGAGGGAAGTAACATGGGACACCGATTATGGAAGATTCTTACTCAATCGGTATTCGAAGATGCTACTTGCTCATGGTGACATAATTCTAAGTGTCGTGAAGGTCATTTTCAGGGGCATCGATGCAAAATTATCTAGAAAAGTTGCAGTGATCCATTGGCACTATGACTCAAAATCTCACGTTGTAGAGCCGACTGCAGGGTACTATAACACTAGACAAAGAGATGGGTATCTTTCCATTGGTCGTCTGTTTAAGAGACACATAGTTGTTCTCAACTTCACCTGCTTTGAGATGAAATATTAGGAGCAGTCACAACATTCACAGTGTAGTCTAGAGGGGCTTTTGGAAGTGGACGACAACTCTACTCGCTCATGAAACTTCTCACAATATTCTCGTTCAAAGCCCTGATTATAATGCCTTCCTCTTCTCTGGAGTTCAATGGTCGTATTTGAGGGCTTGAAGCATCTGGAAACCAAGGCTTGTTCCCTCAATACGCTTTTGCTTATGGATGGCATTGATAGCTTTAGGTTCAATCTCTTGACCTCCTCCAATCTGAGGTTTAACATGTAACAAATGGACTTGACTAATAGACAAGCACAAATAGACAAATGGCATTAGTCTATAACATTGAGAACCGCTTCTTAAAAAAACACCTTCGGTGTAAGAAAACATTAATTAATTTATATTAATTATAAAAATATCTGAATTAATATATATAATAATTATAAAAATGTTAAAAAGAGAGTAGAAAAAGAAACACTTGTAAAATAGTCTATTGTTACAGAAAGAGAAAACATGCTTACAAACTAGACAAATAGCATATATTTTGGCTGGCTTGTTTTTCATTTGCTTGTGGGCAATTTTGCATATGAAAACAAAAGAATAGTGTAATTCAGCAGTGTTGATTTTTCAATAGGCTAGGTTAAGCATGAAGTTTATTCCATTTTATCATTTAACCATAACCATAAATGTTGCAGAAATCAAGATCACAAGAAGAAGCACCATGCATAAGAACACAAAATGTATCCTGGGAAACCCTTCTCAACAAGGGAAGAAAACCCAGCCAAATCCTTTGTTATATTATTCAAGAGAAATACCTTCACCTCCAAGAAATACCTAACACACAAGAGGGTGCTTAAACCATAGAAGACTAGCTCCCAAGAGAGGTGTGCACTTCTCCCAAGTAAATGTACTTGTTGAAATTTCCAAACTCACTTGAATGATATGATTCCACAATGGGGAATTTCCCTTTACTTATATTAGACTTGTCCTATCAACTGAAGTGTCTATTGTGTCAACAGGGCCGACCTCTCTAAGTCATATTATTATTATTATTATTATAATTAATATTATCCAGATTAATTATCTTTTACATTTATTATTTATCACATTGAGGTAGGGCCAACCTGTACCCTTTACATTACAATTAGGGTTATAGGCAGATGTGACTCTTGAACAATATACAACAAAGGATCTAATACACCTGCTAGTGCTCATCTGCTAGGGGCACATCCATAGGGATGTCATATATTTGGTTCACTACATTACACAGAAGAACCAGATCTTCACATGTTCACATGTGCTCGTCCACTCTAAAGATCTTCTTTCTCACTGCATCACATAGTAGAATCATATGGAGTCTTCTCGTCAACTTTGCTGCTCAGAGGAGGCTAATATATCATCTTCATTTATGTTCACATGACGATGCATCCAACACTTTGGGATTTCACACTTTCACCTTGTGCTCAGAAACAGGCACATCCAAATCAACAGGTCACCTTTCCCACTTGATATTCATCTGGAGTTATTCTCAACTCTCTGACTGGAGGAGGTCATATCTACGTTCCTATCCCTGTCTCAGGTAGGAACCACGTACCCTTCTTAGGGGCTTTCTCTTAGGTTTGTAAGTTGAGATAAATACTTCACATAGCTGCAATGATCCACTGACCGGACTGGGAGAAGATTATTTTTTCACTGCTCAAAGTCACCCCCCATGTCAAGGACTAGTGGGAAACCTACTATGAGAAAAAGGATGAGGAGGAACCCTCCTTGGTATAGGTCGTACCCACTTGGAATTATTTCCAAGATGCCATCGAGGAACAATATTATCCCGTGGGGAGATATGAGGACAAGTACATACAATGGACTACGCTACAGTAGCAAAGGGATCAAGATGTGCATGAGATGATAAATCTATTCCATACCCTATGCACAAAGTTGGGTATCAAAGATTCAGAGAACCATTTGGTGTTGAAGTACCGCAGTTGTCTACACAGAGACATTCAGGAAGAAATGGAGTTCATTGAAATCTCCTTACTTGGTACGACATACCGATATGCTTCCAAGATTGAGAAGAAATTCAAATAGAAGAAGTGAGTCTTTGGATCTGTGAATCAAAATAAAGCGAAAGGTTCCCCCAAACTGCAGAGAAAAGGACAAATCCAAGGCATGGAGGCTCAGGACAACTTGCCAAAGCCACAAGCAAAGAACAACACCATGAAGCCGAAGGACACGGGAAAGTGGTGTGAGTTCCATAAGAGCTCCACTGACAACACAAGTGAGTGTTAGGCCAAACAGTCATTGGTGGCCGAGATGAGGCCTTCTGAATCAGATGCATGATCCGACACTGAATTAGAACCTAAGAAGGGGAATGAAAGAGGGAAGCAGATTATCAATGTGGATCCCAACACCATTGTTTCCACCACGAATATCCCAAAGGAAGAACCGAAAGATACAGAGGAGGAGGAGCGTCTCCTGCACTCCCAGATGTGGCTAAAGGGTTCCCCGCTATAGTTCATCATCGACAGCGGGAGCTAAAAGAGCCTCATTTCAGCAGAGGTCATGAAGTGGTTGGCTTGTTGACCACAACACAACCACAACTGTACACCATCAGGTGGCTTCACCAAGGACGGGATCTCTGCGTTAGACAGAAATGTCGCCTTCCCTACAACATCAAGCCCTTCACCGATGAGGTATTATGTGACATTGCTCCTCTTGATGTTTGTGATGTATTATTAGGCCAACCATACTTGTGGAAGCGACATTCTATGTATGAGTCTTGACCTCACGTTTTTATTGTTACCTTGGGAAATAATTTGTACAGGATACCAGAGGTACCATCGCCTATTGCTATCTCTTTGGTTACTGCAAAACAATGTAGTAAGCTAATTTCCCAAATCTAGAAATTCGTTTTCCTGATGATCTGCCCTTAGGGAAAGAAGAAGATTGTTTCCATGACCTCCATACATGGCTCCTCCACACGACAATAAAAAATGGAAAAGGTGATGGAGGAGTACCACCTCACTTGCAGGGGTTCCTATGCAATGTCAGGTCAATCACCCCATCGATCTGACCCCAGGTGCGTCGCTTCCCAATGGACTGATCTGTCGATGCTCTGTTCTAGAGAACGATGAAATCAAGCGACAGATTCAGGAGCTGTTGCATAAAGGTCACATCCGGCCAAATTCAACGCCCTGTGGGAGCCCAATCATGTTGGTGCAGAAGAAGGATGGGACTTGGAGACTTTGTATTGACTATCGAGCACTGAACACGATCATCGTTCGGAATAGGTACCCGATCCGATGGATTGATGACCTTCTAGATGAACTCAAAGGGGAGAAATATTTTAGCAAGATCGACTTGAATTCCGGGTATCACCAGGTACCAATCGAACTGTCCGATGTGTGGAAGACTTCCTTCAAATCCAAGGAGGGCCTTTTCGAATGGTTGGTCATGCCTTTCGGGTTGAAGAATGCTCCTGCAACCTTGATGTGTTTGATGGATGACATCTTGCGGCCATTCACCAACACATTTGTAGTAGTGTACTTGGATGACATCCTGATCTTCAGCCAGACTTGGGAAGAGCACCTCCACCACATCCGACAGGTCCTCCAAACACTGCGAAAACACAATTTGTGTGCCAATTTGGAGAAGTGCACTTTTGGCATGACCCAGGTTGAGTATCTGAGATACATTATTGATGAGCGTGGGGTGCATGTGGATCAAACCAAGATCCAAGTCATCCAGGATTGGCCAGCCCCGACAACTCTAACAGAGCTTCGCAACTTTCTGGGTCTTGCTAATTTCTACTGTAGGTTCATGTTGGGATTCTCTCATATCACTTGGCCCTTGATTCAAATCACCAAGGGAGGAGAAAAATAAAAATTCTTTTGGTCAATCTAAAAAGAAGGCGTTCACAGAATTGAAACATCGCCTCTGTTGCGCCCCAGTGCTCACATTACTAGACTTGCAACAACCATTCAATATCGAGATAGATGCCTCTGACTATGCTATTGGGGCAGTTCTTACTCAACAGGGGCATCTAGTGGCATATAACAATGAGACACTATATAACACAGTCCGAAATTATTCCACATATGACAAATAAATGTATTCCATTGTCTAGGCTTGCCCACAATGGAAGCATTACATTTTAGGGAAGGAAACGATCATCTACATAGACCACCAACCCCTGTAGTTCATACAGACATAAGGGAAGTTGCAGAATGATCGCCATCAAAAGTGGTTCACATATATGCAACAGTTTCATTTGAACATCAAGTACAAGAAGGGCAGCACCAATAATGTTGTAGACTGCCTCGACCGACCATCGATCGTGGTGATAACCACAGTGCTCAAATCTTGTGGGAACGAGACTTCTGATTGGTCACTTCTCTAGGAGAGCGATCCAGATTTCAGCCACACATATAAGACGCTCTTGGAGGGTAACTGAGTTCCAAATTTTCACCTCCAAGATGCACTACTATGTCACCTGGGACACCTTTGTGTTCCTTCAAGCGAGCATACCAAGATTATTTGGGAAGCGCACTATAGTCGAGTCGTTGGGAATTTCGGGGCGAATAAAGTAGTGGTAGTACTCCAAAATTATTTCTATTGGCCAAACCTTCGATAGGATGTCAGGAAGTACATCAGATATTACACTACTTGGATCATTGTCAAACCGACAATCAAGAAGCAGGGCCTCTATACTCCGCTGCATACCCCTAGTCGACCTTGGGAATCCATCTCCATGGATTACATGTCGGGTCTTCATTCTACTACGAATGGAAACTACTGTGTTTTAGTGTTCGTCAACAGATTCTCAAAGATGGCCATTATGGCGGCCTATAAGAAGAATATCACTGCAGAAGGCACTGCTAAAATCTTCTTTGAATGAGTGTGGGTACACTTTGGGATCCCATAGTCTATCATCTCAGATTGGAACAGCAGGTTCCTCGGTACATTTTGGTCCAACCTTTGGTCAATGTTGGAAACCAAGCTCACCAAGTCCAAAACTTTCCATCCCCAAACAGATGGCCAGATAGAGGTCGTCAACAGGATGATCGTACACATTTTGCGCATGTACAACTGAAATCATCCAAGTAGATGGGATGGGAGCCTCCCCTATGTACAACATAGCTATAATCGGGCCCTCCACAGCTCAATCGACCACAACCCCTTTCAGGTGGGCTTTGGATTCCAGCCACTATGTCCCATTGATGTAGCCATACCATTTGCAGCTACTAAGGCTGATTCGGCTCATGTCCAGTCTGAAGCTGCCAAGGCGAACAACTTCATTGAGCGCATTCAACACATTTTCCAATATGTTCATGACATATTGGACTGAGCCAATGCTAAGTACAAGAAATGACATGATCAACATCGAGTGCAACACAACTTCCAGGTGGGTGACAAAGTGTGGCTACATTTGCAGAATGAGCGCCTCATTGGACCCCACCGCAAGCTTCGCCCACTACGATATGGGTCATAAACCATCACGAAGGCCATAGGGGACAATTCCTTCTAGCTCAGTACCCCACCATTCCTTGGTCTAAACCCAATGTTCAATGTGGACTGCCTTCGGCCTTACTTTCCACCTCTACTCGACACATCTGATATGGCAGAACAACTCACACAAATAGGGTTAAACTGATACTTCATGGAACAAGCCACAACTGATCGGATTATGGACACACTGATCAATAACACCCACTAGTATAGGATTTAGCTGTATCGAGTTGTCAAAGTAGGACAACTCCTTCACCAGGTCAAGTGGCTCACCAGGGACCAAGTTCAGCAGAAGTTTCCTCATCTCATGGACGAATTCAACGCAATGAGGACCATTACTTCCTAAGGGGGGAGGAATGATCCAGGTGGATATTGGTGGCCACCCGCCTATTCCACTTGGACCCCCACCATTGTTTCTTTCAGTTTTTCAGTTTCCTTAATTGTAGCACAATTTACTATTTTTGGTCCAGAACTTCCGGAGTCGTTTTGAGGCACTAAATGACATTTTTTGGGAAATGTCGAGAAACATAATCGTAATATTTTCTTTTTTTGCCAACAATTGTAGTCTTCGGATAGATATTTCTAACGATGTATCATATGCTTCAAACGGAGATGGTATGCCAAAGTTACGACCCTGGGAAATTGATGTACCAATTTAACCCGACGGGGCCCATATTCTAGCGTTTTGTCTCCTAGGGTTTGTTTTTTTGGATGTTTAGGGTTTCCATTTTTTCTCAATAATAGACAGGCCTTTGAGCCTAATTGGAACAAAGATTTCAAAGCTCTGTAGGTGCCACATCTCTTCTCAGAGATAAGCTACCATCACCCTAACTAGTTTATTTTTATTCAGTCTATAAACAAATTTCAGTTCTTTGATATTAATGAAATGAAGTGTTATTTCCGCTGGATCTTTGTATTCATGGTTATTTGTGTATTATTTTGTGTTCCTACATAAATCTAGATCAGCCTTGTATATATCTCAATACATGTTTTGTTGTTGTCTAGTGAGTCTGTCTTGGTTGACTAAGCATATTCACTGCATGGCATGAAGCAAGTCTGGTGTTAACTAGATACATCAGTGATCCAATCGACTATGGATCAGTCTCATCTGAATCATCATGAATCTTTCTTCTTTAAATCCATCATGGTGGATTTTTCATTATGTCATACTGAACTTCTTTAATATTTTCACTGTATATATTCCTTGACTCAGGAAAATCTTATCGGTCCTCTGTCATACTTCTTGTCCTAAGAAGTAGTAAATTATACTCAGATTCTTCATCTTGAAATTAGAAGTCAAGGATTAGTTGTATTCCACAATAAGGATTTTTGAATAAGTCATCAAAATCAAGCTCTCGTCACCAACACTGTAATGATATAGGTTTGGATCAACAACACTCTTGCTAAAATCCAAACTCATCAAGAATCTATGTATCTGATATAGTTGCCAACTCATGGATGGTAGTATGGATGGAAGTGTATCGGGTTTACTAGATCAAGTGTCTCATCATAGACAACTCCCTTTTTTTGTGAGAAACCTCTGGCTATATATTTCATTTTGTATTTCTCGACACTTCCATAAACTACATGCCTGATCTTATAGATCCACTTAGAAGTTATCATGGACTTCCCTTCTGGTCCCTGAATAATATCTTATACATCATTCTTTAAGATATACTAGTATTCTTCTGTTATGGCATCTTGCCATACCTGTTCTCTTGTTGCTTCTCTAAGACAAGGAGGCTCAACATCAATGAAGTGGCTCATGACTGAAGAATAGCTCGAAAATCTAATTTTCTTTCTTGGGATGTGCCTTGAGAGGCTTGTATGTTTCTCTGCCTCTTGTAGAGTGAATCTAGGTAACTCTTTTATTCCCTATTGCAATATCTCAGAACATATCAACTGGATCAACTGGAATAATGTATGTCTCCCTTTGAACTACTGAAGGGGGAAAAAGGAATTGTCTCACTGTTAATCATTGTCTGGTATTCTTTGGATCTTTGAAAAGCTATCTCTTCTTCAAGGGAAACATTGTTTCTTCTTGTTCTTGTATGATGAACAAATTAAATATGGTTTGGACTCCCATACTAGGGATAATGGTCCAAATCTTGAGAGCTCCCGTACTAGGAATAATATTCTTCATTTATTTGAAAAATGCAATCAATTATAAAATTAGAGATAAATTGATTTACCTAGTTGTAGTCATGTTTTTTTAGAGGAATTACTTCTCCTCTCTCTTCTCTTCACTCTTTTGAGGTGGATATGGATCAATGTCAGCAGTGGAAGCACATTGTCTTGCCTTCTTCTTGGTTGGACAATTTCTTGCAATGTGTCCATACTTGTCACATCTGAAGCACTGAATTTATGAAACATCTCTTCTTTGATAACCTGGATTGGATGAAGACTTTTCACCCTTAAATAGTTTCTTGATATTTCTTTTGAAATTTCCTCCCTTCTTTGTATGAAGTGCAAGAGCATGATTTTCTTCTGAGGAATATTCCACTCCTCTATTTCTAAGTCTAAGTTCTTCTTGAGTGCAATCTGTCCATAGACACTCAAAGGTTGGTAGAGATTCTCTTCCACTGATACTCTAAATGAAAGGCTCCCATGATTTTGGAAGATTCTGGAGAGTGGTTAAGACAAGTTCTCTGTCAGACATAATTTCCCCAATGGTCTCTAACTATTTTTTAATCTTTAATAGCTTCATAAAGAAGAGTGCAATTGTGTCATCCTTCGTCATCTTGATACTTTGAAGTTGGTTCTTTAAGGTAAGAGATATGAGAGTGTTGTCACTTTCAAACATTCCTTTTAACATTTTATACATATCATAGGTTGTCTTCAGATTGGCAATACGGGGCAAGAGGGGATCTCTTACTGAGTAGATGATTATTTTTCTTGCTTTCACATATTCTTCTTTTCTTATCTTCTTCTATATATCGGTATATCTATATGGTAGAGTTTTAGTTGTTACATCCAAGAGGTCATCTTCTTCAAGAGTGACTAGAATCTTTGATTTCCATGGGCTGAAGTTGCTTGTTCCATCAAGCCTATATTCTACTAATGTTCTGTTCTTCATTTGATCGATTTCTTCGAACACTTGCTGACTGAATTTTGAAAAAATAATGATTAGGTTGAATTAGAAACCTTGGATTATTTGGAATTATGATTGCCAATAATCAATTTGGTAGTATCATGGAGATGCTTGCTCATTCAATAAAAACGTTTCTTAAGAAACCCTAGAATTAATATTCTGCAGGAATTTTCGACAACCTTGAAACCCTAGGTCCAAAAATCAAAATTTCTCGAAATTTCATTTTGAGAGATTCAGGAGATGCACTGGAAGAGTTCATACTCTTCTATGCCAAAAATATCCCCAACGTCCAAGTATTAAGAGATGAATCACCACTGATAAGGAGGTCATACGTAATTTTCTGGAAACCCTAAGTGGGTCGTACGGTTTTGCAGAAGAGGAGGGATGACTAATAAAATCTTGTATCTTGTGCAAAGGGTTCTTCAATATCTATGCTCTAATACCATGTTTATTTTTCAATAAGCTAGGTTAAGCATGAAGTTTATTCCATTTTATCATTTAACTATAACCATAAATGTTGCAGCAATCAAGATCATAAGAAGAAGCACGATGCACAAGAACACAAAATGTATCCTGGGAAACCCTTCTCAACAAGGGAAGAAAACCCAGCCAAATCCTTTGCTATATTCTTCAAGAGAAAGACCTTCACCTCCAAGAAAGACCTAGCACACAAGAGGGTGCTTAAACCCTAGAAGACTAGCGCTCAAGAGAGGTGCGCACTGCACACTTCTTCCAAGTAAATCTACTTGCTGAAATTTCCAAACTCACTTGAATGATATGATTCCACAATGGGGAATTTCCCTTTACTTTTATTAGACCTGTCCTATCAACTGAAGTGTTTATTGGCTCAACAGGGCCGACCTCTCTAAGTCATATTATAATTATTATTATAATTAATATTATCCAGATTAATTATCTTTTACATTTATTATTAATCACATTGAGGTAGGGTTGACCTGCACCCTTTACATCACAACTAGCACAACCACTCAAAACCGTGGCTGATGAATGTCGAGAGGCGATGCCAAAGCTTCCTCTTGCAGGTTAATGGCCACAACCCTAAACGCCCTCTATAGGTTATATTAATCCCTTGATGATCTGCCCCGAGCCCATAGTAATGGCCTTCCCACCACACTGTCATAGTCTTCACCCTCGGCGATCCAATATGAAACGTGGGGACAACCAGAACTAGAAAATGAAATGTGGGAAAGCTAAGGAAAGCCAAAAAATGAAACGCGCAGACAACCAGAAAATGAAACGTACCTACAGCTGAGCAAATCCAAACGTGGTAATACCAAAGGTTAATCATTTGAACTTGGCAATCATATAGTGCTACAGTAATTTCTTAATATGATTAGGTAAATGTTAAAAAGTAAATAGGTTAACGG
>ML801823.1:6531-39551 GCA_009831015.1 Picea engelmannii
GCAAGGATGCCCCCAATCTAATATAAAGCAAGAAATTAAATATTTTTGTTTCAAAAATTTCACTAAAAGCAATAATGAACTTTCTTAAAACAAAGAAACCCAAACTAAAAGTTCTCTTTTAAAGCGAACTATTCAGAAGAAATTTGATCTTTCCCTAAACAATTCTAAAGAAAACACATGTTTTGTAATTGAAAGACACTCAAAGCAAGAGACTAATCCTTCAAAACCAAACAAAGCAAATATGGATAAAAGAAACTCAAAGAATGTCAAGAAGACTGTAAACAGATCAATATAGGCTCCAAAAGTTCAATCCAACTATTCAAAGGAAAACTGGGCATCAGAAAATGACAAGACACAATCCAAAAAAATTTACAAACAAGTTCGTAGGCTGCCAGTGTATTACAGTGCGAGAATCAAAGATTCTCACAGGCTGAACAAAGGTTGACTGCGAGGGGTTCGCACTGGACTTAACACCAGGGTGCGAACTCAGATGTTTCTCGCAGGCCACTAAAGGGTACAGTGCAAGAATGCCTGGAAACAAGCAAAAATTTGAAAAAAGACTAAATTTGAGTGAACTTTCAGATCCAGAGAGTTTGGATGGATCTCCCACAGACTCAGAGACCAGAAAACAAGCAATCAAAGCAAGGGAAACTAGACTAACTAGGAAACAATCCTTTCCCCAGTGGAGTCCCCAATTTTGTTATCGGACAAATCGGTAGGTGAAAACACTAACTGATCTCTCTAGATCCACCTAGATCTAGAACAAAACACACCAGAACATGACACTTTCCTTAAGTTTTAAATATTGAATTTACTAACTAAAGAGGGATGGGTGACATACCATTTAAATGTCGCTTCCTCTTGCCGTCGCCATCCTATATCCATTCCAATGCTCATACGATGATGAACCTGCAAAAGAACACAACCAACCAAAGTGATAGCAATAGCATAAACTCAATATAAACCTATGTATGTGATCAATGAATCATACAATAAAATACAACAAGCTTTATAGGAAAGAATCATATTATTGTATCATATTAAATGTGAAAGAGAGATTACAACCATAGCCTTGATGTCGTAAGACCCCTTCCAACTATCCTTTGTTCCCCACACACTTTCATTCCAAGAATTCTGAGAGCACAGATCTGATAGTATTCACAATCTATCTCGACAAAGGAAAAACTCAAAACCACTCTAACCAAGCTAATAATTCCAAGCCAAATCCAACTTAGCCCAATCCAAGCTCCAAAGCTAACCAAAGCTAACCTTCTCCATGAGAGCTCCTCTCCTTTTATAAGATGAAGATGATAAGGTGAGGAGGTTAGGATGATCCCACTAAATCATGAAAGCGAGTAAGATCCAAACCATTCAGATGCCACCTCACCATGGAAGTTTCTCCTTCTAGAAGATTCGAGAAAACACTTGTTTTTCCCACGTGTAGGCATTCTTGCACCCTTCCTATAGAGAAACCTGCGAACATATCGCACCCTAGCTATGGTGCAACCTGCGAGAATTAGGAATTCTCGCACCCTGCCTATATAGCAACCTGCGAACTTCCTTTTTAACAGGGTTTTTACAAGGGAAAATGCAACTTCTTTTCTTAGGAAAAGTTCTTCTCCCTTCTCTCTTCAGGAACTCAGGCCACTGACCCCTTTGAAGGCAACATATAGGTTTACATCATTAATGTTCATAGGGATGACAAAAATAATGTGTAACAGGGTGTGTTACAATTTGGTATCAGAGCATGGTTACAACACTTGGCCTGCTTGGGCTCATGAACGAGTTGCGCAGAAGCTCCGTTTGGAACACTCTTAAAAAGAGTAACCCCCTATCTTAACCTTACTAATCAAAAGATGAAGTTAAGAATGAAAATCCCCTATTGTGTGTGTGTACATGTGAAAATATAAATTATGTACTGGTTTTAAATAAATATAAATATTGACTAACAACCAACGTTTTTCTTTTTGCACACAAGCGGAAGATCAACTGCGGGAAAATATCAACGCATAGTATGGTGACTCACCATGAAGTGGGAGAAGGCTCCCACAATAGAGATGAAGAGTTTGATGAAAGGAGGGCAGCAGGGACCCCTCCAGATCTAGCCGAGACTGTGAGGAGTCTCATGGTCGAATTACAAAGCTGCAAGACCGACAATGAAAGGATGATGAAAGAACAAGAAAAGCAAACAGAAATTAACACAATTTTACTGCAGAGTTTATCTGATCTACAAAGACAAATGCATCATGAACCTAAAACTCAGAAACATGGTCATATCAGTGGCCACACAGAGAGGAGCACCTTGAAAAAGGTCCACACCAGAGGTAAAGGACAAGCGTTGGATAATTCCTCTGAGAAGGAAGCTGGCGATTCAGAGGGCTCTTCTAGTAGTAGAACCAGTTCCTATCCCTGAAGAAAGAAGAAGAAGAAAAAATCTTCCAAAGGTCAAAAATTTGAAGAATTCAGAAAGGCCAAACCACCCTCCTTCGACGGTGAAATAAAGAAGGGAGAGGAAGCAGAGGCCTGGTTGCTTGGACTAAAGAAGTATTTCAGAGTCCATGACTTTTCAAAAAATATGAAAGCCTGAGTGGCCACTTTCAACTTGAACGGAAAGGCTTCCATTTGGTGGGAAGTCCTTAAGAATATGAAAGGGGTTCGCGAAGAGGACCTATCTTGGGAATGGTTTGAGAAATACTTCCAGAAGAAGTATCTGTCGGAAAAATATTTCGATGAAAAGACTAAAGAGTTTTATGAACTCAAATTGGGACAACTTACTATAGAAGAATATGTCAACAAATTCCTCGATTTGTTGAGGTATGTACCCTATATCAAGGTGGAAAAGGCAAAGTTGCAACGCTTCATCAGTGGACTACCTAAGGAATATCGGAATAGAATTGAATTTGATGAGCCAAAGACTCTAGAAGACACTATTCGAAAGGCAACCTATTTTCATGAACAGTTTGGGAATCGAGAAGAACCTCATGAAGGATGGAAATAGAACAATAGTTCAAGATTTCAGAAAAGGGGAATTAAACCCCCAGGATTTAAGAACTACAAGAAGAACCCAAGAATAAACTTTGCAGCCCGAAGTATGCACCAGCAGAACTTTCTCTCCTTGAGCAGAAATAAAACTTTTGGACCCATAACAGTGAACACTAATAACCCAAAGAGAGAACCTTTGAAATGTTGGGGTTGCAGAGAAGAACATCTCCCGAGAGACTGCCCACACCGACAACATAATAGTCCGGGGATTTATAAAATCCAAGAAGCTACTACCGTCAATGATGTGGCCAGGAGTGTGCCACAAATTTATGCAGCCTTGGATAATAACCAAGCCGACCACCAAGCTTCAGTAGTGGAAATAGAAGGTATGATTTCCAACCATCTAGTGTCTGTTTTAATTGAACCTGGTTCACATTTGAGTTATATAGCCCCTAAAGCTGTTGATAAGTGTAAACTACAGCCATGAAAACATGCCAAGCCATGGTTGGTACAGTTATCCACTGGCATTAGAAGAAGGGTAGCAGAGGTTATACCAGCCTGCCAATTGATGTTGGGTAGATTTCCCACCCAAACAACCCTTAACTTATTACCCCTGGGATCGTATGATCTACTGATTGGTATGGACTGGCTAGCCGCCCATAAAGCTAGATTGGATTGTTACCATAAAACCTTAGAATGTGTAAGTAAAGAAGGGAAAAATATAACCCTTCAAGGGATCCAAAAACCTGTCTCAGTGAGAAAAATATCAGCTTTGCAAATGAGAAAGTATTGTTGAAAGGGATGTCCCCTATATGAAATACAAGTGTTTATTCCTATTCTCCATTGTACTATTTATGCTTTTTGAATAGACTCTTCTACACTAAAAATTGTTATTATAAAAAGTTATGATCTCCAATGATAAGCATTCTATTGGCCCTAAAATTTTAGGGATGCAAATCTTTCTATTGTTATTTTTGTCATTATTCCGTAAGTTTATTCCTATCAAAATTTTAAATTACTTCATTAATTAAGGTTTTAGTCAACATTGGGGGCATAATTTAAATAATTCCAAAAGCAATGATAAAAGTATGTAAACTAGCAAACACTCTAGTTAAAAACCAAATTATCACAAAAACCAAATTTAAATAATATCATATAGTACTTGGATCATTATGAAAAACATCACACTTCATTATAATTATATATTCAGTAATTAAAGAATCCATTAATAAACTAATACAAATAAAATAATAAAATTGAATAATAAATTTAATTCAATTTATTTAAATTTTTTATGTCATTTATTAGAAAATTATAAACTATTTTATGAAATACTAATATACAAAATTAATGAAAAAATAAACATCATCTTTGTCTTGACTCAAATTTCAAGTCTCACAAACTTAGAATTAAACAATATACATAGATCACATCTATTTATATTTCGAAATCTTCATATTAATGTCATCGTAAGATTAATTATTAATTTTTAAACTGGTATCACATTAATATGTTTTTTTTTAAGTAAAAATAGATGAGAATCCTTTTATTCAATCTAGGAAAAAAGTACAAAGTGATACATCGACTTGCTGATGGAAAAGACCCCCCAGAAAGAGAACAAGGGAGCACTAGAGACTGGCCTATGCTAAAAGAGAGCCACAAGGAGTGTGTGAGAAAAGCGAGATGAAACATTACAAGATAAGGAGAAAGGGTCAGATCATTGTGTTGGTCGAAGAGGATCCTTTCTTCCTTTTTTCTTATGGACATCAATCCAACCAGAGGAGATGATAGGTTCAATAGCTTTCGCCACCAAAGCTAGATGGTCTGAGGAAATGCCAGAATCTTGAGATATTGAAGCTAATGGTGCTTCTTTGTCTCTCTCTGAATTGTTTGATTCATGCGGACGCTTCTGAGTCCATGAGAGCAGGTTTGTGGCCATGATTATGTCATTTGATTCCTCCTTTTTGAGCGGTGGGTGAAAAGGCTTAACTGTGGGAATTGGAATCAGGATTTCTGAAGCTTCAGGATTTTGTGTTATAGTCGAAGGCTGGTGTTTTGGGTCTGTAGTTGGTTGTTGTACATTTTTTGGAGGCTGCAAAGGTGTTGTAGAAGCCAGAGGAGTTGGTGCATCTTTGTGATGTTGCTTGTTGTTAGAAGAAGGGTTCAAGCGGATTTTGTGATTTTTTGGGTCTTGCCAGCCATTATCTCTTTTCCATGCTCCAGGGGAAGAGGAAGGGGTTTGGGATAAAGGACAAGTTGCCTGGAGGTGCCCTATTTTCTAACAGGAGTTGGCATATGAAGGCGATGTTCTCATAATCGACCGTCCGTGTGTAAGGATCATCCTCAGTCCAATCTGTAAGAATCCTATCTGGAAGCCCTTGACTGAGGTCAATTTCAATGCATATGCAGGCAAAAGTGATGAAGCCTTTCGATATCCGGTTTGTGTCTATATTGATAAACCTACCCAGTGCATTGCCTAGGGTAGGTAAAAAATATGGAGTATAAAAATGAAAGGGTAGATTGGATAGTCTTACCCAGACCAGTGTAGTCATGGTTTTCATGGTCAACGGGTTGAAGTCAGGGAACCATCTCTGCATGGAAAGACCAGATCTGCCCCAGAACCAAGGACCTTTCTCTAGCAAACGTTGACATTATTCTTATGTGGAAAAGTTGACAATGAATAACCCTTTGGAGAAAAAGAACAACTCATGACCTAACGACCAGGTCTTGTTTACCCATTCTCTTAGTGCAGAGGCCGAGGGCCATAGTCCATTCAAGCAACAGATGAGGACTTTTGCCTGGTAGAAAAAAGAAAAGCCATAGACGTGGGGATTTTCAACTTCTATTGTTGGAGGTTCTATGAACTACTCCACAATGAAGGCAGATCCAAAAATCTCCTATGCTCCTGAATTTTCAGCCTTGGACCCCAAAGGAGCGAAAATCCCCGTTTTCATGGCATTCTTGTAAGAGATTGGATGAGTGAATGAAGGAACTCCTCTACTCATATGAGAAGCGAGATAAATGGTTTCATTTTTTAGATTCCCATGGTCCTGTAGCAGAGAGCCATCCACAAGTTGTCGTCCTTCAAAGATTAGTCATTGAAATCTAGGCGGAATACATGTAGCCTGGTGGACTTGGGTTTTTAGCTCAAAAATAGAATCTAAATCCTGAACATGCAAGTAGAGAGAATATTCAATAATGGTCTTTACAAAAAGGGGGAATCCTTCCTTAGTCTTGGAGCTAGCCTCAGAACGATATTCAGAATGAAGCCTCGATCTTGCATCACTCTTAACTCAATTCCTATAACAGAGCGAAGGTTGAGAATCCCATAAGAGATGAATATCCATGAGGTCTATGATAGTTGAATGGCTCCCATACTCTAGGTCAAGGTGGTGGTGGAGGCTAGGGTTTATCACTTGCCTCACCTGCAATCTCTTCTCAACTTTTATCTGGGCCCGAATGGTTGGTTCTCTCTCACCAGAAAATGAGTTGGAACCTCCCACCTCGGTTGTAGTCGTCCAGCAAGGTTTTGCTTCATCTAAATGAGGTGGAACAATAGATTTAGAAAGGGCCACAGAGGTGTCTGTCGATGTCTCCTTGAAAAACCCTCCTTTCGGATGGGGTTGTATAACCAACAACTCTCTAGTTTGTTCCCTCGTTAAGGTTTCCTCTGATGTTTTTGTTGATACTACTGCGACGGTCGCCATCCTTCTCGACGAGATGATCTGTTTCGTCCATCCTGGGGGTGTTGGAAGCTCGACGAAAACAACTTCAGCACAGTCTGGCTGCGTTTCCATCTTCAGATGCTTCTCTGTATGTTGTTGTTGCTCCTTCTCGGTTGGGCTCGCCATCACCGAAAGGTCACCGCATTAATATGTTCTTTAAAAACATGTTAGAACTTTAATTTTTAAATTATAGACCACATTATGATATAATCTTACTTTTAAATCTACAAAATACATGAACATAAACTCAATTTTTGAATGATCATGTTAACATATCATAAAAAATGTTGTACTATTAAACGTGCATATCAACCACATTATTACTTATAATATCAACATAGATTATTAGGATAAATAAGAAACTATGTAAATTAAAATATTAAAATTCAATATCTAAACATGTTTCCAACTACACACACACACACACACACACACACACACACACACACAATTCAAAAATTAATTAAATAACTCATGTATGGTTTAAAATATTCATAACTCAAATTCTCAAGCAAGGAGATACAATGAAAATCTTAAAATTTCCCTAAATATTTAAGGATCAAAGTCATATCACTAACAAAAGTGATTTATACAAGTACTTGAGTGTGTCCAAGGGTAAGAGGATTGATAATAAATGGATAAATGCCACCTTCTATACACATTAGAATTCTAACACCATTGTGACAACGAAACAATGTTTTGGAAAGATCTTTTTTAGGTCTCAATGCTTCAATAACATGTTGGTAAAGGGTCAAACTTCTAACATATTGAAACCTTTTTGAAAGAAAAAAAAAAAAACAATTTATCAAATGTGTATTTTGGCAATAACTAGTAATATTAAATTCTTAAATACTTAAACTTACATATTTCTCCTACAAGGAAAAGACTTTTCTATCATTTTAGTTAAATGTTAGCATTTCCATTAATTGTTCCAAGATGTTTGAGAGTGGTTTCAACATCATAAAACTTTATATAAAGAAAGTAGAATTTCATATCCCATTAAAAGTTCAATTGGTTTAACATTTTTTAGGATTTCACAATTGGAAATACTTAGTTTTAAGTGTAAAAAAATATGTTAATCTTACCAATTATAAAAAATGCCAACTATAAAATGTTTGGAGATTTTTTTTCTAAAAACATCTTGTTACGAATTTATCATGAAAATAATTCTTAAAATGTTATATTAAACATGCAATGACATATAAATATCTTCAAATAAGAATATAAAATTCTATTTCAATCAATTGTTCCATGCAATCACAAACACATTACGCATCAAACTGACTATTAACCAACTAAAATTGTTCAAAGTTTTGTTATAATTAAGTTTCCATTTCATCCATCACAATATGAATAAAAAAGAATATATTTAGCGAATTAAAGATAACAAAAAGATACTACAACAATATAAATGATGAAATAAAACATGTACATATCACTCCCCATTGTCATCACCCTAATTATCTTCCTTGCTTGGAATGATAACATTGTTGTACTCAAAAATATGTTTTTGTCTAGGGTTGTGTCTTAATACGAACCACCAATCCCTATCCAACACATATGGGTAAAAAAACACTTGGTTGCAATGTTTTTGGAAAACATAACGCTCCTCAGCTTCATCCCACATCTTTCTAGAGTTCATGCATATCATCCCACTATTGTGATCTTCCTTTACATTATTCCGATCAAATGTGTCCCACCACTTGCACCTAAAAATAACACATTGGAAAGAAGAGAATTCCACTCGAATGATCTCTTGTATCTTTCCAACGTAACCTAACTTTCCTAGTATTAGGTTTTGATAACGGTGGCTAGCACGACTAGATTGGTCAAACTCAACTTCCACTCCACAATCTTGTGTCATGTGTCCATCATCAACATCCTTTGTGCTAAAATGATGCCCATATGCCCACATATATGGGAACAAATTCACTTATAAAGAAGTGAAAAAATCACAATGTCATGTGTCTAATAACCCGACCAATAAAATATAAAATATAGATGTTACAATTCAAAGGTGCATTATGAAGTTAAAAATATACACAGAGATTATTACCAAGTTACTGCACCCAATCCCTATGTTTAGTGTATCATCTTCAACACATGGGTAATGACCAGATGCACCATATTTCTCTCTGACTTGGTCAACAACCCAACTCTTGGGGCATATCATTGGCATATTTTATTTTAAATGATCAGTATAAGGAATGCTTATACCATGCAATCGTCTAAATTATTTCCTATCACTATCCCATTTCCTCCTCTTATGTTTGTACAATGTGACCCATAGCTATGTTGCTTCCGAATTGTAGTGGGGTGCAACGAAATATGATAGGTAGGTCACTCATCATCAAAATCCTAATTTCAAAAATATTGAACATTAGTACACCCATGATATTAGTAAGAACAATGCAATTGGTTTGTTTAAATTACATTATACCAAACAATTATTACCATTGCTGACCCAGGATTGGGGCTAGAAGATAGCATGTTACAATTGGTAGGGTAAAGAGGTTGTCCATTTTCATCTACAAACTGCTTGTGGTATGTCGCTCCTAATTGTAACATGCTATCTGAACATTAGTACACCCATGATATTAGTAAGAACAATGCAATTGGTTTGTTTAAATTACATTATACCAAACAATTATTACCATTGCTGACCCAGGATTGGGGCTAGAAGATAGCATGTTACAATTGGTAGGGTAAAGAGGTTGTCCATTTTCATCTACAAACTGCTTGTGGTATGTCGCTCCTAATAATAGATTTCGACATTTTTGAATTGGTGGAATATTTTCTGCATCTGAACTCGATTTTGAATAAGGATCCTGCAAATTTGGATACATTTCTATTAAGATTGACATTGATAAAAATAAATAAATAAATTCAATTAGATAATCAAAATATAAGTAAAATATGAACTTATTGGAGATAGAAAGGGAGAACTCCTTGATGGAATTTGAACAATATGGAATGGGTTAAAATTTAAAGAATTGACTATTTGATACTATAATATTTTCTCCCTTCATTTGAGCAAAATCAACAATAAAGTTCTAAGAATAAGGAAATTTTAAGAGAAAAATGTATACTATGAAGTACTACAAGTCATATGGATGCATCCTAAAAGATAATTTAAGATGAATATACTATTTTATGTGCAAAGAAAAAATTAGATAACTTTTAAAACATAACGTTGCACTTATTTAAACAAAATGCATCGATGTGTATATAACAATATAAAGCACAAGGGCGTTTAATTACTAAATGCATCGGCTTTCAATATTTCAAATAAATTAAAAATGAAATTATATGATACCAGTGCTCCAAAAATACATAGTGCATCGGTGCTTTGTATAAACAAATGCATCGATGTGTTATATTAATAAACACACCAGTGTTTCGTAAAACTTAAAAAAAAAACACTACTTCATAATTGAGAAATGAGTAGGAAGTTTTTTTTCGAAAATATAATTTCATAAATTTCTTTAAATTGTAAGAAGATATTCATTATTTTTCCAAACTTTACAAGGAAGAGATTTGCAAAAAAAACATACCAGGGAGCACTCTAGAGAAACATAATACTTTGGAACAACAAAATTATTCAGAAGATCATAATTTGAAGGGTATGGTGATTCACTCAAGACCATTTTTAGAAAGTACTTTAAATAGTATTAACTTATTCACTATTTCATTATTTTGCCAAAAATTAAAGGGGAGATATTTTCAAGAGAGACATATCGGGGAGCATTGTGGAGTAGCAGAATACTTTGGAACAATAGATTTATTTAAAAGATCATAATTTGAAGGGCATGGTGATTCACTCAAAACCATTTTGAAGAAACAAAATTATTCAAAAGATCGAAATTTGAAGGGTTTTGTGATTCACTCAAAACCCTACATAGTAAAAAGTTTAAATTTTACTGTTGATTTTAATAATAAAATTTTTAACAATTTTTATCCCTATTTAGATTTAATTAAAATTAAGAGAAAACAACAAAAAAAAATATACTTACCTTAAACCCTTATTTCTTCTTGCTTATGTGATTACAAAATTTCACCTTAGGGTTTAACTCCCTCTATCTCTTCACAATTATGGATTTTCATTTTAGGCATTATATATTTAATGGGTTTATGTTTCTATATATAAGGTGTTTGGCATGGATGCAAGGTGATCACTTATTGCATTGGATCCAAACCCTATCATCCCTGTCACATTTTTTCTAAAACAGTTTCTGGTTATTAGTTTTTTGATTTGATTATAACGCATTGGTGTGTTTACTGATAAAGCACACCAAAAATATTGTAATATAATTTATTTTTTAAATTCATTCATTTATGTGTAATTTTTTTCAGTTATTTTTTTTGTTCATGGTATTTTTTTTTACTATAGGTGTGGTGCTATTATCGATACATATCGCACCATTGTAATTTAAAGTATTTTTTTTTTACATATTTTTTCATGTTGGCGCATTTCCTATATCGAACGCACCGGTGCATTCATATTATTAAAGCGCATTGAAAACCAATATTTTTTTTAGCTGAAAATTATGTGATTTCTTTATAAAATATATTTAGTAGCTTTTGTATTGAATGGTACAGATTGTATATTGATAAAAAAAAATGTGTTAGAATAGTTCAAGTAACAAAAATTCTAACCATCACAATGATAATACATCCAAAAAAGAAACAAAGACAAGTTCTTTGTAAATTCTATACAAAACTAATATTGTTGAACTATATGTAAGTTTAACTAATATGTATTGGTTAGTGTGTGTCATGCAGAGCCACAAATTGAGGAAACTCGATAAGATTGTTTGTGATGTAAGTGAAAAAAAGCGTAAAAACTTGATGGAAAAATTGTAAAAGGATGAATCAGGTGAATGAAAAAATACTATTAAATATGAGTTCTTTTTTGAATTTTCATTAATAATATACTTAAAAATATTAGATAACATGTTTCAAACAATCCATTAATTCACATATGTTTAGTTTTCTACAGGGACCAACAACGAAGGAATAAAATATCGTCCTAAGAAAATAAAAATTATAGAAGATGTAAATGATAATAAATTGGTCCTTAGCTCATCTAGAGTGGTGTTGGAGATTAATGAAAGGGGAAAAACCTTTTACAAAACTATGAGGGATATAGTGAAATGAACATATAGGCATACTTTCCACTTACAATACATAAATTAATCCAATGATTCTAAGAACCAGGTTATATCTAAACTACATGAAGTGTTTCCAAAGCAATGTTCAATAAGACTTGTCAGACCCGCAATAGAAAAAACATACAACAACCAAAAAGAATCATTCAAAAAGAAGTATTCCCAAAAATGATTTTATAGAATATGCATATATTACTACAAAGAATTCCTTTAATAATATCAATTTTGTTATATTTAGTTTCCATATATCAATATAAAAATAGTTTATTTCCATATTACTTTTTTCAAGAAGATTATGAAAATCCCAAAGGATCAACGAACCGATATCCAAAATATGTCAGTAGGAATGTCATTAATGGAATTAAAAAATAACAATAATTGCACTGTCATGGGTCAATGTTTATAAAAAGAGAAAATGAACACTGGTGCATTTAATGCTAAAACGCATCAGTGTTGTAATAAATGTGCACCGATGTTGTATACAATGAACCAACACCGATGGTAATATATTTTAATAACAACAATATTAATAATAATAATTGGCCTTCTGGTGCATTTAATTAAAACAATGCACATGTGCTTCTATATCAGACTTCCTCATCAGTTCGTTCTAAATTTCATGCATCGATCGGTTTTGTATTGTAATGCACCGGTGCATGGTATCATAGATTCGACTAGTGCATTGTTATTATTAAGCATCAGTGCCCCAATATTTTTTTGACTACCCTAATGCTTTCAGTGAAATGTAAACACTAGTGCTTTAAGTTTGAGAACGCACTGATGCATATACACTATGAAGCACACCCCCTAGAATAACATCCGCTAAAACGTCCAGCCGCCCAAATATATATATATATATATAATGAAGTTCCATTATATTCTCCTAAAGAACATCCGCTACCAAAAACATATGTTTTAAGTTTTTTTAACAATTTTTTCCAATTTTGTAACACTAAAAACCTTCACTACAAGGTCTTTTCCTTATAGTGTTAAAAGTTGCAAGATGATGAAATTTTACTTTTACAAGTTCCTTGGATATGTTATACCTCATAACAAAATCATGTGATTGGAAGAATGACATGCCTCTAAAAATATATATATGTCTCTTCATGGAGTGCATTAAAATTGAATAAAATGTAAAAAAAATAAAAGATACAACACAAGAAAAAGGTATTGGAGAAAACGATGACATTCCTTCCATAGATTTCACATAACACCAAATGTAAGGTTTACTTATAGAGATGAGATTTATGAATATGATATGGCATTATAGCACCCTTTATTGTATTAGATGCTCAATAGCCTACCAACTAAGTTTCCTAATGTGTAATCAAGGGCATTCACAACACATGCACAAAGAAGTCAATAGCCTACCCAACTAAGTTTCCTAGTGTGTACTCAAGGGCATGCACAACACATGCACAAAGAAGCACATGTGATAAGAAAAGAATTGTCATTGCCTAATGCAAGACTAAACACATATATAATGTCGATATTATAAGAAAACAAATATATAACTACTAAAATCATAAATTAAAAAAAATATAAGAAAAAAAATATACAACCATTAAAATCATAAATTAAAGATGAGTAAAGAAAGTTCCATTACATTTTCATGAGTTTGTATTAATATTATAAGAAAGAACCAAACCCTCTATATGACCCTTCATATCACACAACCATATGGAAACATCAATAACCAAAACGCTTATGGGGATTAAAAGTAAAATGAGTCAATTTAATCCCATGTTGTTATACCATTAATAAAGCATGGAATAGAATATTATATCATGTTCTATATTATCCTGTTCAATTTGTGTGATACTACTAGACATATTCTTGAATGACTTATGGCTGCAATAAAAAATAAATTTCATTTCCGATAATGAGGTGATCCTTGTGGTTGAAAGGAAATAGAATAAACAATTCTATTTTCCCCTCAAAATGCACATATCAAGGAATGGGATATGACATCGATTGAATAGGAAATATCATAGTTGTGGCTCCATGAATTCTAGCTTCCAAAATTGATTCTCCATTCACTTATGTATAATTGTACATTGGATTTTCTTCAAAATTTGCAAAATTTTACGGTATGCTTCATGCATGGTCTCCTCATTCTCTTATGTGGCATCTTCAGAACTGTAGTAGGTCCATTAGACCTTTAACATGCCTATGGATTTTTTTCTGAACATTTTGATTTTTTGGTCCAAGATGTGCATTGGTTCCACCTAAAAGTCCCCTTCGTGTTCTACCTGGATCACAATCCAATCAATCACGTGGTTAAGTTTAGGTACATACTTTTTTAATAAAGACACATGGAACACTTTATGAATTCTCATGGAAGTAGGTAATGCTAGCATGTATGCAACTGGGCCTATCCTTTCTAGGACTTCAAATGGCCCACAGTGTCTTGCTGCTAATTTTGGGCAACTTCCAAATTTCAACGATTTCATATTGACTTTGAATTTAAAAAACATATGCTCTCCCACTTTGAATTCTATATGGGTTCTTTTATCAACATATCTCTTTTGTCTTTCTTGTGAAAATTTCAAATTATGTTTGATCTCTACCATCTTCTCTTCCTTGTCTCTTAACAATTCTCGTCAAATCACAACTTTGTATGCTAATTTATCCTAGCTCACCAATGTGTTTCATTTTTCTCCACACAATGCTTCAAACATGATCATATTCAATGATTCATTATACTTGTTATTTTAAGCAAACTCGACTCGATTACAATGTTAACACTTAATGTGCATTTCTTGTATATGTTTTTTTTTATTGGTGATTCATTTAATGATGTTTGACTTTATATATATATATATATATATATATATATATATAAGAAATTATTGGGTTAATTTTACATATTTTATTTTTTTAAGGGGTGGAAAGAGCCGGGGGACTCTACTTGAGTTTGAAGGAACCTCAATAATCACATAAGCTTGGGGTTTGGGATATCTATCAAATAACATGGTTGAGGCGTATTCACTTCTATATGGCATATTCATGGTTGAAGAAGATAATACCAAATCACTTCTTGTTTTGGGGGATTTTATGGTTATAATTCAAGCTATGGTGGGACTCTCCACTCCTGAAAAAAATCAATCTTAATGCCATCATATCCAATATCAAATAAGAAGATAAAATCTTTCATAAATTTATATTGTTGCATATGTCTCTACAGGATATGGAATGTTAGTAATTTGTTTTCTACCTTTGAAGAGGCCAATGGTGATCTTGGGATTAGTGGTTTTGAGGGATTTGAATCTCAATTTCTCTTTAAGATTGGAACTCTCTACTCAGAAGAACCTTGGGCCTATTTCCTATTAGACCTTTGGAATGGTTATATTATGCTCCTCTCTCGTGAGGATTTTCACAGTATTTTTAGAATTAGTGTTATTAAGGAGGGAGAATTCAAGCTTGGTCTAATTTTGAATTAACAAAGGTAAAAAGTGATTCTCTCTTCCCCAAGGAACTTTTTGGCTACAATCTTCTCCTTGGTCTTTGGAATAGAAATGTATTGTCTTTCATCTTTGAGGAAAATTGGAGAGATTATGGGGTTAATGGTTTTGAGGGGGTTGTATTCCCAATCCTGGTGCCTCTTGCACTAGTAAAGATTGTTTTTGAACATGTTAGTTTTCATTAAGGTCACTCTTATCAGGAAACATTTCTTGGCTATGAAAATACCACCTTTGCAACTTCCAATTCGCCTAGTAGTGGTGACAGAATTTGGGTTTATACAAGTTGGACATTAAGGATACTCCAGGAAATAAAAAATCACATCAAGGAACATCATAGTTTATTAGGTGTTTCTCACTCTTAGTTAAATCCCCTAATAAGTTGAGAAGCACTTGGTTTCCTTGGACATGTGATTCAAAAATCCTAATTGTGGACATACATTTAGGATCTTTGCAAGGTAATGCGACATCATGAATATTTGATCCAAGAGGGAAGGAATACTCTTGTTAATTTTCTCTAACAAAGTTGTAGAGGTTCAACAATTTCTATATGATCATCTAAGCAACCTTATGAGTTCTTTGGAAAATCAAAAGCATCATATAGACGCAGTGGAATCAGATTTCCAGATACTTTTCTATTTAGTACTTGTGCATCATATGCACTCTCTGACTATGGATTCCAACAATAGAGACACATGTAAATCTCTTCTGGTATCGTTTAAAGAAGAAGACTAATCCCACTGACAAGTTGATCCAATGGAGATTGAAGAACAATGCTCTCCAAATTTAGCTGAGGAGCAAGAAGTTGGAAATTCCCCTAACGATTAACACTAAATGTACTTTCATGTTTTCTTTTTAGGATCTTATGTTAGGTAGGCTACTTACAGGCTCACTTGGAACTTGTATTATGTCATAAGCTTGAAGAGTTTTGTTGCACTCATAGAAAAGTGCCATTTTGTAAAAACCACAAAACTACTCTATGTAATTTTCTACATACTTCGAGTGTGGCTTCTTTTTATCTAATACAAATTTGATTTTAAAATAACAGAAAAAAAAATGAAGCCATAATTTTGTCACAATTTTTGTATTACTTTATTTTGTACCATATTTAGAATATTTAATTCATTTCAATTTGTCACCTTACTAATCCTTATCTTGAGTTACCATGGATTTAGAAAACAACGACAACAATAAAACAAGGCTACATAGCCAGCATTACCTACCACCAGTTGCGACTCATGTTACTCTTACATATTTAATATTTAATAAGTTATTGTTTCAATTAAAATAGACTAATAACATTGTCAATTAGTTTTTTTTATAAAATATTTGAATACGTACAAAAAAATTTAGAACTTCCATTGTTCAGGAGCTTTCACTTTTTCCCATTAGAGTAGTGTTCCATCTTTTAACATTGAGTTTCCTTAGATTACTACATCAGCTTCCTTATGCAGGATGCTATAACTTTTGGCAAATTACACAAATAACATAAGGTTATATCCAGATAATCACTTCTTTGGTTGCTCATTAAAACTATCTATCTACCCAATCGATTGAAACCTAGATTTGACTGCAGAAACCATGGGCCCAGAAATAATGGTCACCTCGTACCCACCCTCCCACACCTAAGACATCCAATCTATTGTTAGCACCAGTACATCTATTCATTCCAGAAGATGGATAAATTATGATGAAGATAACAAAATTTATGACCAAAATAAATGTAAATTTATATGATGGTAGAGCATTTATTTCCCCCCTCTGTCGGCTCGACAATAAGGGGTTGGTTTCAATAGCCAATCCCTATTTAAGAAAACTGGTTTTAAATAATTTAAAAAATAAAATAAAAAATCATCCTGCAATGTAGAACCTTTGAAAAAGTGAAAAAAAAAATTCCCCGCCACCGGCTCAACAATAAAGGGTTGGTTTCAATAGCCAATCTCCATTTAAGAAAACTGGTTTTAAATAATTAAAAAAAAAAAATCATTCTGCAATGTAGAAACTTTGAAAAAGTGCAATTTTTTTTTGGTGGTCAATAGCATATTGAATGCTATATACCACAACAGGGTGGTAGGTATAATAACCCACCAATATTTTTAATTAGCAGATATTCACACGTTGAATTTTTTTTTAATTAGTTTAAATTTGTATTCATTTTTAAAACAATGTGTTCACTAGGAGCTCTTTGTCTCAATATGGTCTTCTTATGATCCATGTTTAGAGACGTGTCTTTACACCTTTGTGAAACATTATTAATTTTTACAATATTTTATCATTTTGTAAGTATAATTTTATTCCTTTAACTCGAGGTTGATAAAAGATATTTCAAAATTCATTTTTTCTTATTATTAATATTTTGGTGTTTTACACATTCTTTTGAAACTTCTATAGAGAAAAGTAAAAATCGAGAATACTTCTATAGGAAAACTAAGCATTGAAGGATGCATAAAATGTATTATTAGAATGCACATTGTGGTTTTAAAAATAGCAATGACATAATCAATTGCACTAACAATACTATGCCAACGTGTACGGTGATTTCAAAATTTAATAACCTCAACGACCACATTGGACATCATGCACTTACTATAGTATGTCATCCTTTAGCATATTTGAAAGATCAATACTCTTAAATGTATGTAAAATCTGATATCATTATTGTATTTAGACGGAAAATGGAAAGAGAAAAAATATTTGTGACCTTCGTTGGGAAAACAAGATTGGAGAGGATCGACCTTTCGTGGATGGGAGAAGAAATTGGAGAGTATATTCGAATAGATCTTGGGGTTTAGATGATAAATGGAAAGAGCAAAAACTTTGGTGAACTTGGTTGGAAGAATGGGATTGGAGAGGATCGACCCTTTTTTGTTGGGAGAAGAAATTGGAGAGTAGAGTTGAATAGATCTTGGGGTTTGTTGGATACTTATTAGTCCCTACCATAGGCATAGAGGGACTATAGCAATCGATAATTCGTTGACTTCATATTAGATTGTCCTTTGACCACAAATATTTTCATAATATCTATTGTTGGAGCAAGGGAACTAAAAACATTGTTTTTTATATAATAAAAAGTACCATATATGTAATGATCTGATTGGATAACAGATTGGAGGTCTTATTGTCGGCTTCACTATTCCCAATGTTTTATATGTTAGCATATCCAAACTTTTTGATCGTATACAGTCTTTTTGAATCATATATTTTTCTTATGCATTGCTTGAAGGTGGATTAATGCTAGAATTAGTTTGAATATTTGTCTTAGCATTTTCTACTAGCTAAATTTATCCCAATGTTTGATATGCTAGCATATCCAATTTTTTTCCTTCGAATACATTCTCTATTGTTCGAACTATTGTTGCTAATTTTATTTTATAATAAATTATAATAAAAAATAATTGGTACGTAAAAGACCTACCACCCTATATTCTTTCTTAAATGGTTACAGAACATTTCTGATAGACTTAAATGTTTACCGAACAGGCTTTGCAGTGTTAAATGTTTACTTAGCAGGCTTATTACAATACATTTTCTTATGGTTTTATTTTTATATGCAATGTTCTCTGTAGTCAATTTGGGCAATATTCTACTTCAACGACATTGTTGGTTCACTGGTTCATGCTTGCTTCTTGCATCTCCACTGATTTCTTATTTGTCTGTTGTTGTTCTTGTTTGCTTGTTTGTCTAGTTGTAGTTTTCACGTTTAGGGTTCTGCAACTGCGATTGGAACTATGGAATTCCTGGTCGACAGGTTGGTGCTTGCTTCTTTGTTCACTAGATGCTTCTTATTGTTGTTTGATTCAACTTTGCAGGGTTCGGGTCCTGCGGCTGCAGGTGGGCCTTTTGGTGCTTCTTAACTGCGTTGTTATTTGTTGCTTGCTCTTGTTTGCCTAAGCTTTGCAATGTTGGGGTGTTGCATCTGTTGTTACATTGTTTTGAAGTTGGCTCCCCATAAAATACTATTAAGATAAAATAACATACAAAATTTTGCAATCGATGTAAATAGCATCTCTTACGGCTTCAACCAGAGTTTGTCGAGCTCCAACTATATTTCATAGCTGGAAATTCTTTTTCCATGGTTTCTGTCTTACTATGGTTTCATAGTTATGAGAGTAAGAGTTGTTGTCTGAGCGATATAGTTACTATCTCCCTTTTTTTCTCCTCTTGTAAACTTTCCCCTTTTTTACCTTTTGTTCTTCCACTCTATTATGTGTTTCTGGTTCTATACTTTCTCACATTTTTTTTCTCGCGGGTTCCTGGTGTGGCGAACTAACAAATCGTTATCTCCATCTATATCTTCACATCATGATTCCGACAGACTATCGTTCGGTTGCATACTTAGCCAATTTTATGAACGTAGCTTTTCGGATAGGTGTTATCAAACCATGGTAACTCGTGTTTGGTGTATACATCTTGCACTCAGAACTTTTGTGATCTACAATTAGACCCTGCACTCCTTGAAATTGCAAACCTAACTCTACCTATGATGATTATTTCTATCCAACCTGCCTTTCCATACTTAGTCGAGTTCTCAAAGTTTAGCGGGTTCACGCGTTCTCGGGTTCGGAAAAGTTTAAAAGAATTTTGTCAATCCCCTCCATCCTCGCTACCTTCCACCCTTCCCAATGGACATTAATTATTCTTTAAAAAGTGACAATCGACCAAACAGGTTCGAAAATATTGGATTTAACAAGCAGAGATCTCGAGGACATCTCCCATTAAAATGCATAGACAGGCGAATATTATGGGATCTGATAAGTTGTTTTGCCTGCAATTTGAATTTGCAAAAACAATATATTGGCTCTTTTAGTTTTTTAAAGGCTTCGTCATAGTAACAGTGCAATATTGTACTACCTCACTTCCATCCACGAACATGTCATCCATAGAGTCCTTGACATCATGTCCCTCTTTAATGTTGTGCATATGTTAAATGTTGTTAGATTTGAGAATCTGCTCAGATATGGGAATGTTATTACGTACTATTAGCCACTATTCAACGCACATATTAGAAAATATTGGCATTAATAAGAAAAAATATCGAGGGCATATGTCATTAAGATGAATTAAACCAAAATCTATGGAAGATCATATTGTCATCCTCCAGTGTTGCTTTTGAATACTTATTTCCATTTCTCTCTATCATTAAAGAGTTGGGCTTTAGGGTGCCTTCGTTCTAATGTTATTGGTCATGGACATGTAAGACAACTTAGAGATTCCATTGAGGCCCAAATGAAAGAAGAGAGACTAGTTTTATGTGACGTGAGATTTGAGCAAAAAAAAAACTTTGTTATCCAACAGAAACTTAGACAGGGGAAAAAAAAACAAATATCTTCTGGTTGGTGTTCTCCATGGGGTTGGATGCTTTGGTTGGTTGAAAATCCTTCCTGGAGATTTTTTTGTTGATCTTCTTTGTTTTCTTGCTAGGACTTGGAAGGGGTTTTCAGGTCACATGCAAAATACTCCTTTGTTGAAGTATATAGTTTCTTCCAACAACACAAATTTGGCAAGTGTATCGAATTCTGCAGAGCACACACGAATTTTTCTTCATTAGAGGAGTCGCATTTACCGTGGCTTGCAAAATGGTTTGTGATATTTGGAAATGACGCGAAATATTACTACATTCATGAATGTACCCAGAAGCGGGTAAGAGAAACTATATGGGTGGATAAAACGACATACTAAAATTACAAAAGTTTCTATTTAAAATTTTGTTGAGCTACTTCTGGGTGTGGTAACTGACTTAATAGAAATACATATTCTTTGTCAAAGTTCGTTCATTGTCCTCTGGATGTAGTTACAGATCGCTATTGCACATTTTTTATTTTACTACTCCTACGCATATAACTGGATTATGGACTTTGCAACATTTTTTGAGGATTACTTTATACTACCACCTTCTGCAAGAGGTTTCGTGTGTTATGGTAATGATTTGGTTTATGAAAATCACCTTTTACTACCACTTTCATGTAATCATCTTATTTCATTCTTTAGAAGAGACCTTAATGTAGTGGTGTGTTTCTAGATCTGTTTCAACCTAATGTCAATCTTCCTACTATTTCCCTTGCGTTGGATGGGGAAAATTCATTTCTTCTATTGTAGTTTATGCGATATTTGATTAAAAAAAAAAATCAAACCATACAATTTTATTTATTTTTAAATATAGAACAATGTATTTTTTTGAACAGATGCCTGTTCGAAAAGTTTTAGGCATTGTTTGGGGTTCACATCCTTCAAGGATGTTAAGTAATCAAAAAAATAATATTGTTTGTGCCAATGCAATTGAGTCATCATCCACTATGGAAATTGCATTAACATTGCAATGTCAGATAATAGATTTATAGCATGTGCCTAATGTCAAGTTCATTATCACACAGGACACCCAACGTCCAAAGATTTATGGACTCAAACCAACATTGTAGATTTTGTGAGAAATAAACACTAAAGTCGATGTTCTTTGCAGGTCTGACAATATCGCACTTTAAGTACTTTGACAATGATAGCCCTGCTTGTTCACCACATTGTCGCAGTGCAGTCAGTAGCACTATTCCCATTGCCACTGGCAATGTCAATGTCCGAGGTCGAAGCTATATGGAGCCTAGGGTCACCCCCTATGTGGATAACTGAAGGTGAAACTACCTGGATCAAAATTTGATTGTATGTTGAGTCTCTTTCTGCATCCAGAGATTGCTCAATTATTTGACATAGAAATTGGATGTCTGTCACGAAAGAATTGGCACTCGGTCCTCCGCCATATACAATTGACTACCAGACTCTGACATCATCCCCTCTTTCTTGTTACACATTATGCATTCAAATGTTTCAAGCTATAAAATTTAGCCTTCAGGGCCTCACATCTTCTGGGTAGACCTTGTCACCCTATTTTTGATCCTCGTGTTGGCGAGTTCACGAAATCTCCAACTCCTAGTCATTGTTTCCTGTTCTTCCCATCCTCATACTTCTTTCCAGATATGCAACACCAAAGGTTTAATACTAAAATGACATCATGCAACAACTGTAAATATCATCATTAATAAGAAAAAGTTTCAAGAACCAACCATCCCTACAAAACTTGTCCAAAAACATGTAAAGAAGATCTTGCCAGGTAATGGCAAAGCTATTACAAATTTCAATATATTAGCGAAAACAAGTGTTGGCCAACGTTTCCCTGTTCCATACTTGGACACTTTTTCGATTGTGGGTTCCCTGATTGATGGCCTCAAAATTGTGTTTTGAATCTCCCGCGAGTTGCAAACAGTGCCCGAAAATCTGTAATATACAATTTGTCCACAGGAATGTATTAAAACTCTTAATTTTTCCTCTTTTACCCCCCTCTATTATCCCTTTGTGGTTCTATATTCAGTCGCATCTATATGATCACGGCCTCATGGATTTGCAAATTGGCAACTCTTTATCTATATCTTTACACCATGAGCCCAACCAACCACAGTCCCTTTCAGTAATTAAGCAATTATCTGATCACCGGGTCCTAGGTTTGCGGTATCCAACACTTATGTCCCCTGTTCCGTCATATACATATTTCACCCAAAGAACTTTCTTGATCTGCAATTTATGCTTTTACTAGTGAGAACTCACTAGGAATTCGAAAATATTGGGATTAATAAATGAACCGTAGATGTTGCTTATGGATTTAAACGAATTTTGTGAATCGAACAAGATCCTACAAATTGGAATATGATTTGCATTTGGACCAGAAATAATCTGTTAATATATATTAATATGAATACTATTGGAATAAATATAAACACTTTCTCTTAATTTTTCTTCTTTTCTCCCCTCTATTATCCCTTTGTGGTTCTATATTTAGTCGCATCTATATGATCACGGCCTCCTGGATTCACAAATTGGAAACTCTTTATCTATATCTTCACACCATGAGCCCGACTGATCGCGGTCCCTTTCAATACTTAGCCAATTATCTGATCACCGGGTCCCCTATTCCGTCATATACATCTTGCACCCAAATAACTTCCTTGATATGCAATTTATTCTTTTACTAGTGAGAACTCACTAGGAGTTCGAAAGGATTGGAATTAATAAACGAACAATAGATGTTCTTCTGTGATATACTTAGCTCTTTTTCCCTTGTCTTCTTCCCATGTATTATCGCTTTCTAGTTATATACTTACTCTCATTTCTATGATTGCGAGTTCTAGTGTTAGCAGGCTGACATATATTCATGTGCATCTCTATCCTCACATGATGAATCTGATCGACCGTTGTTCATTTCCATACTTAGCCAATTTTATGCTCGTGGTTGCCCAGTTGGCGCTTTCGAACTATGTTGCTTCTTGTTTCGGGATATACATCTTGCACTCAAAAATTTTGTGATCTACAATTCCACCGTGGACTCCTTAGGCCTTTTTCCCTTTTCTTCTTCCCGTGTATTATCGCTTTATGGTTATATACTTAGTCTCCTTTCTATGACCGTTGGTTCCAGCGTTGGAGGTCTGACATATCTTCATCTCAATATATATCCTCGCATGACGAATCTGATCGACCGTTGTTCCTTTCCATACTTAGCTAATTGTATGGCCGCAGTTGCCAGGTTGGCGCTTTCGAACTTTTTTTCTTCTTGTTCCATGATATACATATTGCACAACTTTCGTGATCTACAATTACACTGCGGACTCCTCGAACTCACAAGTTTCACTCTACCATGGTTCACAAATGTTTCAAAGTATTTTCCATTGCCTTCCATCCCCACTAACTTCCTGTCCTTCCTAATATACATTAATTATGCTCTTACTAGTGACAAATGAACACACTGGTATGAAACAGTTGGCATCCGGCCCTCCACAATATATAAATTGACTACTGGATTTTGACCTCGTCCCCTCTTATGTGCTACAGATTATGCATTCAAATGTTCTCAGCGATGCAATTTGACCCTTAGTCATTGTTTCATGTTCCTTCCATCCTCGTACTTATTTCCAAATATGCAACAACAAAGGTTTAATACTAAAACACCATCATGCAACAACCGTAAGGATCGTCATTAATAAGCCGAAGTCTCGAGAACTAACCATCCCTACAAAACTTGTCAAGAAACATGCAAAGAAGATCTTGCCAGCTAAAATTCCAATATATTAGTGAAAACAAGTCTGGGCCAACGTTTCCCTATTGCATACTTGGACACTTTTTTGATTGTGGGTTATCGGATTGACGACCTCAAAGTTGTGTATGGAATATTTTGCAACTTGCAAACAGTGCCCGGAATTCCACGATATACAATTTTTCCATTGGAATGCCCCGTCACGATCCCACTTTCCGCAGTTCCTTTCAATACTTAGCCCCAAGTTGGATGTATTTCCATGACATTGTACATTTACTGTGTATCCCTGTTTCATAATTAGACATTTTTTCGATTGCAGGTTCCCGGACTGGCGGGCTTAGGATTGTGTTTCCAATGATCCATGACTAGCAAGCAGTACCCGGAGTTCCGCAATATATAGTTTGTCCACAGGAAAGCATCATCATGCCCGAGAGATACAATTTGACCCTCAAGCCCTAAACTTTGTTTGATGTATCTTGTAGCCCTATTTTGAAGTGTCACCAACCGCTTTCAATAATTAGCCATTCCTTGCTTGTTGTTCTGTGTCCCCGCCACCTTCCTACTTCTCTTTGGAAATGCAATTGGTAAGCTTTAATGCTAGAAATTCATTGTGCATGAAACTTAAACATGTCATTAATGACCATCCTCTCTTCCATGGTACACATTTTTCATTCAAGTCCCAAAACATACAATTTGACCTTCGGGAAGTCACGTCTCTGAGGGAACCATTTTCTCCCTGATTCTGAGGCCCGTCTAACAGCTTTCCATACTTGCCCATTTTATGGAATCTCTTTCGCAGTTCCTTAGGTTGGCGGTTCATGAAATATCCAACTCTTAGCCATTATTTACTGTGCCTGACCAAGGTTTACTACCAATAGTTTATCATGCAACATACGTACTGACCGCCATTAAAAAGAAAAAGCATCGATGAGACAGTGAAATTTAATTAAAGCTCGACTCGTCAAATTTAAATTAATTTATCTTTTCTTATTTTCTCTTTATGGGATATATATTACAAGTTTCAATATATTAGTGAAAATGAATCCACCCAGTCATTTCTCTATTCCATACTTAAGCCACTTCTTTTTATTCTGGGTTGCCAGATAGGCGGGATCAGATTTTCACCTCCATTGTTCTGTGTCCTACAAACATTACCTGAACTTTCGCGATATACAAATTTCCCTCTGAACTTCCCTATCATAGTCTCTTCGGTGTTACACATATTGCACTCAAAAAGTTTTGAGACATACAATTTGACCCTCACGCCCTCACCTCGAATAGTTGTACCTTGTAACACTATTTTGAAGCCCGCTTTCTGCAATTAGACACTCCTTAACTAGTCTTTCTTGTCCTCGTGATCTCTGTACTTCTTTCTTAATATGCAATTAGAAACCTTTCATGCTAACAACTCACCATGAAGGAACCATCAACATTTTCATTAATGAACAAAATGCTTGAGGAGAACTCCCATTAATACACATTAAACCAAGATCTGGGAAGAGTTATATTGTCCCTTCCAATTTTTCATCTCAAACATGGGTCGTCGCATTGGCCTGTTCAAGAAATCTACAATGCTTAATCAATCATTGTCGTATCCACCATGTTCGCACTTCTATGTGTGCAATTACTAGTCTTTAATGTTAACAGTGCATCATGCAACAACCTTCGAAATTGTCATTAATGAGCAAAAGTCTCAAGGAGATCTCCCATTCACACACATTTGGACCAAGATTTGCACAACGTTATATTACCCCTTCCAAATTTTCATTTCATTCATTTTTTGGAGAAAACAAACGTTCTTGTAAACTTATGGAAGTAGGTCGATAGCAATTTTATGGAGATATAGTAAATATCTTCGGACATCAGGACCAAAACTTCCAGTGGTCCAGGGCATAATTTTACTATTCATCCCATTTCACCCATAACGAAGTGATTTGGACCTCTGGAATTGCTCATGCAGGCTACGTCCCTAAAGGTTTTTTTCTGTAAGGAGGTGGTCTCTTGGTGCACCGAAAAATATATTCCAAGACAAATAATTATTCCACTACACGACCATTCTCCTGTTTCTTTGTCACCTCAGGTCTTCCGCAAGATGTTAGAATTGTCGGAGCCAACATTGACCTTCAAAGTACAAGACTGTAATCAGTTCCTAGAAAAACATGTTAACGGGTTGGACATATTAGCCAAGTTCCTCAAAGACCCGACAGTAGTTCCTGAAGATATCACAAAGTTGCAGGTAAGTTCCTTTAGAAATCCATTTCGGGAAATTGCTTGGTTGTTTACAAGAATAACAGGACAAGCATCCACGACAAGAGTTTCCCATATAATTATTTATATTTTGTACTTCACAGTCAAGGAACAATTCATTTTCGACTGGGGGAAGCTAATTTCTATTGAAATCTGTTCCTAGTTGTCACGATTCAAAGAATCGAATAAATTTTATATGTCATCCTACTTGATTTTCACAATAGTGCATTGTTGTCTGTTTCCAAAACTGTCTCTTTCCAAGAAAATAAATTGTGGATTCGACCCAGTAACATTCTGGTACTAGGCCTTGTGGAAGCACAAGGCCTCCCATTTTTTTTATGAAGTTTTTAATGACTTTGTCTCAGTTTTCAAATATTTATTGTTAGGGAAGGATGCTATGTGAATGTATAGCCATGCAACCAAGTTTTTGAACAAGAAGGGCACACTTGAGCAAAAGGAAAATCATAGTGTACTAATGGTCTTTGGATCCAAGGAAAATCCTTCTTTCCTTCCATGCCACATCACAGACAAGATGTTTGTTGCATAAATAGAAAGGCAATACAACCACTGGTTGCATTTTTTCCATGACAAGAAAAAAAAATAGTTCATTCCTCTGCCCTGAAAAGTCGGGGACTTCGTGTGCAGAAATGTCAACAAGATTGACGAATTTGCATGCCATTTCAAGAACTTGAACCTAACATATGCTGAAAGGATAAAAGGGTTCGACCCTAATGGGATTTTTTGATAACATTTACTAGCAGTTGGATTTAGAAGCTCTTATATCTATAGATGTCTGACCGAAGACAGGGACAGTGACAAAAACAATCTTTCTTTTGGTGATTGCAACGTAGAAACATTGCAAAGCGCGACTGAATTGTACAGACAACAGGGAAAAGTATCTGGTGCGAAGAGTGGCCAGTCCCCCAACAACACTCCCAAGAGAATGCCATCATGGAGAATTTCTTCAATGACCCACCCCAGTAAGAAAGAAACCAAGAATTACTCAAATGGAGGAGGAGATAAGAGCTCTCCTCGCATAAAAATTGATAGTTCTCACAAAGTTCCATTGACGAAGAAGAGAAAAAACATTGTAGGGAAGGAGGACGAACCCAAAATTGAAAGTGAATAGATGCAACTTGAAAGTGGAACTGAGCACATGCACAAAGTTGGTCAGTCTACAATGGAAATATATGAGATCGACATTTTTGATGAAGACGAATCCTTCATATTTCAGAGCATTGTTTTTGACAGCCAATCTCAAAATATGGTCATTGAAAAGAGAGATGTAACAAATAGGAAAGGAAAATATCACACAGAGATTAACTTTAGGAAAATTAGGTCATCCCAAATATCCCTATTTCACCACGTAACCGGTGATTCTATTGATGATTCCATTGGAGTAATTGAAGCAGAGAATGCCAGACCAAAAGACCGCGTCAAGGAATTTAAGGAGGTTTTCATTTCTACCCCAGAGTTTGCCAGTCCTTTAGCCAAAAACATGCCTGCTACCACTACAGCTAATATAAAAGTATCCTCCACCCTCCTTGCATCGTCTAGATCCCTTGTAGAGAATAACATCAAGAAAATAATGCAGCTAGTTACTGAAGCCTGAGAAACATCACAAAATATAGCTTCTTTCCGAAAGAGGGAAAATGATTTGCACGAACATTTGCAGATGAATTTAAAAAATAATGAATGTTTATGTGAACATGCACTGACCCCTTTTTCCAACCATGCCATCAACACCTCAGATATAAAAATAAGACAAGAGAATATCCCCTCCCCAAAGCGGACCAAAAAATTAAAATCATCCTAGCAAAAGAAATTTAAGAACCTGGAGCTCATTGTCGAATCATGTAAACAAGCCATATTAGAAAAGGAAGAATTATTCACAAACCTGATCCAAATAGACTTAGCTGGAAGTACCAACAAGGTTCAAGACCCAAACTTAATTCTCAAATCCTTGTCAATGACCAAAGAATCCTTTGATGAACAACTTGATATTTTAAATGGGTTCTCTTTCGAAAAGTTTTATGACATCCTTGAATATTGTGTAGATGAGCTCGAGAGCTGGGTACTAGACTATTCAACACATAATGAATAAATTGAACAGAGTCTGCATAGTATTCAATGGATCTAAGGAAATTATAAAATGACCTTTTTGACATAAAAATATGGAATGAAATCAGCGTGGCCCCCATGAGAATCTACATTGAAGAATGGTTCCAACGGAGAATGGACAACCTCAACGAGGAAGGGAAACAACTGGTTGACATGATTCCAGTGACCGTCGACGCCAACAACAAAAACGCATCAGCTTCATAGTAAGTCTATACTGATGTCATCTTGTTTTCTTTATCAATCTAGTTATTATACCTCTTTAAATAGAAAACTCTAACCAAACACTCACAACTTCCAATTTCTTCTTTTCAGATCTTCCTCTCTACCGTTGTGCACTTCTTTTTTCTACATTCATAATTCTTCTACTTATTTCTTTTTATGGTCTGCAGGAGCCCCACTCCTAGTCTATATGACAAAGGCATTTAAATTCCATAAATATGCAATAGACATTATTAATTTTTGATAAATTTCAAAGAAAACTAATTCGAGAATGCTAAATTTTTTGTGTCCAGGAACCTTTGCAACTCTATTTTTTCAATGGCATAATAAATCTGCACATTCAAGTTTTCTTAAAATGTTATTTAATTATGATTATTTATTATTTTTTTTCATTTTTTCAAGTTTCTTATTCTATTGTATTTGAATGTTTAATCTGTATGCTTCAGAAATATGGAACTTTGATAAATTTCAAATAAAATGGAACCTTTGTTGCAAGGCATTATTAATATTCTATTGTGTTTGAATGTTTGGAACGGAAACAGAAATATGGAACAGATTCCAGGAATATTTTTTTGATAAATTTCAAAGAAAACCATTTCGGGAATGCTAAATTTTTTGTGTCCAGGAACCTTTGTTGCAATACATTCAAAGACCGACATCATAGCACATTTTAAATCTTAAATCTTTCCTGTACTATCAAAAAAATTGTTTATGATACACACATACTTCAAAGTTATTTTTAGTGTTGTTATCTGCAACATTTTCATACCTACTCATCTTCAAATACTTTGAAAGATCTTGGAACCATTTCATTTAATTTTACTTTTATGCCTATTCTATTGTATTTGAATTTTTAATGTGTATGCATAAAAAATATGGAATAGATTCCAGATTTTTGATAGATTTCAAAGAAAACAGGAACCTTTGTTGCTTCAGAAATATGGAACAGATCCAACCTTTGTTTAATATCCTATTGTATTTGAATGTTTATGATAGAAATTTTCTAAGTACCGTGTTTAAACTATATACACCCTAGGAAACACCCCAGGAAAAAACTTCCTTGTTCTCATATTAACGTGAGGGGTCATCTACAAGCCAAATATCTTGTGATTGACCAGTGGCACACTGCCACAAAGTTGTCCTCTGCATGGATACCACATATACTTCAACTTGCTTCCCACATGTTTGTACTCGGTCCTGTCGTAACAATTCATTTATTCCCATTCCAACCTAGGAGGGACTACGCTGCCATGCAACACTTGTTAGCTTATGTTTTCTTTATGTTGCTTGGAGCATGGCTAGGCTTAATTGTTTCTACCTTTATTATTTTTATTTCTTTTCTTTTTTAAAAGTGTAGTAGTTGTATGTAGGGCTTTAAGAATGTCATTAGAAGGTGGAAGCTAACTATGCATAATATGGATTATTTTATTAGAAGCATTTTGATGCCTAAGATTTATCTTTTGAGGCAAAGAGGCTTATTCTTGATCTATAGTTTGACTGCAAGTATTTATTGGCATGAAAAGTTGAACCTTAGGATAGTCTTGATCTAGTAGTAATGTTAGATATATCTATGTAGGAGTAATTGAGAGAACTATTGGGATTAAAGTGCAATGTATAGGGACAAGGAGTGAATAAATTGACAATATGTGTTTTAGGGTAATAAGGGATGCAATAAATTTCTTTGGCAAGAAAATGGGCGAGGGAAAAAAGGGATGGGTTATGGTGAATGGGGAATGAGGGGAATTGAGACTAAAAACATGAGAGTGAGGGGAAGTTGAAGGAGGGTTAATATTCCATAGGTTTTGGAAGAATGATGATGTAAATGGAGAATATTTATTGGTGGAAGGTGCATTAAAGAACGAAAGGAATTTGTGCAGAATTATTGGTTGGATTGTAGGATTATGGGGAAAAAGTTTTGCAATGAAGGTGAGTTCATATGTTTTTCCTTATTTAAACAGTTTATATGTGTTGTGGTAGACATCATATAGATCATTATAGTGATGTTGATATGGGATGACAAGAGTACGTTAAAATAGTTGAATGGGGAGACATTTCATTCAACGTTGTCTTGGAAAGGCCATATGGTAAATGTTATGGTTCATCATTTATTAACTAGAATACAAAGTCCATCCTATTGTACCTAGTTCAAGTGATAAAGAGAGGGGTGTGGTTTTGTGTGAGTTGAAGATGGATTACAAAGTATTGGGATATAACATTATTTTGGCTACCACTATAAAAAATGATCTTGGCTAGTTGGTCTTTCACTTTGACAATTGTGAGTAAAAAGGAGATCTAAAGAATGTCCCTTTGTCATTAAGAATAAGGGTCTACCATAGTAAGGTTGGGGAGAGTGACTATTTTTTTCTAAGAAGAGTGGTTAGGAGATGAAGTTTGATTGAGGAAATCATGTGTAGGATCAAAGTGCTCTAGTAATTCCTTATCATTTTAGGGAATTTTGGGGATGTTGGTGTTGCAAGGCATGAAAATAATAATCATTGTGAAAGTGGTATTTGTGGTATTAACACTAGCAAGGAGGTCATGAAAGTGCACTAGGACTAGGGTTAGAGTTAGGGCTAGGGGGGGTGGTTCTAGTGTATTATTGAAATGAGGACAATGGGCAATAGGAAGAAGAGGGTGTTTATCAAGTTTATGTTCCACAATGAGGTAATATAGGAAGACTTGATCTAAAGTGTTTCTCTCAAAAAAATCTACTTCATGTTGAAAAATCACCAACAAACCAGAATTAAATTTAAGAATTAGTACCTCTTTAGAATCTAATATTTGCAATTATATTTGGAGCCTTGAAAATCTCAATTGATAATTGGATGCTTTGGCTTGAGGCTTGTTGTAGTGTACCTTTTTGTTACCAAGGATTTCAAACCTCTCTCTAACCAATCTGTACACGGACTTTTACATAACTCATACTGGAATTATATAACCACATGCATTCAAGAAAAGTAATACATTTAACTCAGATTAAAACATATGAATTACTGCTATATTCAACAAGCATTTAGCCTTATCATATTAATTCATATACACAACAGAAAACATGATACATAAACAACTCAGTCATGCAAAACATGATCAAATAATAATTCAGATACTTATCTTTATCAATGGTGGAATCCACCAACCAAATGCAGGCCTTCCACGAACCTCCCAGTCGTAGATCGCAATGCTCCTCAACTCAACAGTGGGTCACCCCCGATATGGGACTGAGCTCCACCCTAGGGCAAGGAATATAGACTCAAGCTGAGGTTACAGGGAATTCAGTCACACATAACCACCAGGAAGAACGCTCTCCAGGAATCTCCCACGTTCACTGCCCACAGACCCTCATTCCCCACATGCCTGTTCCACGCTAGGAGAGTGCACCTTCTTTGTCACCTGGACAGTCCTTCAGCTGCCAGTCTCCCTTACCTTGGGTTACAGGAACAGACCAGACTGGAAGTCTCCGGGTTCTGTTGCAGCTACAGGGTTCCTTCCAAGAGCTCTCTCCTTCCTCTGCGCACTCTCTCACCTAGAGGGAGTCGCTCATAGGCCAACAAGCCTCACGCAGTCCCGAACTGCGCGCCACAACAAACATAGGGAAAATAGACACAGGCTTCCCAAGAACCAACACTCTCTCACCTGGAGGGAGTCGCTCACAGGCCAACAAGCCTCACGCAGACCAGAACTGCGCGTCACAAAAAACACAGGGAAAATGGACACAGACTTCCCAAGAACCAGTTTAGCAGTCACAGGATTTTCTCTCGGTCAAGACTTCAGAATAGGGATTCACGCACAGGCTCGCTCAGCTTTCTCGAACAAGCAAGACTCTTCCCCGAAATCAACACAGGCTTCATGTATGCTGGGGTTACACGCAGGGGATTTCTCAGAATCAGGCATAGACATTCGAGTCACAGGGTCTCCCGAAGGTTCTCTACTGGAGTCGGTTTAGTCATACTGCTCAGGGCTTCCTACCAGTGCAGACAATCTGGTGGAATGGAATGGAACCTTCTCACGACTCACCCTGGCCGTT
>ML801823.1:50447-61453 GCA_009831015.1 Picea engelmannii
CCTTGTTAAGTTATATATGTTGTGTGATTGACTCTGGGCTAGTGGTTTTTTGATTGGAAATTGTTGAATTAGAACAATTTATTTAAATATATTGAAGATGGCTTCAAAGATTGATCCTGTAATTCTAAATGAATCAAATTATGCAATATGGGTTCCTGACGTGGAAACACTATTGAAGAGTAAAATACCATGGAAATATACAATCACTATGATTCCATATCCAACACACAATCAGGAAAATTCCATTGTTGATGGCAAGAAGGATGAGGTTGTGGGGGTCATCATGACCTACATCTTATGGGAGATTCATTTTCACAACATTGGAATCGAATGCCTTCATCAAGTCTGGAAGAAGTTCAATTCATTGTTTGATAGAGTCAATGAAAGACATGTCATGCAGTTGGATAAAGAGTTGATGTCTCTCTATCCTCATTCTTTTGACATAATATAGGAATATCTGGCATGTATAAAGGAACTCCAGTTGAAATTGGAGAAATGTTGAAAGAATTATCAGAAGAATGATGGACAACTCATTGAGTTGGTCCTAATGAATTTAAGAACACCTTTCGACTTGTTTGTTTCAAATATCCGCACCAATTGGCAAGAATGCAAGGAAGATTGTAAGGACTACACCTGTGAATATTTCTATGGTATTTTGATTACTGATCAACACATATAGCTTGAAGAAGTAAATATTGGTGCTAAACATTAAGACCACTTTATCAAGGGAAAGGGAAAGTCCAATCATATGGAAAGAGGATGGGTTGATACCCCTACAAAGAGACCTAGATTCCACAACCAGAAACCTTAATGGAAAACAAATTCATCCCATCAAAGTCGAAAGAAGAAGAGATTCCAGTACCGTGGAAAGGCTAGAAATGTGGAGAAAGTATACTACTATTAGGATATTTATACACTTAGGAGTTAGTTAAGATCTACTTGGTCTAATGTGTTGTTAGGTAAAAGTGTGTTTCTTGGTGTGTTTCTTTAGTATGCATTAGTATGCATTTGTAATTAGGAAATCTGACAATCATGATATGTTCCCAACATAGAGTGATCTAACTGCTCATACTCTCCTCGATCTTAATGGCCATTGATATGTGGCTTAACACTTGATTTGTCCATGATCTCTATTTAAATATCATGGAGGGTCATTTTCTGATGATCGATTGTGAGAAACTCTCTTGTAAAATCTCTCTGTAATATTTTTCTTTTGCATTAATAAACTGCTCCAAATAGTCGTGTTAGCTTGGGCCGTGGATGTTTCCCCGTAGGGATTTTATGACATGAAAACATCAGTGTGTTGATATTTGATCTATTTATGTGATTGGTTACTAAAGGTGTTCATCCTTTGTTGGAATAACTTTGTTGTCGAACATGGTATCATATCCCGTTTGAAGACCCGCTCCTGTTGTAGATCAAGATTGTGAAATCAAGTTGCCTCATCTCAATTTTCTGTCATTTACGTATATTTCTAGGCTTAGAAGATTGTTCCATTGCGTCCATCGAACTTGTTTCATTCATGAACACTTTTTTTTCACTCAAAAAGGTTTCCTTTTTCCCAAGATACAACCATTTCAGTCAGATCCAGAGAAAAAAAAAATCTTGTGTGAAAAGAGTTTTTTTTTAGCACGCTCTCCAAGGTTGTCTTCAACAACAACAAAAACCCCAATCCTCTTCTGAAAAAACAAAATATGTTTTTCTAGACCATTTGGTTAAAATTTTCCGTATTAAGTAAGAGGTCTTGAGTTCAAGTCACTCTTTTGTTACTTTTTTTGAAAAAAAAGTTCATGCTCAAATTGTAAAGTGTATTTCACTTCAAGTATAAAAGTGAATCACTATAAGTAGATTTAATATTTTATTTTAGAGTTATTTATTTTACATGCAACTTTTCTTTTATAAAGTAACTTCACTGTAAAATTGATCCCCACTTCTGTTTATAAAAGTGGGTCACTTCATAAAGCAACTTACACTATCACGTGGTCTTTTGGTTATTGTTTGTGCCTTTTTTAAAAAGGGCAAAACTCTCACATCTGAAGTCTGTTTTCAATGCCATTTTTTTAAAACCGCATAACTTTTCAAGATATTTCCATCCAGATCATTAGTTTCAGTTTTTAAATCCATATTATCTGCATAGTTAATATGGATTCTACAAGTAATCTCTTTCTTACTAGCACCAACTACTTCCAATGGAAATCTCATATGGAAGATTTATTAAGAAGTAAAGGCTTGTACCAGATTACCTTGGGAAAGGAAAAATCACCCACTGATGATGATAAGAAAGTAAAATGGGCTAATAGGAGTGACAAATCACATGGACTAATCATAATGTCTATCTCTCTTGATTTAAGGTTCCACCTTAAAGAAATTGATGATCCCAATGAAGCTTGGGAACAGATTGAATCTGTGTTTGGTAAACTAAATATTATTCGAGCACAACAGTTAGAAAATCAAGTATTGACCTTAAGTCCAAGTGATTTTTCTTTCCTTGGAGACTATCTTTATGAGTTTAAAACACTCAGAATTTTATGTGAAGAATGTGAGATAGAAATGGAGGAAGAGCGTAGCATCTATCTATTATAGGTGAATCCTCCTGCGGACAAGCAGATTTCTCTTGGTATCTAGACCCATAAAACCAAGGCAGAAAGGGTGCTATCATTGGTCACTGGCATCCTTTTAGATCTAATTAAGCTAATGAATGAAGAGGAAGAATAAAAGTGTACCTTTTTAAATGGCATTTGTCCTCGCAAAGTAAAATTTGAGCTTCAATCCCAAGCTCCTCAATAGGTACTGTAGAACAAACAAAGATACAATGAGCTTCCTATTCTACCAAGATTAGCTCAAATACAAATCTATCTATTGAATACAAGTTCATGTGGAACAAACATAAACTTGAAAGAAACAAGCCAAGCATGTATGTATATTAATGAGAACAAATGAAGAGTACTTACAATCCTCCGATGAAGGTGCAACAGCTTCTTCCAGCTCTCCTTGTCCAACCCCTTTGCTCAAGTTATCTACACTGATTATGATTCAATGGCATCTCACTTATGGGATCATAAGTTTGGTGTAATTCTCAATCTCCATCTCTCAATACCACTTATGAGATCATAAGTTTCGTATCTCTCTCTCTATCAATGCACTGTATGTTGCCTATGAGATCATAGGTTTCATACCTCCAATCTTTTCATGTTTATGTACCCTTTCACCATGAGAAGGCCTCCTTATATAAACTTGGAGAGGCCCAAACACTTGAGAGATCTTTGGGATAATTTTAGGATTCCACTCCTTCAGTTGTGGATCTTCTCTAAGATCATGCCTTGAACTCATATTTGAATCCAACCAACTTCAGATATTGAGTGTATTCTTCCCTGATTTATCTCAACCAAAATTTTCTCAGGAAGGGTAGCGCTCCCCCAAAAGGGTGCACAAAGAATTTCAATGCTCCCCCAAAGAAGGCTAGGGAGCGTCAACTCTCCCCGACAGTGGGTAGGGGAGTGCTGCCTTCCAAAAATCATTTTTAAGTAGTTTTTTTCAGTGGAAAAAGGCTTGTACTCATTTTCAATTGATTTCTCTTCTTCAAGACTAGTCTTTGAGGTCTCTTAAGTGTCCTTGTGATGTCGTTAGAGGCACGACATAGGAAATATGACAATATGATGTTTTCGAAACTTGTGGTCAAGATGTGACACTTGCGGACAAGATGCAACACTTACAACACTTGTAATGACGACACTTGTGACACTATTGAAGTGAGTAATTTTGATGTGTAACAGATTGCCCCCCAAAGTGTGAAGTCAGAAGATGATGATGACTGAATTACTTTGTAGAATTTTTCAAGCAAGGGTATGGATGTAGAGAGGTTGGAAAAAGATGCACACAACCATCAAACAAATATTATGACATGTTTCAAACCCAAGGCATGCATACCTATGCTTGAGTGATAAAGACTTTTTAGGTATTTCTGCCATAAAATAGACTGCGGATCCATAATTATATTGATAAAAGGTATAGCCACTGAATATACAATGTGGATCTATACTCCTATGACCTGAACTGATCGTAGCCATGAATAATACAAAGTGGATCTACGAGACGACAAGAAATATCCATGACCAATAAAAAATGGATATATGTAACAGTATATGTGTCATAGTTCAAAAGAGCTCCTTCACAACTTGGGAAAATTATATATAAGATTGATAACCCAACCCAGGGTCTTCTTACCAATCCCGATGTAGTACGAATCTAACCATGTGAATATATGTCCTGATGTCGAACATGGTAGAAACCACTTGATTACCGGTCAATGAGGTAAACCGTTAACAAGTGCGACGGAGATCACCATTGATGTCAATGATTCCCAAGGTACTATAGAACATTCCGATGAATGTAAATGAATGAGCTGAAGTTGAACATCCATGAAATAACCCAATCAGTGGTCAATAATGTAAACCCATTGTCGGACACAAGAAGGCCTTCCATTGAGGCATGTAAGTCCCAAGGTAAGAAGGGGTTGAGATAGAGCAGGTGGAAAAGTTACGTTGACGACCTTCTTAATGGACTTACACCCTAGTGCAAGCTCCCACACATAAACGTGGGTATACCCTCCAAGGAGCCCGAGTCAATCTGGCCAACGTCGATTCCAAGTACCATGAAGACTTTCCCCTCCATAGTCACCTTATGTAAAGACCCTAAAGAGATAGGCCACTAAGGTTACTAACTACAATAGTAATGCCTGGGGAAACAGTCGACAGTCTGATCCACGTGCAAGGGCAAGGTATCTGGCTCGAAATCAACTTGAAAGGCTTCCACTCATCATTGTGGGTATACCTTCAAGAGACCCCCATAATATGCATAATCTCTACAACAAGACCAACAAAGTAGGGTGAGTAACTCTGCCAGTCGTAATGTGACCTCAGGTTGACCCTTGTGTGAGAAGGGCTTTCCAAGACAAAATGTAGCAATTGGATTTTGTTGCTCCCTAACACAAGATTCTATGTTTTTTTGCAGCTTTGGAAAGTTATATTTCACACCTATTCCAAAGCCCTACAACTAATCTAATGTAGGTTTTCTACCAGAAAATATAAAAATTTCTAATCAATTTTAAGTTTAGTGCTTGATTTTTAAGGTTGTTGTTACTCAAAGGAAAAATGGCATGGACAATATGGTGTTTTGACCAACATGAAATTTATGCAAAGAGATGAAGATGCAATCTTTTCATTTCAATGAAAGCTATGCTACGAGAAGGAGAAAACATTCATCATTACAGATGCACAATGTCCCCCAAAAAAACCAAAAACATGCAATTTCGCTACTTCAAATGCAAGCTAGTTTCATGACCCAACAACAAGAATGCATTCAAAATAATGAGAACTGAAAGAAAACAAGTAGAATATTGTTCTAACAAGAACTCGTTCAAGGATCCTAAAACCAACAAGCATCCAAGGAGTACAATAAAATGCAGACAAGAATCTGAGAAAAGATAGGGAGAATAGAGAAACCACTCAAAACTTAATTGCTTGGGAAGATGACCTCAAAGATCAAATGGAATGGTGCATAGAGCTTTGAATCTCCTTACAAAAAAATTCACTCAGTCAGATTAATGAGAAGAAAACAGTAAGTTGACTCTAAATCAACAAAGACAAAGAGTGACTTGAAGGCAAGGAAGAAAAATGTCAAAATTCCAAACAAAAGGTGATCAATTCTTAGAAATCAAAGAGTTGAAGGCCAAGATAAAGATAAACTGAGATTGTAAAACTCTTGAGCCAATGCCAAAATCAAGAAATGAATTCAGAGAATGAAAATCCTAAAAACTTTCTCACAGAAAGGGGGCAACGCTCTGGTGTAAAGGGCACCATAGCATTCCAACGCTCTCTGTAAGGGATTTATAGCGCTCTAATAGCAAGGGCAGGGGAGCACTGGGCTCTCAAAAATGCAGAAAAATGCCCAGAAAGTCAAAAAATCAAGCAAAATCAGTCAATCAACTTGAAGGTGATGAAATCAAGAGCCAATCAGTCATATCTAAGAATAAAATACAGTATGGAGAAGGCCAAGAAGTGGGCAAAGGGAAATATAAGGCCTAGGAAAGGAATCAAAAATCAAAGCTCCTCCCTAGTGGAGTCGCCAATTTTTGTTACAGGTGAATCCTCATGTGGACAAGCGGATTCCCTCTTGGTATCTAGACCCATAAAACCAAGACAGAAAGGGTGCTATCATTGGTCACTGACATCCTTTTAGATCTAATTAAGCTAATGAATGAAGAGGAAGAATAAAAGTTTACCTTTTTAAAATGGCGTTTGTCCTCACAAAGTCCAAGTTGAGCTTCAATCCCAAGCTCCTCGATAGGTCCTGTAGAACAAACAAAGATACAATGAGCTTCCTATTCTACTGAGATTAGCTCAAATATAGATCTATCTATTGAATACAAGTTCATGTGGAACAAACATAAACTTGAAAGAAACAAGCCAAGCATGTATGTATATGAATGAGAACAAATGAAGAGTACTTACAATCCTTTGATGAAGGTGAAACAACTTCTTCCAACTCTCCTTTTCCAACCCCTTTTCTCAAGTACTCTACACTGATTATGCTTCAATGGCATCTCACTTATGGGATCATAAGTTTGTTGTAATTCTCAATCTCCATCTCTCAATACTACTTATGAGATCATAAGTTTGGTATCTCTCTCTCTATCCATGTATTGTATGTTTCCTATGAGATCATAGGTTTCATACCTCCAATATTTTCATGTTTATGTACCCTTTCACCATGAGAAGGAATCCTTATATAATGATGGAGAGGCCCAACCACTTAAGAGATATTTGGGATAAGTTGAGGATTCCTCTCCTTTAGTTGTGGATCTTCCCTAAGATCATGCCTTGAACTCATATTTGAATCCAACCAACTTCAGAGATTGAGGGGATTCTTCCCTGATTTATCTCAACAAACTAAAATTCGCTCAAGAAGGGTAGAGCTCCCCCAAAAGGGTGCAAAGAGTGTTCCAATTCTCCCCCAAAGAAGGATAGGGTGCATTGGCACTCCCTGATAGTGGGTAGGGGAGCGCTGCCTTCCAAAAATCATTTTTAACTAGTTTTTTTAGTGCCAAAAGGCTTGTACTCCTTGTCAATTGATTTATCTTCTTCAAGAATATTCTTTGAGGTGTCTTAAGTGTCCTTATGATTTCGTTAGAGGCACGACATAGGAAATATGGAAATATGATGTTTGTGAAACTTGCGACACTTGTGGTCAAGATGCGACACTTGCGGACAAGATGCGACACTTACAACACTTGTAATGACGACACTTGTGACACTATTGAAGTGAGTAATTTTGATGTGTAACACTATATTATTATTTCTAATATAGGTAGTACATATTTTGTGCTTCTGTCTACCTTTCATACCATGAGAGAGGCTCTAGGGAAATATTATCAAAACTCACTCTTGAGTCCTTTTGTGCTACTTTGATTAGAGAGGAAAATAAGCTTGTACAACTTGGAGTGATCAACACTGGAGATACCTCCAACAAATCCTTAGTTGTCTAGCCGAAAGCTAAACCCAAGTATCCCAAGAAGAAACATCCTCACTACAACAAAAAGCAATATAAGGGTCCCAAACCCACTAAGACAACTTCAGATCCTAATGGTGACAAAGGAGAAAAATATAAAAATAAGAAGACTGACAGACATTGCAACTTTTTTGATAAAGATGATCATGATGAGTCCAATTTTTTCAAGAAGGTGGCAGCTTTAGAAGCAACGATGAAGAAACATAGCATCGATATTGATTCTATTTCTTCTTCTTCTTCTTCTCATGGACATGCACTTTCCACTTCTAATTTCCCCTTCAATAAAACTTCTGCTTCTTCTTCTGATGAGTGGCTTATTGATTAAGGAGCATCTTATCATATGGCTAAGGATAAAGACATATTTTCTGCTCTAAATGAATGTAACACCAAGAAAATATTTGTTGGTGATGATAGATCTCTTAGTGTTGTAGGATCTGGAACAATTCAAGTAGATAATGGCCATTTAAATGATGTATTATGTGTTCCAAGTCTTTCTTGTAACCTTCTATCAGTATATCAAATCACTCATTCAGGTGAAGGTAAAACTGTAAAGTTTTCACCTCACCAAGTTGTAATCAAGGATCTAAAAGATCCTAAGCATGTTCTTGCAATTGGAATTGTTGATGATATTACCAGGTTGTACAAGTTTGACAACTTTGGGTCATCATCTTTTTCATCAATTTTTTTTTTCATAGCGATGACTTGAGCAAACTTTAGCATGAGTGGTTTGGTCATCTAAACTATCGCTCATTGCAGCAACTATGTAATCAACAGATGGTGTCTGGTCTTCCTCTTGTTTCATGCAGAGATGGTATTTGTGCTAGTTGTGTTCTCAGAAAACATCATCGGGACAGTTTTGACAAACGTGCCTCTTGGCACGCCTCGTGCCCTTTGCAACTTGTTCACAATGATTTTTGTGGTCCGCTTTCTTTTCCTTCTTTTTTTGCATGCAAGTATTTATTAAATTTCATTGATGATTTTTCCATACATACTTGGGTTTACTTCTTAAAACTTAAGAGCAAATTTTTTGACAAGTTTTTGGCCTACAAGGCCCTTGTAGAAAAGCAATCTGGACATCAAATTCAAAATTTAAGAACAAATAATGGAGGAGAATATGTGAACAATAATTTTACAAGTTACTACACTACACATAGCATCCAAATGAAACACACTGTTCCATATACACCACAACAAAATGGTGTTGCTGAAAGAAAGAATCGTACATTAAAAGAAATGGATAATTGTATGATCCAATATAAGGGATTAAGTCTAAAGTATTGGGTGGAATCAATCAACTATGCAAATTACATAGTCAATCGCACTCCCACAAAGGCTCTTAAAAATATAACACCAGAAGAAGCTTGGAATAAAATTAAACCAGATGTAAGTCACTTCTGTGTATTTGGAAGTATAGCATGGGCTCACATTCGTGATGAGAAAAGGAAAGCATTGCAACCTAAAAGTGAAAAGTGTATATTTGTTGGTTATTCTGAATATGTCAAAGGTTATAGACTTCTTCAACCAAATTGTAATGAAATTATTATTAGAAGAGATGTTGAATTTGATGAAAATATCTTGGCCTGTGAGCCTAATTCGACGATTGTGCCTCCTTTGGCCTGGGAGCCTAATTCGACGATTGTGCCTCCTTTGGCCTACGAGCCATCTTCGATGTTTGTACCTTCTTCTGTCCCTATTCTGGTTTCTTCTTCAGATGATGACAGTGAGGATGGAAATCCACCTCCACCTCCTCACCTTCCTCTAGATGAGTCCTTTGAACTTGAACCAGCACCAGTTCCACCGCTTCCTCGATGGATCCATTCAACATGAGAATAAGTTGGTGGTATTTTCAGTGATCCTTCAAATCAACATCGAACACGTTCACAGTTCCATCGAGCCTCTTCTCTTTTGGCTCAAGTTTCATAGACTCGTGATCCAAAGAAATTTTTAGAAGCTTCAGGTCATCCAGATCGGGATACAACAATGAATGAAGAGTATCATTCTTTAATGGAAAATGATACTTGGGATATTGTACCTCTTCCAAAAGGAAGAAAACTTGTCAGATGTAAATGGGTCTACAGAACTAAGTATGCATCAGATGGAAGTGTTGAAATACACAAGGCTCGGTTAGTTGCCAAAGTATTTTCCCAAGTTGAAGGAATTGACTATAATGAAACCTTTGCCCCTATAGCCAAAATGAATTACATCCACCTTGGTCTTTCCCTTGCTGCCTCACATAAATGAGAGGTCCATCAGATGGATGCTAAATCCTCCTTCTTGCATGGATATTTGCAAGAATAAATCTACATGGAACAACCTCTTGGCTATGTCCAGAATGACTCTAGCCTTGTTTTTCGCCTTAAGAAATCTCTTTATGGTATTAAGCAAGCTCCCCGACTTGGTATGAAAAAATTGACAACTTTCTTATTAACATCAGATTCTCTAGATGTCATTATGATCCTAATGTCTATACCAAAAAAGTAAGAAGCCATCTCATAATCCTTGTCCTTTATGTTAATGACCTTATCCTTACTGGTAGCGACTCAAAACTTTTAAACCATATGAAAACCAACCTTAAGAAAAAAATTGAAATGATAGACTTGGGTTTTTTGCACTATTTCCTTGGCCTCCAAGTTTTGCAAACCAATGAAGGAATTTTTCTTTCCCAGTCTAAGTATGCTTGTGACCTTCTTTGTCACTTTCACATGGATGATTGTAAACCATCCCCTTCTCCCTTCCATTCTAGAGTTAATCTTACTACCACCTATACTTCTCTTGAAGTTGATGCCACCCTATACCATCAGTTAGTTGGTAGCCTCTTATACTTGACTCATACCCATCTTGATATTTCCTTTGTTGTTGTTCTTGTTGCTTGATATATGAAAACACTCCATGAAATCCATTGGAAAGCATCTAAAAGGATACTTCACTATGTCCATGGTACAGTTCAATTCGAGATATATTATAGTTCAGAGTGGATTCCTTTATTGGTTGGTTTCACTGATTCAGATTAGGCCGACGAACCTGATGCTCAAAAGTCTACTACAGGTTATGTTTTCATCCTTGTTTCAGGACCTATCACTTGGGATTGTAAGAAACAAAAATATATTGCACTTTCTTCAGTAGAAGCAGAGTACCGAGCAATGGTAAATGAAACTTAGGAAGCCTTGTGGCTTCAACAAATCATTTCAGAGTTTGGATTCAAGAAACAACATCCGACTAGCCTTTGGTGAGAAAATAAGAGGGCCATCAAGCTCGCCAAAGACCCAGTTCAACATCAGCACAACAAGCACATCGAGATACACATGCACTTCATCAAAAATATCATTCATGATCAAGTTATTGAAGTGTTGTTTTTCCCTACAAAATATCAAGTGGCAGACATTTTCACAAAGTCCCTTACAAAAACGAAGTTTTCCAAACTTCAATCTATGTTAGGAGTT
>ML801823.1:62323-86729 GCA_009831015.1 Picea engelmannii
TTAGTCGATTGTTATTGGAGGATTTATTGACCCAAAGGATAGTCTATATAAATTATGTTACATGACTCGAATCAACACCAAACCAATTGCTCTTGTTTCTCACACTAATGAGAAAAGTCTAAGTTGGCATGAATGACTCAAACACCTAAACTTTCAAAGTATGCAGTTGATGGAAACTCAAAACATGGTTGTTGGTCTACCTAAAGTTTATCCCCATGAAGGAGTCTATAGAGATTGTGTGATTATCATGCACCATCATGCACCTTTTCATTTTTTCAAAGCATGGTGAGCACAAAATATCCTGGAGATGGTTCACAGTGATGTATTCTACATCAACATACCTTCCTTGGTAGGTGCAAGGTATATTTTGAATTTCATTAATGATCTCTCTCATTTCACTTTGGTCTATTTTTTGAAGAATGAGAATATTATCTTTGAAAAGTTGAAATAATTTAGAGCCTTTTCTAAAATGAAATGCAACTGACCGATCAAGTGCTTGATATCAAACAATGGTGGTGAGTATGTAAATAGACCATTTGAAGAATACCTAGTTCAATCTAGTATTGAGTGGAAGAAATCAATTCCCCACACACCTTAACAGAATGGCATCGAAGAACGAAATAATCAGATGTTAGTCGAAATGGCTAGATGTCTTTTGCAGACCAAAGATATTCCTCCTCACTTTTGGGATGAAGCTATGTATTATGAAAATTATCTGCTCAATCACATCTCAAATCGAGCTATTCCTTTAGTGACTCTAGTCAAATGATGGTGTGGAAAGAATCCTTCAGTCAACCACCTCCATTTGTTTGGAAGTGTTTCGTGGGCTCATACTTATGATGATTGCAGAAATAGTTTGAATGCAAAGAGTCATGCTTGCATCATGATGGGCTAATTTGAAGAGTCTAAGGCCTATCGACTATTTGATCTTGTCAAATGGAAAATCATTATCATGTGTAATGTATGGTTTGATGAGAAGTATTCTATCATAAATTTGTTGAATTCCTCCTCTATATCTATACAATATGATTGCTTTGATGTTGTCTCTGAATCTAGTTCTCCTATTCCATTTTTTAGTCCTTCAATTGGATAGTCTGAATTATGTTCATGTTTCGACTAGAACATTGACTTTTGATTCGAATCATCCATCAATATTTTCTTTTACTACTCTTCCATATTCTTCGACTGAAACTATTCCGACTTCTAATCAACCTATTGCAGTGAACAACATTTCACATGTTTCTTTCCTACTCAAATGGGATGCCAATACAATTGAAGTTGTTGGACCTAATGCTGGTGATATTTCCTTTGGATGACAAACTTGAAGTCAAAAGAAACATGACAACATTTCATTTTTGAGTCATGTACTTGAAACTTCTAATCTTGTTTCCCACTCAGAAGCTCAAGGATGACCTAAATGGGAATAAGCTATGTACAAAAAAAAATTATTATTATTTGAAGAATCACACTTGGGACTTAGTTCCCTGGCTGCTAGGAAAGAGTTTTAGGAAGTGTTAATGTCTCTATAGGAACAAATTTACCTCTAAATTTTTTTTTGAGTGACATAAAACTTGCCTAGTTGCAAAGGGATTTTCTCAACAAGAAGGTATTGACTATACTGAGACATTTTCCCCTATTTCAAATATGAACTCTATTTGGTTGATTATTTTTCTTACTGCTCGATTTATATGGAAAATCCTTTAGATGGATGTGAAGAGTGATTTTCTTCATGGAAACCTATCTAAAGAATTTTTCATGGAACAACCACCTTGTTTTGTAACAAATTATAACCTGGTTTGTCAACTCAAGAAGTATCTCTATGGTTTGAAGCAAGCTCCTCAAGCTTGGTATGCTAAGATCGACAATTTATTTCTTCGACTTGGTTTTAAACACTGTGAATTTGATCATAGCATGTATCTACTCCATACCAATGGAGACACTTTGAATGTTGTTGTATATGTTTATGACCTTGTCATTACTAGCAATAACACTAATATCATTCTTAGATTGTAGAAACAACTTGTTGACTCATTTGACATGACATATCTTAGTACTATGCATTATTTTTTGGGTCTTCAAGTATTACCATTGTGTGATGTTTTTTTCATTTCTCAATCTAAATATGTAATCGATCTTTTGACACATTTTAAGATGGTTGATTGTAATCCATGTGCTACTCCTTTTCAATTTGGAGTAAAGCTCACCAATGTTGGGTTGTTATTGTTAGAAAAACAGGACCGCGGGGCAATAAAATAAAACAAATCCAGAAACAAAACACAGAAGACACACAATACAAGAGAGACATAGATTTAAATGGTTCACCCAGTGTGGGCTACGTCCACCAGAGAAATTTCCAGGTCCTTCCTTTATTATTATCCAGCAAATGAAGGGATACAACCTACAGCAAAACCTGTTGTAACTTACTCTTCGTTCTCTCACAGTCTCCTCTCTCATAATACAATATTCACCCTCATCCATTGCTGCAATACATTTCCCTTATAAAAGAGGGTTGCCTTCTAGGGCAAAAAACCCTAACATAATCTATACCGTTAGATCTACGACCTTATAATGAACGGTCCAGATTTACAATGAAATTACAATATACTTTTACAAGGCAATTTTTGCTCCCCCGAACCCCCACTTGCCCCCAGACCCCGCAGAGGGGGTACCCCCCCTCTACACTCCCCCGCGTGGAAGAGTGTACATACTTCTGGGGTGTAAATACTTCATGGGGTATAAACATGGTTGAAAGCAAGGACCTCTGAATCAGGAAGATAATCAGGCTCCACAACCAATAGTTATATTAGTTGCAGTGAAATTGAAAGGTCGAGGTGAATCGACCAGGTAAAGTTGAAGTTGAAGAAATAGACAACAAGTAAAAGGTCGAGGCGAATCGACCAGGTAAAGTTGAAGTAGAATAAATCAACAACAAGTCAAGAAGGTCAACCGACAAGTGGGCGCATGGCAACCAACTGAATATTGAATGGAGGTTGACTGGTAATCGATTGGTATGTTGGTTGTGGAGCCTGATTATAGTCCTAATTCATATGCAGGTCAAAGAAACTGTAGGATACAAAAGTCTTGGTCAAAGAAATTGTAGGATATGTAGGTCAATTGTAGGATATGCAGGTCAAAGAAATTTTTGTTTTTTGCAATTAAAATATTATAATCTCATAGTCAATATGGATCGTTCATTATAATGTCACAGATCTGATGTTAGAATTTATTTTAGAGTTTTTTTCCCTCGAAGGAAACCCTCTTTTATGAGGGAATTGTATTGCGGATGTGTTATGGTGAATATTGTATTCTGAGAGAAGAGATTGTGAGAGAAAGAAGTTGAAGTTACAACGGGTGTGTTGTAGCTTGTATCTCTTAATTTTGTTGGATAATAAAAGGAAGGACCTGGAAATTTCTATGGTGGACATATCCCACACTAGGTGATCCACAAATATCTATGTCTCTATTGTATTGTATATCTTTTGTGTTTTATTTATGCATTTTATTTTATTTTATTGCTCTACGATCCTATTTTTTCTAACATGGTAAATCAACTTAGAGTCTACTGTAACAAAATCCTGAGATTCTATGGATTTGTAGACAATGATCTATAACCATCTTTTGGCACATTTATTTAGGGTTTTTCCTACTGTAAATCTTATAAATATGGCGTGTTGTAATGTTATAAAAGCTAATCAATAGAGAAATCATTTTACAGGTTATTGGTCATGTAGATGTAAGACAAATTGTCTACAAGTTTCTTCTGTGACGCAAGAAGGTATGATGTCGATTATGTCTTATTTGTAGATCAAGGTTAGACATGTAACAATTTATTCTAAAGAATAAAACAACAAAAGAGAAAAACGTTCAACGAATGCTAGTTTTCTCATTTGGGTTTCTAGGATAAAATCTATGTGTAGTATGTGTTTTCTTTGTCATTTACTTTCTTGATTAAATATTTCTTCCTCTCTTATGCTAGGTTTAGTGTGGAAGCGTTCCTAACTTCCTAACATGTGGCATCAGAGCTTGGTTTAACAACCTTGGATCTAAGCTAAATCCTAAATACAGTAAGATTCATAAGTCATAAATCTTTACAGATTGTGCTTAAAGAATGGCGAGTAGCTCGAGGATAGAGATCATAAAATTCAACGGCCAAAATTTTGAGGTTTGAAAGCTTAAAATTGAATATCTCCTTATAGATTGAGAGAAATGGAAAAGATTATGTCCAAGTACCATTCTGATAGGTATTCCAAGGGAAGAATGGGAGAAAATCGAGATAATGTCAAGGAGTACGATTCGACTTTGTCTTTCATATTCAACCAAGAAATTGTGGGACAAGTTGGGGAGCTTGTACTAGTCAAATTCCCTAGTAAATAAGTTGTTCCTTAGGAAGAAGTTGTATATTCTAAGTATGAGTGAGGGAAGTTCGGTGACTGGGCATTTAAATTCATTTAATACCATTATAATCCTATTATCTTTTATGGATATTAAAATAACTAAGGGGGAGAAATGTGTTATCCTATTATGTTCTTTGACAAACTCCTGGGATAGATTAGCCATGGCTATAGGGAGTAATTCAAGCACATTGGTGTTATAAGATGTGGTTGTGTGTCTACTATTAGAAGAAATGAGAAGGAAGAACACGGAAGGATCGATCAAAGATGCATTAGTGGTGACAGGTCGACCAGTTGAAAGATATAAAGGAAAATTATCCAATAGAAATTCTATGTCGAAGGCTAGATATAAATCCCTGGTTCAGTCGAAAATAAGAAGATGATGGAAATTTTGTAAAGTTGGGCATCACAAAAGGGAATACAATTCAAAGGAAACAAAAAAAATACTTTCTCCAATGAGAAGTAGTCGAATGGGAGTAAGACGACTCCAAATAAGGGAGGCGATGTGTAGCTGGTATCGAATAATACACAGTCATATCAAGATGTTTGGTTTATCAATTCCTCATAATCCTACCATATGACACCACATAGAGAATGGTTCTACGAATATGAAAAATATGAAGGAGGAGGTGTGTTATTGGGGGACAACTCAACAACCAAAATTGTCATACGAGGAATATTTTGACTGACACTACAGGATGGGAGGAGTAGAACCCTTCCAGGTGTGCTACACATTCTGAGTTTGGAAAAAAAAATATGATATCTATCAACAAGATGAGTGATGCATGGGTGCTTACTCTATTTCAAAAGGATAAGTGAAAAATGGTCAAAGTTGTGATGATGGTCTTAATGAAATGAGTTCAGATTGGAACCCTATACAAGTTATTAGTGAATTTCGACTCGACTAGATGAAACAAAAATGTTATTCCTAAAGTTGGCTCGACTTCAACTCGACTTGAACTGAGTCGACTCAATTCGACTCGAAAATTCCTTGACAAGATGACCAAAACATTCTATGGCACGAGAGGATAGGACATATTGGAGAAAAATAACTTATAGCTATGCACAACAAAAGTATGGTCGAAGATTTTCATAAATGTGATTTATAATTTGACTTTTGTGAACATTGTATATATGGAAAAAAAAAGTCAGGTGAGGTTCCCATATGGAGCGACAAGGGAAAAGGGGATTCTAGAATTGGTTCATAGTGATGTGTTTGGCCATGTTTCAGTGCCTTCACTTGGTGGATCCATGTATTATGTCTCCTTCATAGATTATTTTTCTAGGAATACATGGATATATTTCTTGAGGAAGAAATCATATGTTTTCGATAAATTCAAAGAGTTTAAATCTCTTGTAGAGAACCAAATAGATAATAATATTAAGGTGATGTGAATTGACAATGGTGGTGAATTGTGTGGAAAGGAATTTGATAAGTTTTTCAAGTAGTGTGGAATAACACACCAAAACACCACACCATATGCCCCAAAACAAAATGGATTTATTGTGATCCGGATTTATGTAGGAACACAATGAAATACAAAAATACACAAAAATGCAAAGATGCAGTGGAAATAACACTTCATTTCATTAATAACAAATGACTGAAATTTGCTTACAGACAGAATGGAAATAAACTAGCTAGGGCGCTGGTAGCTTATCTCTGAGAAGAGATGTGGCAGCTACTGGCCTCTGAACTCTCTTACAATGAGGCTCCAAGGCCTGTTATTATTGAGAAACAATGGAAAACCATAAACATCCAAAGACCTAACCCTAGGAGATGAAACACCAAGACTGTGGGCCCCGTTTGGGTAAATTGGTACATCAACTTCCTGAGGACGTAACTTTGGAATATGATCTCCGTTTGACGCGTTCCATACCTCATTAGAAATATCTATTCGGGGACTACAACTTTTCTCAAAAAATATCATTTAGGGCCTCAAAATGGCTCCAGAATTTTAGGACCCAAAAAACTACTAAAAATAGTAAACTATGCAGAAACTGAAAAACTGAATGAAGCAATGGTGGGGGTCCAAGTGGAATAGGTGGGTGGCCACCAATATCCACTTGGATCACTCCTCCCCCATTACGAAGAAATGGTCCTCATTGCATTGAGTTCCTCCATGAGATGAGGAAACTTTTGTTGAACTTGGTCCCTAGTGAGCCACTTGCCTTGGCAAAGGAGTTGGCTTGCTTTGACAACTCGATATAGCGGTATCCTTTGTTGTCGGGTGTGCTTGATCTGTGTATCCATGATTTTATCAGTTGTGGTTTGTTCCATGCAATCTACATTTAACTCTATTGGTGTGAGTTGTTTTTCCATGTCGGATGTGTCTAGTAGAGGTGGAAAGTAGGGTTGAAGACGGTCCACATTGAACACTGGGTGCAAGCCAAGAAATGGTGGAATGTTGAGCTCAAATGCATTGTCCCCTACAGCCTTGATGATGGTGTACGACCCATATCGGAGCGGGTGAAGCTTGCGGTGGGGTCCAACAAGGCATTCCTTTTGCAAATTTAGCCACACTTTATCGCCCACCTGGAAGATGTGTGGCACCCGATGTTGATCATGTCATTGCTTGTAATTAGCATTGGCTTCGTCCAAGATGTCATGAACCTATTGGTGGATGTGTTGAATGTGATCAATGAAGTTATTTTCCTTGTCAGCCTCAGACTGGACATGAGTTGAATCTTCCTGAGTAGCCACAAATGGCATGGCTATGCCAATGGGACATAGTGGCTAGAATCCCAAGCCCACCTGAAAGGGGTTGTGGTTGGTTGAGCTTGGTGTCTAGCATCGACCAGAGGCTGGACCAAAATGTACTGAGGAACCTGTTGTCCTGATCTGAGATGATAGACTGTGGGATCCCAAAGTGTACCCAGACTAGTTCAAAGAAGAGTTTAGCAGTGGCTTCTGTTGTGATATTCTTCTTGCATGTCATCATAATGGACATCTTCGAGAATCTGTCGGTGACCACAAAAACACATTCATTGCCATGCTTAGTAGAAGGAAGGGCCAACATGTAATCCATAGAGATGGATTCCCAAGGTCGACTGGGGGTAGGAAGCAGAGTATAGAGGCCTTGCTTCTTGATGTTCGGTTTGGCAATGGCGCAAGCAGTCCAGGACTTGATGTACTTCCTGACATCCTGTCGAAGGTTCGGCCAATAGAAATACTTTTTTAGTACTGCCACGGTTTTTTCAACCCCGAAATGCTCAGCGACCCGACTGTAGTGCGCCTCCCAATTCATCTTGGCACGCTCGCTTGAAGGAACACAAAGGTGTCCCAGGTGACATAGAAGGGCATCCTGGAGGTGAAAATTGGGAACTTGCTTACCCTCCAAGAGTGTATTGTAGGTGTGGCCGAATTTTGGATCACTTGTGTAGAGAAGCAGCCAATCAAAAGTCTCATGCCCACAAGAGTTGAGCACAATGGTTAGTGCCACGATGGGTGGTTGGCTGAGGCAGTCTGCAACATTATTGGTGCTTCCTTTCTTGTACTTAATGTTCAAATGAAACCATTGCAGGTATGTGGACCACTTTTGATGGCGATCATTCTGCAACTTCCCTTGTGTCTGTATAAACTATAGGGGTCGGTGGTCTATGTGGATGATTGTTTCCTTTCCAAAATTGTAACGCTTCCATTGTCATCAAGCCTGCACAATGGAATACATCTCTTTGTCATAAGTGGGATACTTCCAGACTATGTCGAAAAGTGTCTCACTGTGATATGCCACTGGATGCCCATGTTGAGTGAGGACTTCCCCAATATCATAGTCAGAGGCATCTGTCTTGATCTCAAATGGTTGTTGCAAGTCTAGTAATGTGAGCACTAATGCAAAGCAGAGGAAATGCTTCAACTCCCCGAATGCCTTCTGTTGAGATTCAAACCAAAAGAATTTTTCTTTCGCTCCTCCCTTGGTGACTTGACTCAAGGGCCAAGTGATATGAGAGAATCCCAACACGAACCTATGGTAGAAATTGGCAAGACCTAAAAAGTTGTAGAGCTCTGTTAGGGTGGTTGGGGTTGGCCAATCCTGAATGACTTGGATTTTTGTTGGATCCACATGCACCCCCCACTCATCAATAATGTATCCTAGATACTAACCTAGGTCATGCCAAAAGTGCATTTCTCCAAATTGGCACACAACTTGTGTTGTTGCAGTGTTTGGAGGACCTGTCAGATGTGGTGGAGGTGCTCTTCCCAATTCTGGCTAAAGATCAGAATGTCATCCATGTACACCACTACAAATGAGATGGTGAATGGATGCAGGATGTCGTCCATTAGCCTCATGAAGGTTGCAGGGGAATTCGTCAACCCAAAAGGCATGACCAACCATTCGAAAATTCCCTCCTTGGATTTGAAGGCAATTTTCCACACATCAGAGGGTTCGATTGGTACCTGGTGATACCCAGAATTCAAGTCGATCTTGCTAAAATATTTCTCCCCCTTGAGTTGGTCCAGAAGGTCATCAATCCATGGGATCGGGTACATATTACAGATAGTGATCTTGTTCAGTGCCCAATATTCAATGCAGAGTCTCCAAGTCCCATCCTTATTCTGCACCAACACGATCGGGCTCCTACAGGGTATGAACTCAGTCAGATGCGAACTTTCTGCAACAGCTCCTGAATCTGCCTCTTTATTTCGTCATTCTCCATAACAGAGCACCGATAGATTGGTCCATTGGGTAGTGGCGCACCTAGGGTCAGATCAATGGGGTGCTTGACCTAGCAATGTAGAGGCACCCCTATAGGGGAGGTGAAGATGTCTTCATACTCCTCTATGACCTTATCCATTTGTTTTTGTTGTGCAGAGGGGCCCTGTCTGGAGGTCATGGCCATAGTCTTCTTCTTTCCCTGAGGGCGGATCATCAGGAAAACAAATTTCCTGGTTTTGGAAATGAGCTTACTGCATTGTTTTGCAGTAACCAAAGAGATGGTGGTAGGCGGTGCTATCTCCAGTATCTTATACAACTTATTGCCCAAAGTGATAATAACAACCCGCGGCCTAGACTCATACACAAAATGTCGCTTCCACAAGTATGGTTGGCCTAATAATACATCAAAAACATCAAGAGGAGAAATGTCACATAATACCTCATCCATGAAGGGCTTGATGTTGTAGGGAAGGTGACATTGTTGGATGATGTGAAGGTTTGTCCTTGGTGAAACCACCCAATGGTGTATGGTTGTGGGTGTTTTGTGGTCGGCAAGCCCAACCACTTCACGACCTCTATCGAGATGAGGTTCTTCTAGCTCCCGCTATCGACAATAAACTGCAACGAGGAACCCTTTACCCACATCTTGGAATGGAAGAGACGCTCTACCTCTTCTAGTTCTTTTGGTTGCTCCTTTTGGATATTCGTGGTGGAAACGGTGGCGTTGGGATCCACATCAATAATCTTCTTTCCCTTATCATTCCCCTTGTCATGCTCTAATTCAGATTCAGAGCATGCATCTGATTCACAAGCCTTCAACTCAGCTACCAATGACTGCTTGGCCCGACACTCACTTGTGTTGTGGGTGGAGCTCTTATGGAACTCACACCACTTCCTCGTGTCCTTTTTTGGCTTCGTGGTGTTGTTCTTTGCTTGTGTCTTTGGCAGGTTGTCTTGGGTTGCCTTGCTTTGGCTTGGTCCTTTGTTTTGTGTTTTGGGGGTACCTTTCCTTTGCTTTTGATTCACAGACCCAAAGTCTTGCTTCTTCTGTTTGAACTTCTTCTCAATCTTGGAAGCATATCGGTATGCCACACCAAGAGAGGAAACGTCGAGGAACTCCATTTCCTCCTGAATGTATATGTGCAGAAAACTGCGGTACTTTAACACCAAATGTTTCTCTGAATCTTTGATACCCAACTTTGTGCGTAGGGTATGAAATAGATTCATCAGCTCATGCACATCTTGGTCCCTTTGTTGTCGTAGTGTAGTCCATTGTATGTATTTGTCCTCATAGCTCCCCATGGGATAATATTGTTCCTTGATGGTGTCTCAGAAAGAATTCCAAGTGGGTGCAGCTGAGAACAGAGAGGGTTCCCCCTTGCCCTGTTGCTCCCAATAGGTTTCCCACTAGTCCTTGACATGGGGGGCAGATTTGAGGAGTGCAAAAATAATCCTTTCTCGATCGGAAAAGTCATGAACCAGGAAATATCCTTCTAACATATTCAACCATCTATCTACAACATCTGCATCTATTTGGCCCTCAAAAATGGGAATGTCAAAGTTTACTTGTACCTTAAAATGAGTGGTGCCTCCAGAGTGGTTGTTGGATGTATATGCGCCACCAGTGGGAATCTGTTGAACGATCTGGGCAAAGTTGTCCATCATCGCATTCCTTTGTTTCTCGAGGACCTCCTCGAGCAATATTTTGATAGGATATCCTGCTCCCTCATCTTTATTTTCTTCCCCCATGGGCAGTCGTCGGGGTTTGTGATGCTGATCTTGCAAAGGTTCAACCAGATCGAGCCCCAACTCCTTATACCCTGACCTCGTTGGGGACATGCAAAGAAGGATCGAGAACGAGCAAACCGCTCTGATACCACTGATCCAGATTTATGTAGGAACACAATGAAATACAAAAATACACAGAAACGCGGATATGCAGCGGAAATAAGACTTCATTTTATTAATAACAAATGACTGAAATATGCTTACAGACATAATGGAAATAAACTAGCTAGGGCGTTGTTAGCTTATCTCTGAGAAGAGATGTGGTGGCTACTGACCTCTGAACTATCTTACAATGAGGCTCCAAGGCTTGTTATTATTGAGAAACAATGGAAAACTATAAACATCCAAAGACCTAACCCTAGGAGATGAAACGCCAAGACTGTGGGCCCCGTTTAGGTAAATTGGTACATCAACTTCCCGGGGACGTAACTTTGGCATATGATCTTCGTTTGACGTGTTCCATACCTCGTTAGAAAGATCTATCTGGGGACTACAACTTTTGGGTGAGAAACATCAATCTATAATCTATGTTGCTCCTCGTTTTCTTAAAAAACGTCATTTAGGGCCTCAAAACGACTTCAGAAGTTCAGGACCCGAAAAACTGCTAAAAATAGTAAACTGTGCAGAAACTGAAAAACTGAAAGAAGAAATGGTGGGGGTCCAATTGGAATAGGTGGGTGGCCACCAATATCCACCTGGATCATATTGAGAGGATGAAAATAACATTGATGGGCAAGGCAAGGAGCATGCTCAGTGGTGTTAGGCTCGCACAAGAATTTTTGACAGAGACAGTTGACACTACAAAATATCTAGTGAACATGTCTCCTTCATCAGTGCCAGTCAACATGAATCAACATGAGGTATTTTTTGGTAAGAATCCTTTAGTTTCACATCTCAAAATATTTCATTGTGGTGCATTTGTGCACATTCCCAAGGAAAATAGGATCAAGTTGGACAAGAATCCATTCTAGTGTATTTTCATTGGATACAGAGAAGGAATGAAAGGATATAAGCTATGGGTTCTTGCATCAAAGAAAATAGTGTAAATTCAATATGTGGTCTTCAAAGAAGTCGAAAGGAAGTCTGATTCTGAGGTGATGGTTCAAAAAAAGAATTTTCCAAAGAAGGTGTGGTTTGAACTGAGGAATGAAGAAGTTGATTTAGATGAGTGAATTGAATCAAATGAAGAGGTGGAACATGTTAGAAAAAAAAGATCGTGGAGCAATAAAATAAAACAAATGTGGAAATAAAATACAAAATATACACAATACAATAGAGACACAGATATACGTGGTTCACCCAGTGTGGGCTACATCCACCAAAGAAATTGCCAGGTCCTTCCTTTATTATTATCCAACAATCAAAGGGATACAACCTACAACAAACCCGCTATAACTTCCTCTTCTTTCTCTCACGGTCTCCTATCTCAGAATAAAATATTTTCTATCATACTTAGCCGCAATACATTTCCCTCATAAAAGAAGGTTTCCGTCTAGGGAAAAAAACCCTAACATAATTTCTACCGTTAGATCTGCGACCTTATAATGAACGGTCTAGATTTACAAGAAAATTAAAATATACATTTACAAGGCAACTTTTCCTTCAGGGACCCTCTTTCCCCCAAACCCCACAGAGGGGGTAACCCCCCTCTGCACTCCCCCACGTGGAAGAGTGTACATTCTTCTGGGGTGTAAAGTCTTCATGGGGTATAAACATAGCTGAAAAAAAAGACCTTTGAATCTGGAAGATAATTAGGCTCCACAACCAATAGCACAACCGACCCTAGTTGTAAGGAGGTCAGAATTTGTAACAAAACCAGTTGAAAGGTATATTCTGCCTGAATTTATTTCATCATTTTTGTTAACTTCCACCAACGAAGAGCCCAAGTTGGTTGAGGAGGTTGTCGACTTAGTAGAAGGAAAAATCTGGAAGGACGCCATGGTTGAAGAGATGGAAACATTGCATAAAAATGAGACATGGGATTTAATAAAATTACCAAATGGAAGAAAGCATGTTGGTAGCAATTGGGTATTCAAGAAGAAAATAAATTCCAGAGGTCAAGTTAAGAAATTCAAAGCTCAACTGGTAGAAAAAGGATATTCCCAAGTCGAAGGAGTCGACTCTCGTGAGATTTTTTCCCCTAATGTCTCTAGTTGCAACATTTGACCTAGAGATAGAATAGATGGATGTAAAGACAATGTTCCTACATGGGGACTTGGAAGAATAAATCTACATGAAAAAACCTAAAGGATTTGTAGTAAGGGGAAAGAAAGATTTGGTGTGCAAATTGCGGCTATCATACTTAGCCACAATACATTTCCCTCATAAAAGAGGGTTGCCTTCTAGGGAAAAAAAACCTAACATAATTTCTACCGTTAGATCTGCGACCTTATAATGAACGGTCCAGATTTACAATGAAATTATAATATACATTTACAAGGAATTTTTTCCTTCGAGGGGTCGTTTTCCCCCGGACCACGCAGAGGGGGTAACCCCCTTCTGTACTCCCCCGCGTGGAAGATTGTACATTATTCTAGAGTGTAAAGTCTTCATGGGGTATAAACACGACTGAAAACAAAGACCTTTGAATTTGGAAGATAATCAGGCTTCACAACCAACCGAACAACCGACCCTAGTTGTAAGGAGGTTAGAATTTGTAACAAAACCAGTTGAAAGGTATATTCTGCCTAAATTTCTTTCATCATTTTTGTTAACTTCCACCAATGAAGAGCCCAACTTTTTTGAGGAGGTAGTCGACTCAGTAGAGGGAAAAATTTGGAAGGACGCCATGGTTGAAGAGATGGAATCATTGCAAAAAAATGAGACATGGGATTTAATAAAATTACCAAATGGAAGAAAGCATGTTGGTAGCAATTGGGTATTCAAGAAGAAAATGAATTCCATAGGTCAAGTTAAGAAATTCAAAGCTCGACTGGTAGAAAAAGGATATTCCCAAGTCAAAGGAGTCGACTTTGGTGAGATTTTTTCCCCTATTTCAAAATTAACTTCCATTAGAGTACTAATGTCTCTAGTTGCAACATTTGACCTAGAGATAGAATAGATGGGTGTAAAGACAATGTTCCTACATGGGGACTTTGAAGAAGAAATCTACATGAAAAAACCTAAAGGATTTGTAGTAAGGGGAAAGAAAGATTTGGTGTGCAAATTGAAAATATCCCTTTATGCTCTAAAGCAATCACCAAGGATGTGGTACCAAAAGTTCAACACATAAATCCTTAGTTTGGGATTTGTGAGAATCAAATATGATCACTGAATATATTCCAAAGAAGAAGGTGGGAGTTTCATATATGTAGCATTGTATGTCGATGACATGTTATTGATTGGAAACAACATGAACACAAGAAAGGAGGTGAAGAAGCAGTTATCTTCCAAGTTCGACCTGAAGCATGTTAGTGCAATGAACTTCATTCTGGGAATGGAGATCTAGAGAGATCAAGAAGCTATAAAGATATGGTTGAACTAGAAGAAGTATATTGAAACACTCTTGAAAAGTTTCAACATGTAATATTGCAAAACTGTGAAGGTGTCAATTCTTGTGGGTGCAAGGATAACTTTTGAATAGTGCCTAAGGACATAGGAGGAAATAGAGGACATGGAACATGTTCCCTATGCAAGTTTTGTTGGTAGTCTAATGTATGTGATGGTATGCACTTGACCATACATTGCCCGTGTAGTGGGAGTGTTGAGAAAATACATGTCGACACCTGGAAAGGAGAACTAGACAACTTTCAAGAGAGTATTTAGGTATTTGTGTGGCACAAAAGACTATGTTATATGCTACCAAGGAAAACCTAGAGGTGACAATGAATTGAATGTGTGTGGCTTTGTTGACGTTGATTGGGTTGGATATATGGATCGATGAAGGTCGACCAATAGATATATGTTCAATATTTTTTGTGGAGAAATAAACTTGATGAGTAAGTTATAGGAAGTCATAGCCTTGTCAACAATAGAATATGAATACATGGAAGCCACTCATGGAAGAAAATAAGTAGTATGGTTGCAAAGGTTTTGTTCAAGAATTGGGTTTGAGAAGACAACTATGAATATAAGTTGTGATCGACAAAGCACACTATTTATGGAAAAGATCTCAGCTTATCATTCCAAGAATAAGCATATTGATGTACAATACCACTTTGTGAGAGACGTGGTGGAAAGAAATAAGGTGTTTTTGCAGAAGGTAGACACAGTGGAAAACATAGTAGACTCTTTGACCAAGTCTGTGAGTGTTGTGAATTTATCTTGGCAAAGAGAGGCAATGGGAATTGCTTCCCTATGTTAGTGAATGAGAGTTCATAAATCTCCCAATTTTAGCAAAGAAGACAACAAGTGGGAGAATGTTGGGTTGTTATATTCTTTGCAGTGAAAGTTGAAGGTAGAGGTGAATTGACCAGGTAAAGTCGAAATCGAAGAAATTGATAGCAAGTCGAAGGTTGAAGTGGATCAACTAGGTAAATTTGAAGTCTAATAAATAGAAAACAAGTTGAATAGGTCAATAGACAAGAGGCTGAAAGGCAGGCACATGGAAACCGACTGAAGACCGAATGGAGGTCAACTAGCAAACCGAATTAGAGTCAACTATAAAAATATCCCAAGATTCACAGGATTTGTAGCCAATGATATAAAATGATCTGTAACCATTTTTGGGTTCCTTTATTTAGGGTTTTTCCTATTGTAAACATTATAGATAAGGCATGTTGTAACGTTGTAAAAGATAATCAATAGAGAAATCATTTTAGAGGTTGATGGTCATGTAGATGTAATCTGAATTGGATACATGGATGTTCTTGTGTGAATAAAGAAGACAAGATGTCAATTGTGTCTTAGGTGTAGACAAAGGCTAGACATGTAACCTTTTATTCTAACGAATAAGACAACAAGAGAGAAAAACACTCAAGGAATATTGGTTTTCTCGTTTCGGTTTCCAGGGTAAAATATTTGTGTAGTGTGTGTTTTATTTTTCATTTTCTTTCTTGATTAAACACTTTTTCCTCTCTTCTACTAGGTTTAGTGTGGAAGTTTTCATCATTTACTAACAACCAAAACTTTTCCAAGTCCCAAATTTGATGCTACACTTTATCGACAATTGGTTGGTGGTATTACTTATCTTACTCACAATCAACCTAACATTTCCTTTGATGTTAGTCTGGTTTATTGGTTTATGCGAGACTCCAAAGAAATCCATTGGAAAATAGTAAAATAATTGTCTGCTATATCAAGTGTACTTCTCATTTTGGTATCAAGTATTTTCGAAGTTCATATTCATTTGTCGAATTCACCGACTCTGACTGGGTTGGCGACATTGATGATCAAAATTTCACTTCTAGCTATATGTTTTTCTTTAGCGTTGGACCGTTGGTATGGTCATGCAAGAAACATAAGGTAGTCTACTTGTCGACTAAAAAATAATAATACCATGGTGAAATTCAAGTAGGTACAACCATAGTCTGGATCCACCAACTTCAGGGTGAAATTGGATTTCATGTTCAAACCTTGACTACACTCTACTATCACAATCAAAGTGCCATACAGGTTGCTAACAATCTTGTTTCCCATAGTAAGATGAAGGGTTTTGAGCTCCATGCTCACTATTTGAGACAAATGGTTAATGAGAATGTTGTCTCTATTGAATATTTTTGAATAAATGATAAAGTTGGAGTTTACCAACTAGAGGTGGGCATAGTTAAAGTACTAGTTAGAAATAGAACTAGATGATGGTATAAGATAAAAAGACAAAGAGTTACAAATAATGTAAAATTGTTCCACTAGTTAATGTTCGGTTACTAATGAATGTGTAACTAATGTTGAAATCTTGAATGCTTAGCTAGGATATATTTTTGTAATGGTGTTGATTAGGAAGAGGAGAGACATTTTCTATGCAATATGTTGTGTATAATTCCTACTTTGCCTAGTTTTGAGAATGGATTAGATTCTGTTAAACCTTAATGGAATGAACTCCCCATTACAAATTGTTGTTTTTTTCTTCTTGTATGGAGATGATGTGTTTATTTCTATTTTAAATATGTACTTGGTGATGAGTCCTATTTAATCTAGATGTACATGTTAGTAATGCTGATAGTTTGCCTTTTGCCACCCTCTCATCTGTTTCTCATAGGAAGGGAAGCATTCAAAGCTCATTAGAGCAGGCACAAAATCTCTCTTGCACAGGTTTAATGGCTCCTTCAGTGCAACAAGGATGGTAGATGGCGATGGGTACGGGAGGCATGTGCAAGGTCATTTAAGCTCCTTTGGTTCCCCTCCAATTTCTCTAGGTATCTTATGGCTCTTTCCATTCAAATCATATCTTGTGTTTTGGATTTGCTCCCTGCTTTGCAAATTTTCCATCTCCTTTGGCTCCCCTCCACTCTCTCTAGGTGTTTTTATCCCCTCTTTGCAAAGTTTTAGGTCTATCATCTCCACCACCATGCCACGGGAACATGGTAATCCCAAGAGAGGGCCCTCTTGGTACAACTACGCTTCCAGGCAGTGAAGAATTCGTAGGCTCTCCTAAACATGTTTTTCCTCTTCGATCCACCAGGATGGGGGGAATGGTGAGCCTCTAATGGCCATTGTAGAAGAAGATATTCCAGTAGAGCCAATTATCATTCCGCCAACCTCCCTTTTGTATATTTTTCCTAACCCCAATGACCCGCCTAACACTAGTGATTATGTCCCTATTGTAGCTTGTACCTCGAACTGGGAAACTTGCATAATTCAAGAATAAATCTCGTTGGTCAACTGCTTAATGTAGATACCCCCACCTCCCTCCTCACCTCTAGACCGAGACTCACACTCCAATTGTCTCCCCGCATTAGAAAATTTGGAAATCATCTTTGATATGCATAGGGATATGCAGGATCAATTACAAAAGCATACCCTGCTCAACAACCATCTCGACATTATGTATGATGCACTCTCGAGCTCATAGAGCCAACAACGATGCCCGACCTGTGTGCAACCATTCGTTTTCACTCCTAATGGTGAAACTCATGCCAACATAGGTTTCACTGGTTCTTCCAATTCTTAGTCCTTTTCCTTTTAGCTCTATGCACTATTTTTTCAAAAATCCTGTAGAAGTTTACATTTTCATGTTCAAAATTCTCTCCTCTTGATCAGATGGTTTAGACATTAGAATTCACTACCAGCTGCTCTGGTTTCCATTTTTTGGTGAAACACGTGGAATTTGTTTCCATTGGTCCAGAAAGAACAATAGGTAGCCACTTATTCTGGTTATCACTTGTCTAGCAGAATAGGTGGTAGACCTTCATAGATGGTTCCATTATGTATGATTATAACATATTTTTGAGGCAATAAAAAATTTTATTTACAAAAAAAAAATGATGATGGTTTGCTAATATATTGGAATGAGTTGTGCCATAATGAATAATGGACTACACACTAGGTAGGAAAACCCGGTCTGACGTAGTGAATGTCAGCCATGACAATCATCCTGCCTCAACCCCATGTAATATTTACTCTTGGCACAATACTTTGGGTGATATTTTTCCCATCCTAGATATTGAATATTCTAGCACTTAGACTATAACAAACCCCCTTATTGGACACGTATGTGGACCCTGGTCTCAAATAAAGCCAACATTATGTAAATGATAAGCCTTTATATGATACTTTAATGTCATATGAATATGGTGCCTCTGTGGTATCATTCTACTATTAATAATTGGTAATTAAGGTTGAGGTTTATCGTGAATTTTTTAAGTTATTGATATTGGAAAGTTAAGTACGTACATGAGTTAAATTGATGTTATGATGATAATGATTACAAAACATTAAAATCAATTTTGGTGTATTGGATCTTCAAAAAAATGACTAGACATGATTTCTTAGGAAAATGAGAGGAGACAATTTTGACAATGATCAAGGTAATAAATGAGTGTTTATGTAAATAAAAACCATTTATTTCATCAATTTTTTTAGGGAAATTGATAAAGTTTAAATGCAAAATGCTCCTTTTTTCAACCACCATTACTAAAATATAGAAAAAAAAATCATGGCTCTAATCAATCTAGTGCATTTGAGTTTTATCTAAGTTTTTGGGTCAATTCAAAGATGCCTAAAACCCGTTGGCACATGGTAGAACAATAATAAAGGTGGAACCATGAGGGAACCATGACTTTTACCAATTTTTTGTTAAAATCCATTTCCAAGATGCATTTTGAATAAATTCAATCGTATACACTTCTTTAGTGGTAATTGTAACACACCCAACCTCCTAAATACCCTTTTAAGGGAAGGGGTATTAAATTTTTTCTTTTCCTCAACTTCCTTGAATCCCTTTCAAAAGGATACACCATCGTCTTCTACTCACTGAGAGATTTCCAATGACTATAACTTTGTCCAATTTTGAGTTTTGGATGAAACAGTATGGCCATTTAAATTTTTAGGGTTTTCATTCACCAGAGACCCTTGTACTKCCATGTGGAATCCAAATGAATCCACGTCACMTGATGTGGCACTGATGTGTCACCACATATCATCCTCAGATGTAGACATGGATGTTATCATGGAAGTTGGCGTGGCACCTGCCATACAACTCACCAGGCATTGACCCTCAGCCTTTTCTACACCCAAATTTGAGCTCCACAACTTCCCAAGATCCACTCTTCACCGAAATTGACACCTTTGCCCAGGTCATTAGAACCACAGGACCTTGGGATCTCAATACATCGACCACCGTGGTGTCAACCCTTTTTTGTTTCACAGTGCCCCAAAATTCCCAATCTGGGATGAGTTGGCACCCAAGGCGTCTGGCCCCATCACAGTATGCCACTTGTTCTGATACGTGGCCTTGCCACTGTCTTCCACATTGGCATGACACATGGAAATTGTACCACATCGACATGTGACACTCATTTTTCCTATGAATCTATGCTCAAATATGCCAAAATGAGGTGACATTTGGCACCACCGATGGGTGGTGTATGGCCCTTCTATGTTACGCCATGTGGGTCATTCATCGAGTGACATGTTGACATAGGGCATAAGATGTCAGGACTTTCTCTATGTGGTATGGTTGTGATAAACCTCCAATGCTCGACATCTTAAGGATTATTAGGTGATTAACTAGCTTAATCTCGAAGATTAAGGGGGGTGATTAATTAAGTTAATCCTAATATTGTGACTCCTTTCCTTTACCACAAGATCCATGGTGGATATTTTTCTCTCATGAGGACATGTGTTACCACTAGACAACCATGGACATTGGGACCATGAATCTATATTGGTCTCCTATACATCAAAACTCCCCACGATGCAGGGACCAATGCATTTTCTCCATTGAGATATACTATGGAGATCGGTTCTCCATTAGATTCAATGGCTCAAATTTTTCATGATTACCACAACACCTAAGCTTGACGAGGGTCCCACACTCCACTTTCCCGTAGCCAGATGTTGATAGGTGTCCTTTCCATGATACCATGGGATACTAAAACCCCTCCTGATTTTTTTACAAAGATCAATGACTAAGATCTTCTGGCCCTCAATAATCATCGATTTGCACAGGGTTTTTCATAGACTGGACTAGTCCATCTCTGGACAATCATGATCAACCCTCCTACCTAGATCAATGGCTACTATAGCTTGCTAGTTTACACAGAGGATTTTGATGGGTAGTCAACTCATCTTTGGAGGGTTGGGATTGATGTCCTGGAATCAACGACTCTTGAGTTTCATTGATTCCATTCAATGTAATATTGAATTGTAACTTAAACTTTTGGACATAACAGTCCCACGGTCTCATGTTGCATAATTTTGTTGGGTTCTTAACTGAACATCCTCGAGTTCTTACAAATTTCATAGTAGGTAATAAGCCTACTACATGACCTTCAATCGAGGACTCTATTTCTTGCAAACATTCTGTGTCGATGAGAAGGGAAGAATACAAGTTTTATTAGCCTTCTTGGGCCTAGGAATGTTGTGATGTCCCTATTACCAATTACTCAACAAAAAATTCCCTGATAACCATTGTAGCATTCCCGACTCAAGCTCAGAAATACCACAACAAAATTACAACCTCTGATATCATTTGCAATCCTTTAAATTCTCAACTTATGTACAATATTTATGCAAAATAGTTATAGGATACACATGTATCATATCCAAGAAAACCATAATAGAGATACATAATTCCAAAAATAATTACCATGGAAGAGAATGCATAATTACAGTTCTTGTACCATTTAAGAAACAATATACTAAAATATAAATAACACAACATATACTCAACAAAGGAAACATAATTATTCGTACAATAATTAAAACAAACACCTGAAAAACACTTATCCGATATAAATAGCCACCAATTGTATGTAGACTTTCGAATTTCCTACTAGCCTTAGACTCTACTGCTCATAAGACAACAACAGGTCACCCTCGAGCTGGGAATAAAATTCACTAGGGAAAAGAATTCTTAAGCCAACCAAGATCCACAATCAATACCAAGATGGTATAGGCCAAGGTACCAAACCTCAAAAACACTCCAACCTACAACCTCTCATTCCCCATCAGCCTGCACAACCCAAGGTACTTTGTCCCCTTCTCTGCACCGCAATCCCTCGAGTTGCACCACTACCCTTGTAGGGCTCCATCATAGGTTGACTAGGAAGTATCAAAGCATTGTGGATTCAAGAGTTCCAACTTCCCTAAGAGGTCTCCAAGCATCCTCCATGCCTCACACTGGGGAATCTATCCCCACACTTCTCCCTCCAGGGCTCTGACCTTCTGCAAGGAAACCCAAGGAGAACTGTATACGCACCCAGATCCACCTAGGATATATAGGGTACTTTCATATCCATAACTCAATTCTCCATGATGGTCATTTCCCCTTCAAAGAGAATGACTAGAGAATGATATTAGTAAGGATGATAACCTTGAAGCTTCCTCAATTTAAGAATGTGATGGAAGTAGGGTACCAATGGTAGTAGCAGAGAGTCCTCCTCTCCACTCTCATGAGCATGATAGATAACATTCCCCATGGTTGGAGAGACTGATGGGAATTACATTAAATTTTCTCATTATATTCCATGTGCCTCAAATGACATTTGTCACTTCATGAAACTCCCTTTGCACCCACTTGGTGGTTCGTTCCCTTTCTTTGGAAACTTAGGATAGCATAATGTATCACATTAATTTTTTTAGGAAATATTACCCCTCTACGCTTAGCCCATTAACCTAATATTATTAGCTCCCTTTCTCTCTTTAGTGGAGTTTATCCCTCTTACTCTTTTATAGGGTCAGTCTGCAACAATAGTGTGAATTTATTAATATCTAATTGTGATTGCATAATACACATGGTATTCCTATAAGCCTTTTAGCAGTTGGCTCACCAACCTATTTACTATATAGGCAATCTAGCCTCAAGTATCATGGATCACCAACCTATATGATCAATTACAGCTTGGGTCAAGTTGGGGTATTACATTCCCCTCCCCCTCATTTATGCACTATCCTCAGTGCATCAAATGAAATATTCCTTCCAAAATTATTCTAAAATCTCCATGCCTTGGCTACTGAAGCTTGTTATTCTTTTGGTATTGTCTTCATGCTCTACCTAGAAGTATTTTTCCTCTATTCTGTAAAGTTTCTTCAAGAAATAATTATGCTCATTGTTCCATCCTTGAGCTACCTCTTCCTTGTTTCACTCACCCTTCCAGGCTCAGGAATCCTTTCACCGCTACACAGTCCTTCAATGATCCATCATTTCAAGGTTTTCACACACAAGGAGAGTCCCAGCTCATTATCAGATCCACACTATGGATCTACAATTTAAGTTCCAATGTCCCAACAATATCCATTTTTCCTAATCATACCAACTTCAATACCATCATCTCATATGTACCACACACATACAATCAACATGAGACAATGCCATATCAATTTCATTTAGATATTTAGTTGTTGTTATAAGGAAATTCAAAGTTTTTCTCTAATATGAGATTCCATCTCATAATTTCTTGGGTGTTGCAACAACATGCATCAATCTATAGTATGGCTCTCTACAATTACATACTTGAGACCACTTTCCTACAATGCTTCTAGCTTGCATTCAACCAAAAGATTATTAGTATTTACTAGATAATATACAATATAATTGTATTGTAACAATTTCAAAAATTTACAAAGTGATCTTAGAATTGTTTACACTTAACAATTCAATCACAACTAACAATCCATTTATTAATTAGAATGAAATTAATATTCTCTACATATATATTATTGGCATCCAAGATTTTACTTTGTTCTTTTGATAGAGTTTTCTCGTAGACCATCCTTATGTAACTACTTGAATTGCAACTTTCCTGAACATGCAATGTCTAACAATGCCTGAAATGTTCTCCACTCCATGAGTTAGTAATAATTGTAACGTTTCAACTGTTAGCATAATTGTTTCCATTAAATATCATATATGCATGCATTCCCAAAATGCAATGAATAATTCCTTCGACATACACACTCTATCTTAGCATGCATGTGTGCAAATTCACCACTTGACATGCTTTCATAATATATCCATGCATATCTATCCAATTCACCATTGCATCAATTTTCATATTATCACTTTTTATATTAGGCATGTTGCCTTGGTGAGTTGGAACTCAGCCAACCTCTTACCACATGGTTACTTTATACAAATTTATTATTACAACAGAATTGCGCTTCCTGCTACAAATTGATCATAACCTCAAATCAACATAACATAATATGAAATTCTAAAATTTAAAAATTTTCACATGATGCATCCATGCATTCTTTCTTTACCATTCTACAACACTGGTATAATATTGGAAGATCCTCCTTCCATGAGTGTAGTCCCATGCATTCCCACTCTTGTCAGCATGCACTTTCTCAATGCATTCAATGAATGTGTTGCTTATGATCACTTTTGTTCCCAATTATTCCCAATTATTCCCAATTGGTCAAAGTATTCATGACACTTTATTCATGGATTTTCTTGCAAGGATTTTAATCATCCTTGGTTGCTAGAGGTTCATACCTCCATCATACATGCTATCTTATTTCCTTAATCATACCCTACTTGGGTATCAATGAAATACAACAACCACTTAAAATCATAAAAATATTATTAAAAAAATAATTTAGAAGGGATTCTTACCCAATCCCTTTCAATTCTCATGCCACAAACAATTACATGCATCAACATATCAATTTCTCATACTAGAGAAACACAATAACAAGAAGAAAGGAGTCAATGGACTCTTCTCTTGTCCAATTCCTACTACACAACCCGAAACTCTCAGTCTAGTTGAATTAGTTTCAAGGCCCTACTTCCTTTACACAACATAGCTTTATTCAAGCGTATTCTTTCAAACAAATTCATTATTTTATTTTCTTTTACCATCTGTACTTATTTCACAACTGCTCTTTTTAAAGCATACAACTTTGTCTCTTTATTCAAAGTTGTATAGTGAGAAAAGTATAATCGTTTTCTCTTTCTTTGCTTCTACAATTTATCCCTTCCTAGGACCTCCATTCTCTTTTCCTTGAGTAGTCTTGGTCATGTTCATC
>ML801823.1:112728-122966 GCA_009831015.1 Picea engelmannii
TTGGAAGGTATGGGCAAAGTTGATAGAGTTGAAATGATTGTTGAACTCTCTGATTCTATACTTCCAACAGTCTAAAGTAATAACCTGTAATATCCCTTTTCCATTGCACCAGTCGATAATAATTTTTGAATCTCTGATTACGTGTAGATCAATAAAATGCAGTCTTGTAGCCAGAAAAAGAGTTTCCCAAACTCTAAGTAACTTTGTCCTTGTATTGGTACTAAGGCCACAGTTGAATGTCTATTTGTAAATTGTATTATCACTGATCTTTATCATCCCCCCTCTCCACTTTGGAGTGGAGGCCATTTGATAAAGAAGCTCCATCAAACCAACCCACTCTTGACCCCACCTGGATAGTAGTCTTATTGGTACGTATAGTAGGCACAGTTTAAGAAACTGAAAGTCTATTATAAATCCCAAGTGTCTTATAAACTATTGAAATGATGGAAGGGATCCCATTTTAAAAAATAGCCTTATTGCGCTCCATCTAAATTTTCCAACTAATTAGAGCAAGAAAAGTAGCAAACTCTAGAGCTTGGGTTATCCATTTATCATAACAAGCCTTTACAGAAATTCCATCGCAATCATAACTCATATTTAAAGCTCCTAATATCAAGAGTCAAACTTGCTTTGTGAAAATATAGTTGATCAATAAATGGATAACAGTCTTAGGTCCCTTGGAACACAAGATACAAAAACTAGGCCCTTCCCAACCCTGGGACAATAAACTATCCCATGTAAGTATCTTGGTATCTTGTTTTCTTCCACTTATATTATCTTATGAGTGTGCTTACTTATGTCACTTATTTTTCATTTGTTGTATTGTGTGCCTTATGCATATATAGATATGCACCTCATTGTCCTTATTGTGATTCTTCTGTTACTTATTTATTACTCAACTATTGGTGTTGATGAGATTTACTTTTTGAATATGTCAATCATTTTATATGTGCATAACATGTTTAATAGATATTGAGATCCTTGGTGAATGTTGCTTATATTTATGGTGTCTAATTTTCTTATTATATTTTATATAAAGTTTGTTTTCTTCCACGTTTATATTATCTTATGTGAGTGCCTACTTATGTCATTTATTTTCCATTTGTTGTATTGTGTGCCTTATGTTAGCCCTAGGTTAAGGCTTTGCAAACTCTAGGGTCAGTTGGGCTAGTCTAAGATAGTTGTATTGTGTGCCTTATGTTAGACTTAGGCTAAGGCTTGGCAAACTCTAGGGTTGGTTGGGCTAGTTTAAGGTAGTTGTATTGTGTGCCTTATGTTAGCCTTAGGCTAAGGCTTGGAAAAATCTAGGGCTGATTGGGCTAGTCTAAGGTAGGTTTAGCTAAGCTATGAAAAGGTTAACTAGGATAGGCTAGCCTAGTCTTAGACCATGTTAGCACAAACAAAGGAAGGGGTAGTGACATTGTTATAGAATTATTTGCCTCACCATTGCTATCTTGCACATARGACCTTTCCATTTCCCTATGCAGACTTGTCATCCCTTTTTGATGAATCCARAGCCAAAAATACACATTTTTCCACATATACGCGCCCTATCTGCTATACAACATGCGTATACGYAGACTACTACACTACAACCCGCGYACATCGAGATTTGTGCCAAAAAATACAAAAATGGAGTYGGGTTTCCATGTCACGACAGGAGATCTGTGATCCTTGGCCTTCCACATACTAGAAACGTTCCGACTCGGCCCTTCAGTTGCATTTTGAAGACTATAAAAGCACAATTCYGAGCTATGGAAAAGAGGAGAAAGCATTCAACTTTGAGAGCAAAGTTACTATGGAGAAATTACTTCATATTGAGTCTGCATCCCTTTGTCCCTCAAGTCTGAAMATAGTGTTMAGCCCCYAAGCTCTTTCCCTATTGTTGAGAGAACCTCATTGTCTCTCTCCTATGAGCTTGCCTTTGGTGGAGGCTGAGTTGGAAGGAACTTGGTTTCTTGGTTTCGAATCGTGCCAACACGAAAGTYTGTAATGTTGTCACTTTTGCTGATCAATTATTAATATAAATACTCCTTTCTTGTCCTATTGGTATCGTGCAAATATATGATTATTATCCATGGGCATGTTTGTAATGTTTATTAATGGATTATGTTATYTAATGTGCTAACCCCTTTATATTATCACTATGTACTTTCTCTGCTTGTTTGTTGAGAACTTGTTGTAGGTATAAAACTTTTGGTCGAAGTGCTCAATGGTGGAACATCATCGAACGTTGGATCGAGGTAGGCCTCTTTCTTATCTTGCACATTAGTTTATATAGCATACAATGGAATTGAGTTGATTTCTGCAGTCATACCTGTCTATTGTGGTTTACCCTTGGCCATAGAGAGTTTTTCCCTCATAACAGAATTGGCGACTCCACTGGGGAGAGATATTCCTTCTAAGGGTTGAAGTACTTTTTCTTCATGCATTGCTCTTTTTCCTTTGTGTTTCTTGTCGTATCATTGTTTGACAGATTCTGTTCACTCTGGGTCTGAGTTTTCAACCTTTTTCCCTTGCATGGCCTTGTTTTAAAGCCTGTACGCTCCTTTTTCTTTGACAGTCGCGTATACATGCGTGCCTCCTCACTGCAAGCTACGTATATACACACTTTTCTCTTGAACAATCGCGTATACCACTTTCCATTGCTTGTTTTCTTGGTTTAGTGACTGTTGGGTGGGATTTGATGTTTGTTGAGCTTCTTAGGTCTCTGTAGTGCCCGTTGAGCTTCTCTGGGTTGACAGGAAACCTGTTTGGAGTTGAATTTTTGGGCGTAGTCTTTTTCGTTGTTTTTCATTTTTTATTTGTCCTTGAACCTTGTGTTGTTTGCTTGGCTGCTTGGTATTCTGCTTCAGTTATTTTGTTTATACACAGTAGAATTTATATATCAGATTGTTTTTCAGTCCATGCATTTTCTCTTTAATATATTGAAAATACAAAAAAAATAGGCATTTTGCATTGGTTAGTATTTTTGTCTTTGAACCTTTATCATTAGCTTAGTGCATTTAGCGAAAGATTGCATTTTACATTATGAATTGCAAAGTTGAAATTGAAAATTGCACTATTTCTATTAGCATATCATTCATTGAAAAAGTTAAAGATAGTCTTTGCATTATATTCATATTTATTTTCTTGCAGAGTCATAACTTCATGAGTTTCACTTCCATACCTTTTTGAGTAATCACAACCAATAAACTTTACGCTTTAAACTAAAATTGATTAGTCACGATTTTATTTTAAGGGTGCACAAACTAGTCTAGGATTTAGTGCCTTGGAATAGGATTTTGTGAGTAAACTTATCCAAGGCAATTAAATCAACATATGTGTCTGAGACAAGGAGTTGAGAAGTCCATTGTATAATTGGTAAGATCAGGAGGCTCCGCTCACACCGGAGTTAAGCACGAGGTCGCACGAAGTTAGTTGAAGGGATAACCCCTAGATACTCACCTAGCGTCAGAGATATTTCTGTGGATTTATTCGTATTTGGGGACCTTGCTAGTACCCATACCTCTATGAGAGGCGGTGCTTTTAAGGTTTCGGGCTTTGCTACCCTGCCCATATGGTGATCTGGACTTACAACTGTTCGCCTGTGCATCGGTTATACAGTGGTTTATTAGTTGCTTGACTTAGGTATCTCATAGGTTACTTGCAGGGGTTATTCTGCTTGTACCCTGGGTCAGATAGGGGTCGGACAGCACACAACCTTTATGGAGGATTACCTCTCCGGGGGGATCTGACCGACTGGTTGTTAAGCCCATGAGGGTCCCTATAACTGATTCTGTTACCTCCAAACTTTAGCGGGGAGTCTCAGGTCCCTCCTGGATGAGACATACCTTCTTTAGTGAGGGAGGCCACTCAACCACTTTAGCATGTTTGCATGCATATTTGTCGTTTGACATTTTGGTATGCTCTTTGACTACTAGTTGGCCTTAGAATATTTTTTTTTTGTCGAGTCATAAGTTGTCGTGGAGTCAGACCAGCATCCCCGTCGGTCCCGTTAGTTGTTACAGTTACCACTAGATTTCGGGTTCTTGCCTTCTAAAAAGCGTAGATTTTTTAGAAGTGGTACACACACATCCACCTTTCAGACTTGTGGTTCCACAAGGATGAGTACTGAGTCTAGTCTTTAGAACACTGGGAGTTCTTCGACTCCTGCAGCTGCTACAGTTGTAGTGTCGGAGTCTTATATCGGTACTATGGCTCAGTCTGTAGTTAATGCTTCATCTCTTGCCTCACACCCTTTTGGGGGTTTCCTTCACTCACCGAGTTACAATGTTCAGTCTATCCCTATGGCTTCTAGTCCATTTTCTTATGGTATGCCTAACTTCACTTCACAATTTTCAACTGCCATCCCAGTTGCTGGCCCTAACGCTAGCCTTGGACTTGGGGGCACTACACCTCCTTACACTCCTTTCCCGTTTGGTGGTTCTCATATCCCCCAAACAAATCCTATGTAGGAAGTGTCCCTGTTCTTAACCCCGGGTCTAATCCTTCTACAGCTATATGGAACAACCCAGTTGGCAGACAAGTTCCACCCTATATCCTTACCTCCTCGGTGTCGATTCCGACCAATACTTTTGGCATGACGAATCCACTTCAATCATCCGGGTTCCCACCTAGAGGAGGTCAGTCTTACACTTTGGGCAACACCCAACCTGGATCCAATTTGGTTAGGGGAAATTTTCACAATCCTTATCAGAACATTCCTGCTGGAATGATGCCCAACCCACCTTATACGAATCAACCTGGAGGAGGGCCTTATAATTCTGGACAGGGATTTGGTTCTTACCAGAATCTTGGGTGGAATGCAGTTCCCAACACACAATATTTCGTGGGAGGATGGGGCCAAATGTCGCAATCCTGTCTCCCTTTTCTGGCCACGCTCAATCTGCCAGACTTGTCCAAGTTAATGAACAACCTAGTGAGTCATGATCCCACATGGCTCTCCGTACCCACCAAATTTCCTTCAGACATTCCAAAGTTTGAGGGCCCTGGTGAACACGTCACTACCTTTCACCTTTGGTGCTCATCGAATTCCCTGAACCATGATTCTATTAGATTACGATTGTTTTAATGCACTCTCATTAGAGTTGCTTCGCAATGGTACATTGAGCTACCTAGGGGGACATATGGGTCATTTAATCAGTTGGTGGTGGCCTTTCTCAACCACTTTTAATTGCCCATTCGTTATGATGTTGGCCTTGAACTTTTGTCGACTTTACGCTAGGACACCACCACTCACATCTCAGATCATATCTAGGAGTGGCGTAGACAAAGGCGGTTGATTAAGACTCCTATACCCCCACCTTTCTCATAGAATGGTTCCTAAAGTGTTTGCACCCTCCTATCTCGAAGGACGTTGCTACTTCCGGGGTATCCAACGAAGAATAAGCTATCTTTAGAGCCCAACAATTAGATTTAATATATGCTCAGTCTGGGATGTTATATCACCTTCTTCCAGAAGCACCGCGGTCAAATTACAATCCTAGGAAAAAACTCAGACCTCATGCCAATGGCATTGTAGGTTCTGTTAATGTAAAGTCCATAGACTCAACAATGAAGTCTGCCAGAGGATCGGCTTCATCTACATCCTCCAAACCCACCTAGTCGATGGATGTACATTTTGTGAAATCGTCGAAAAGCCCAAATGGTGACCAACAACCAGATGTGAATAAAAGGAAAGGTCGAAACAATCGTAAGGGTGGGAAAAATGGTAACAAACCCAAGGATAAAGATAATATTGGGAAGCAGAATGATAATACTGGAGAGGGAAAGAAAGAGAAACGTAAGGTGAAGTTTCCTTGTAAAATTTGTATCGATGACCACCTTACATATTTATACCCCCAAATTTGCGGAGGCCACGAGGCTTTTAAATCTACCACCCACTGTGCTGACGAATCTATTCCTACACAAACAACACTTAGCCTCGAGCTCTTCGAATGCCGGAAATGCGCCCAGTGGAAGTCAAAACCCACTGTCACAAGATGGCAACCGTGTTTGTATCAACATGGTCGATGGGAAAACTGATATAGCCACCCGCTCTCGAGATTATAGCTCTTCAAAAGGTAGTACCATTCTAGAAGCTCCTCCTCCCCCTCCGGAGACTAACCTACAGATTGAGAAACCAGAGCCACCGCCTCGTATTCCAAAAGGAGTACTCAAGCACTCTACTCACAACCCTAATGCTAGAATCGCCTAGAACTACTCTATCGTTGAGGATTTGGGCCAAACCCCTTGTGCGACGTTGGCTTTGGAGGTACTCCAGACGTGTCCATCATAGAAGAATGCCTTACTCTCTGCCTTAGGAGCTCTAGAACCTAGTGGCTCGAAAGTTATCAAGTTTGACATCATGGATGTGAAGCCTCGCTTACCCTACCATGTGGCTTTCCAAATCCACGTTGAGTATTCCAAGTATACTATCAAACGAGTAGTCGTTAATGAAGGCGCTGCCACCTATGTGATGTCTCGGGTCTGTTGGAAATCTCTCAGTTCTCTGACCCTTTCCAAGTCGTCGAACATGTTGACTGCATTTGACGGTCATTCTTTTCGCCCTCACGGTATTCTCCCTGCCTTCCCGGTCCAGTTAGGTGGGAAGACAGTAGAGGTGGAGGTAGAGGTAGTTGATGCACCTCTTGATTATAACCTATTACTAAGTCGCAATTAGACCTATGCTATGGTCGTTGTCGTATCATCCGTCTTCCGTACACTTTGTTTTCCTCAACAAGGGGAGATCATGACTATCGACCAGTGATCCTTTGCGTACTCTAGTCCTAATGCATCTGTTGGACTGTCAATCCCTTTGATCGACAATTCTTAGCTAACAATTGAAAATATCGATGTTAGAATGTATTCTTCCCTCATGGGTGCCTTCTACTTCTCAGCACCGATTCACCACGATTATCCCATGTCTAGTAGGCCTCCTTTAGCAAGGAGGTCCATTCCTTTTCGCACTTCCTATCGTAGTGATCCATGGACCCTACCTTCTCTGACTTCGTCGAGTGAAAGTCAGTCGCATGCTGGCATGGCTATGCCACTATCGGCAATGAATATTGCATATCAAGTTGTTCTTGACTTTTTCGTCGATCCTGATCCTGTTGTCTCGCAGACGGACGAGGAGGATCATGTTCTTAGGCCTCTATGGGCCACCTCATTGTCTTGTTCACATGATTGCTTAGATGAGACTTTGCCTTTGGATGAAGCCATCCTCGAAGCCATGAATTGTTCCGAGAGACCTTGGGATGATATGCATCATCGATCTTATTTTTTCCCTAGTCTCAAAAGAATCGAGCAAGACGACTTTCAGTCTACCTTGAGTGAGATAGTCAATCACGTCGCAATTCCACTTGATACGCACGACATTTATGTTGAAGGAAATATGGCGAGTATTTCTCCTACCATCTCGATCAATATCTCTCGTACCCCTGGCAAGATTGAGAACATAAATATAGGTGCAGATCGTTTTCCAGAAAAAATTATGATCTACACCGAACTCTTTAAATAATTTTGAGATGTATTTGATTGGTCATATGAAGAGATGCCAGATATCGACCCTCGTATTGTCGAACATGAGATTAAAACTTACCCAGATGCTAAACTTGTTTGATAATGTTTTTGAGCTGTAAATTCTAGGAAGGCCCCTGCTATTAAGGCAGAGGTGGAGAAGCTACTTAACGCTGGCTTCATCTACCCAATTCCCTTGAATAAATGGGTATCCAACCAAGGAACCATCCATGTGTGTATGGACTTTCGCGACCTGAAAAAGGCTTGTCCTAAAGATATCTTCCCCATTCCTTTCATTGATCGGATTCTCGATGAGTTTGCGAGAAGCGAGATATTTTATTTTATGGATGGATTTTCAGGGTATAACCAAATCCAGATCAAACCTAAGGACCAACATAAGACAATATTTATATTGCCTTAGGGTACTTTTGTATACCGGAAAATGCCTTTCAGCCTTAAAAACGCCGGAGCAACCTTCCAACGTGCCATTACTTTCACTTTTCACGATCTCAAGCACATAGTCGAAGCCTACCTTGATGATCTTGCTGCTCACTCTCACAAGAGAGTGGATCATGTTATACACATACTAGTTTCTGAAAGTTTTCGTTACTATAGAATACAGTTAAACCCTCACAAATGCAACTTTTGCGTTAAGTCTGGTCATCTCTTAGGATTTTTAGTTTTCGAGATCGGGATCATGGTACTTAAGGTTGAGGCAATACTTCAGTTGCCTCCCCCATGCACGATTAGACAACTTCAAGGTTTACAAGGGAAAGCTAACTTTCTACGTCGGTTCATAGTGAATTATGCCAATATCACTAAGGGTTTCATGCACCTCTTGAAGAAGGACACCCCTTTTATCTGGGATGAGCGAGCCCAGGAGTCTTTCGACGCCTTGAAGAAAGCCTTGGTATCAACCCCTCTCCTGAAGTCCCCTGATAACAGTAGAGATTACTTGATGTATATTTCCGCATCTGAAGAGACGATTGGTATGGTTCTAGTTCAGGAAGATGATGAACTCCATGAGCACATCATCTACTATCTTAATCGAAATTTAGTCTGTCTTAAGCTTAATTAATCTCATGTTGAAAAGCTAGCTTTGGTTGTCGTTCACGCAGTCCAACATTTACGTTACTACATATTGCTTTGCAAGACTACTTTGGTTGTTGATGTCAATCCATTTCAATACGTCCTTACCAGGCGTATCATAGGGGGGAAATATAATAAATGGATTTTCATCTTACAAGTGATCGATTTCAACTTTGCTTCGGCCAAGTTCAAGAAATCGCTACTTTTTGCAGAGTTAATATCCAGTTTTCCATGATTAGATGAGGATGTTATCCATGGTGATTCATTTGCGGACAAACACCTTTTCCTTGTCTCGTCGTCTGACCCTTGGTATGGAGACGTTGTTTTATATCTTCAAACCTTGAAGTTCTCTCAGCATCTCTCGCGATATGATCGACGACGTGTTAGATACCAAGCCAAAAAGTATACCATAGTTGGTGACACTTTGTATCGTCGTTAAATAGATAATACCTTGCGTCATTGCTTAACTCACGAGGAAGTCGAGTCAGTCCTAAACGATTGCCACAAAGGGGCTTGTGGTGGTCACCTATCTGGGTTTGTGACAACCCAAAAAATCCTGCGAGCTGGTTATTTCTAACCTACTATCTTTAAAGATTGTAACGAAGCAGTTAAGAAGTGTCATCCCTACCATGTTTTCACTCAAAAAATGCACCCCTCTTCACCTAGTCATAACCGTCGGTCCCTTCACCAAGTGGGGGGTAGATTTCGTCGATTGCAACCCAACTTTGGTTGGGGGGCATCAACACATTATCATGGCCATCGACTACTTTACTAAGTGGGTTGAGGCCATGCCGACCATAAAATTCGATGGGAAGACTACAACCTTCTTCGTGTTCAACCAAATTATCATCTGATTCGGTATCTCGAGTGATATTCTCACTAATCATGGCAATCACTTTCAGAATGAAATGATGGTAGAACTAACATCTAAGCTGGGCTTTAGACATGGTCATTCATCTCCTTATTACCCCCAAGTGAATGGGCAAGTAGAGGCCGTCAACAAGTCTCTTAAGACCATTTTGCAAAAAATTGTCAGTCGAAGTAATTCTAATTGGCACATCATGCTATATCTCGCGCTTTGGGCATACCGAACCTAGGTTAAGACTACTATCGATTTTTCCCCTTTTCAGTTAATTCAAGGTGTGGAGTCGATCCTTCCTATTGAATGTGAAATCCCTTCTCTCAAGTTGGCAGTCAAGCTCCTCCTTGACACTTCAGAGTTAGAGCAATGCCTTGTGCACCTAAAGAGTCTTGACGAGCAACGTCAGGACGCCTTTACTGCTATCGAGACAAACAAGAAACGTGTCAAGGTTCAGTACGACAAGTTTGTCTGTCCCCGGTTTTATGCTGAGGGTGACTTGGTCCTCTTGTATGACCAAGCCAAAGAACCACTAGGGGCAGGCAAGTTTAAACCCAGGTGGCATTGACCTTACATCATGTGGGTGGCATTGACCTTACATCATGTGACGTGTTTTAGAAAAATGATCCTACGAGTTAGAATATTATGAAGGGAATAAATTGGTCGAGCCCAAAAATGGGCTCCACTTGAAAAGGCACTACACTTGAGCCCTAGGCTTGGTGGAACTCTTTGTATACTAATGTAAATTTAGTGTATATACGTCTCTTTTCCCCTTTTCTTTTGTCTTTGT
>ML801823.1:123741-136492 GCA_009831015.1 Picea engelmannii
ATCCTCTTTGTCATTTGGTGCCCATGCTGAGTTTTTCTTTAGGACTGGGAGTCCATTATAATTTGATACATGACTTTATGATGAGCCTCATTTCTCATTTATGCACATGCGACCTTATTCCCCGCGTACTCCCAAACACAAGTCTTAGTTAAAGTTAAGCTATTTTCTGACTCAACTAAAAAAACCAAAAAGAATGCTGAGTTATTTGTCCCTTTCACACTCATTCAATTGGATTTGAAAGGTCATGAATCTTACTTAAACTCGTTTCCGACTCGTTATCAAAAATAGAAAATATTGCCGAGTGAACTTGTCTTTTTCACACTTGTAAATTGGATTTGAAAAAATGTTTATTTGGCACAAGTTTACCCCTTTTTCACACCAAGTAGACTAAAAGACATAAAAAAGATATTTTTTGGCCTCAAGTTGTGATTGCATCTCATGATCTCGCTTGCAGTATTGAGCCTTTAGCCGGTTCTCGCTTTGCGATGAGACGTATGAGCCCGTATAAGTCGTATTAATAATGAGCCCGTACCCGTAGTCGTGGTAGTCATGGTAGTCATCCCAATAAGTATCATCTTCAGTTGTCTCCATAGAAGAAGTAATGAAATAGATAGATAATGATGGCAGTAATGTCGATAATGATATGGATACACCTAAATAGATATATATTACTAATGATAGATAACATATTACTAACGATAGATAACACCTAACCTAACAATGTTATCAATATTTGTTCTCCTTTACTCTTTATCAGTATCAGTATTTGTTCTTGCAGTGGTATGAGGAATGTGTAGTGGTACACTGAAGGAGAAACCCGAACACCCACTGAGAAGATAAGGACTTAACAACCGAACACCCAAGACACCCACCCGAATTGAAGGTAGTTTTCCTCTGAAACACACTCTCCAAACGACTTCAATCTCTACACTAACACTAAGACTAAGACTCACACTAAGCACTTTGAAACACACTCTCCGAGAGTTACCCGCCTTATGAACAACTAATGGTGGGTCCTAGGAAAGGTATATCGGGTAAAGTTATGCCCAAGAAAGAGTGGTGATAGTTTCATCTCTTTTCTTATCTTTACACCAGCCGAGTGGTCTTCACCTCGTGCAATATAGATTACATTTTCAACTACTCTTGTTACTGTTATTGCTACTACTAATGATATTATAAGGACAAGGACATATAAGGATATTCTCTCAACTGTCAACCTTCACCATGAATCTTGGGGGAGCATCCCCCAACCCCCCCCACGGGTGGATTACGTGCATACAAGATAGACATCTAAAGCCGATAGAGACATATGTGAGGTGGACTTCAATGCCTTCCTTCAATGCCCTCTTAAACACGCCAAATTCAATGCCCTCATTCTCCTAACGACTTCAATACCAAACCAACAATACCAATCTGTAGAATCCAAGAGAATCACCAACATTCATTGACCATTTGAAAAGGGCTTATCAATATGCTCTATGTTTCCTTCCTCAAGGTTAGACCAAACATGGTGGTCAGGTAGACATAAAAAGAAAAAAAAACAGGTAGACATTCGGAGATTCATTTGATGATCTATACTAGCTCAAGAAGGAGACATTCCCCTAGAACCTATCTCACCTATAACTAGGGTTTCAATATTATATATATTATATAAAGAACGAACAACTGATACTTGGGCTATGTCTATATGTAACTAACTGCATCTAGGGATGTAACTAAATTATAGCAACAACTATAAGAGGATCCATTCAAAAGCCTATCAAAAGCCTCTCCCTTGAGAGAATTTCTCTAGAACTGTACTGCCCACATAGCATGAATCAGGGTCTTCAACAGAGATAGAACTGGTAACCATGAAGTAAGGATCACCTTTGGCTCTCCTAACCTTAGAACCAGAACCTTCTAATAATGTGATTCTTAACCAAGGTAGCATAGTCAAAGGCAAGTGAAATGTGATTCTTAACCAATGGATCCACCAGATCCTACAGGACAAGACCCTACAGGGCTAGGACCAGCTACTACTACCCCAACTTATCCACTAGCACCAACACCATCAGTGGTTTCAGTAGTTTACCCAGCTTCATTACATGTACCAGGTTTAGGACCAGCATACTCACTAATAGTTTCATCTCCTTAGCCAACAATCGCACAAGTAGAGCCAACATCAGTAGCAGATCTAGAAACAGAGACAACTGAGGTGAAGGTAGCGGATCCAGTTCCATGTATAGAATGAGAGCCGCATATAAGTAAGCGCGTAAGCATCCTATACAGCTTAAGATCCTACAAGGGGTAGGTACACCATACAAAGAAGTAGGAGTATCATTCCTTCGCCCGGTTCCAACAACAGATCTTATGGTTGACCCTGATCCAGTCAATGATCCAGGACCAACATCTTAACCATCTTTCGATTCAACAATCGATCTGGCATTGGTACCAGTAGCAGGCGGTAGCAGCTTCAGGACCTAGTGAAGTTGACCTAGACCCATAAACAGTAGAACAAGAACCAGTTGACTAAGTCACAGGAGTAAGACCACTTTATATATAAGCTTTGCATGCTTCTTTGGTATTTCATTACTTTACCCATCTGGCTTTGCCCCTGCGCTACCTGGATCAACACCTGGGTTTGGTATTGAATCCCTTTCATCGTGCTATGGTATTCCATCTCTTTCCCCTTTGCTACACCATGCCTTTCACCAGCACCTGGGTTTGGTGTTTCATTTATTTCCCCAATTAATACCTGGCTTTCTTTGCAATTTCAATCCTTTCACCATGGTATGCTATTTCCTTCCTCTTTACACCAGGCTTTGTACCCGCACCAACACCTGCTTTGCACCACTATTTCAACACGACTGTATTTTATTAATTAATTCTTCCCTTCACCGTACTACCCACTTCCTAGCTTCGTACCTCGCATTCTCAATTCTTACACCCTATCTATCATAAAGGCATCAATCAGTGAAAAACACATAGATCTATGATATCCCACCCACAACCGCAACATCATATGTAGAGGGAAAGGTGTGGAAAGTATCAAAGCATTCAGTTGATTAAGTCGATCCAATAGCAATAACTCCAGTAGTAGAAAAAGAGCTAGCTTACCTAGTTTCTGTAAGGTCGGTTGAAGCAGTGGTTGATCAAGTGAGATATGTCTATATATAATCTCATATACAGATCCAGTTCATGAGCAAGATCTAGATTCAGGGTTTAGTTCAAGAGAGGAAGAGCTAGATGTTCCAGTTCTAGGACGAGATAGAGATTATTATGTTGGTGGTGAGCGAGCTCAAGTCAGTTGCTTGTGATCGTGATCTTGTTCGAGAGCTAGACTATGATGTTTTGAGATTGAGATCTAGAACCAGATCCAATTGTTTCATATCCTACAGTCAAAGATTGAAACATTTTGTTTGTTTCAAGTCTTAAGCTATGAATTCATCCCACTATGGAGAGAACAATTGCAGCAGTCTTGAATAAACTATAAGTCAGTCCTCTGCAAGCAAGATTGAACGATTCAAGAATAGTCGAAGTTGTGATATTAACGTCAGTAGTGGTCTCATAGCCATATTTATCTATATGTTCAATATCAAAAGCTTTAGAGTTTGTTGATAAAGACCCATAACCATAACCAGAAAGCTAAGCCAAGCTAGACAAAGCCAAGACATCTAAGCCAAGATAAGCCACAACATTAATATGACCATTAAGAGCCAACAGCCACCGAGCCAGTAAGCCAGCCACCTAAGCTAAGCCATCCATCTGAGCTATAGATCCAGACTCATATCCATATCCAGTTGCCCCGTTAGAGAACCACAAGAAAAGGTACTCGCAGTTGCGACTTCATTGAATCCTAATATGCAGTTTCTCTTGTTTACATAGAACCCATTGACCTATAACCACCATAAGCATAAGGTGGAAGCAACAAAGCAAGCAGCCAGGGTTAAACCATTGACGAAGGAAGCTCCATTGAACCACACCAATTACTCGTAGTACTTCCATTAGGGTTAGGGGGCTTACCTTAATATTAATGGAATGAGCAGTGTACCGGTTCAGTTTCAGTGGTCGGTACCATAGCCAGAGTTATTGATCGAGACCTAGTAGAGCCCAGGGTAGGGATGTAGAAAGCATCGTTGGAAAAGGCAAGTAGTTAGAAAGACTCGCCCAATATCCTTTCCAAGTCACTCGTTGATGACCACTAGATGTGTTGGTTGACATGGAGCAGATCCCATGGATTGAGATTGATACCCATCATCAACACTAGCACTACTCGTAGAGGCAACGCTTCACCCCCAAGTTTAGAGCAACATCCCCTACAATTCAAGCCCCAAAACCCCCATCCAACTATTGATCCCACTTATTGTGTTCTGACACAAGTCATTGTTCCTACCATTGTGTTTTGGTTGGCCCTTGTATATCATCCCTCCATGCATTCTTTTTTCGACGACTGCTTTACCGAGCTATGCTACCTTTACCCTCAGCGAAGCTAGCTAATGAAATGGAAAGGATGCCCCACTTCTTCCATCTTTTCTCTTGCCCCTACCCTTCTTAATAATCGTTCAAGTATTAATTAATCAAAGTGGTGGTACTTAAACTTCACCTAGCCCTAGTATTGCCCCTGCCTTTCCTACTGCTCTAGCTTCCACCTTTGACTCTACTCCCTCTGTCTTCACTTCCGGCTACTCCTGTTTATTTTACCCCACTCAGCGGATTTTTATCTTTGAATGTATATATTGGGAAAAGTACTTGTTATACCTATGCCTCCAAGGATTTACTGGATCCACTTAGTAGCCCGGATCCTCTCTCCCCTAAAGTAATAGAGATTGGCCCAGTGGAAGAGGAAATCACTTGTTTACTTCAGTGCTTCCCAATGAATCTGATTGGCCCAGTGTTTGTTGAATTCTCAGTGCTTCCAGCCAGCTATTCAAACAAGAATCATACCTGCCAACCTAAGAGCTATCCAGTCAGCCCGTTGTTTCTTTCTTCTCCTAGCTTGCCTGGTGATTTTCCCGACCATGTGAATGTGTTCAAATGCGAAGTTGGGTTCTGGTATCAAAAGAGAGAAAAAATAAAGTTTTCAGGGTGCTCAAATGGCCATAGAAACGGTTTCTCTAAATTATTGAACTGATCTTTCAAGTTGATTTAAGATCCACCAGCATATGCATTATAGGAAAAAGATGCATAAACAAGAGCAAAGTTGGGTGCTAGATAGTTACTCGGTTTTAGAAGTAGAGACAAAGGTAGGAGAGGCAAAGGGTAGATGGAGCAAGGTAAGCAGAACCAGTTGTATGAAAAACAAAGGTAGCTATAGGACAAACAAAGGAGGCAGCTAAAGTAGAGGCAAGAGAGACAATTGTTTCAGTTGTTTCAACATTTGTTTACGTAGAACCAGGTAAAGGCGGGAACGCACTCATAAGGCCAAGAGAAAGAGGATTGGGATTGGATGGCATGAAACAACCAACACCCTAGGATGATGGAGTTATGCCTAACTATTGTTGAAGCCAGGAAGGAATAGAAGTAGGGTATACGACACTCATCATGAGGAATAATCCCTTACATTGTTTCCAATCCACCCACCTGCAAGAACTAGACCTGGAGTCCTCTATCACAAACTTCATTAATCACTTACTTGCTTTAATATGCTTGTGATACCTAAAACTTGGATTTTAGAGCTCATGATACGATTCAGTCTTACCTACTGCTTGAAACGAAGAGCCTTTACCTGCTAACCAGGACACCCAACCCACGCACCTATAGACAACCTACCTACTTAGAACCTATTTCTAAAGCTAGTAAGGATTAGAGGGGTGCACCATTGGCATAACCCTTGCCCTTTCTTTATTACCAACTCACCCACGAACTATTGTTCCTGCCGAGCCTTGCCAATACTTTTCCATTAGAACCAACAACATTATAACTAGAAGTATCCGTACTTGTTCATGTTAGTGTCTGCCTGCTTAACCCCCCCTACTATCTTTACCTTTCACTATTGCCTCACCCTACTTAGTTGAGTGCTTTCCCTTACTAACAACTCTTTCTTTAGTCAAGAAGACTTTGGGAAGTATGACTTACTATGAACCCTTCGATTACATAGAAGCACCGCATCAGATTGAATTGGGTCAGCGGGTCAGGTCAGTGGGCACTTAAATCATTCATCTTTATTTACCCTCTCACTACCTACTCTTTACTCTTACCTTGTTCACCTCTAGTTATTTTTGGCCTTACTTAGTACAACATCGGAGGGATTGGATGGAAGGACTTAGCTTCATAGCGAGCTTCAAACATTTCTAGGATATGATACCTTTGATAACACTCGCTTCAATCATGCTTTGTTTTTATGACACTGTTACTATGAACCCTTTACCCTTCTATCAGGAACCGATCAACCAAACTTGATTTATTGAGGCCTGCCCAACCAATTCATTTAATCAGGAAGAGAAGTAGTGTATAACATCAATGAACCTTTTACTTATAAGCATCCACCTATTAAATTATTGATGACTTACTACTGCCTTCAACCCACAAGTTAGTTAGTGCTGCCAACCACACCTTATGCTAGGAGGGATTAGAACCAGGGTACGACATTACTCCTGCTGCCCTTTCTTTACAAACTAACCCACTAGAAGACCTAGATTTATTATCCCTATACTACTTGCAGAATGAATGCTTTTGAGTGAGGTACAATTATTAATCCTTCTCTTAAGAAGCACCAGATGGAAGTTCAATTAGCTGAGAACTTGTCGTAGCTTCCCATGCTCTTGCGGCGGGTGGAATAGTCGAGTAGCCAAGAGGGTTTTACCTTTAGTAGATATCGTGGAATAACTGAACTACCGAATGTATTATCTACAACCAGAAGAAACATGGTGGGGCGGCTGGATGATGGTCAATCAAAGAGCCTTGGTAGATGGGATTCATCAGACATTACCACTTCAAACATTGCCATGAGAGGCAGGATTTTATCACACTTACTTTAAATCTTAGGAGGTATCGCACTCTTTCTATGAACCCTTGACCCTTTTTACTTTTATAAACTATTCATGTTTACCAACTAGAAGACCTAGATATGGTTTCCCTATACCACAAACTTCATGAAAGCCTAAAAACCTTAGTTGGTACAACTATAGACTTTTCCGGGTAGGATGGGATTGAATGGAAGGACTTTAGAGCCATCCTTGTTTGACAAGCCTTCTTACTACAAGTAAATGCTTGCTTTATGAATCTTAGGAGGTACGACACTCTTACTATTTCACTTTTACCCTATCTTATTACTATTCCTTACCTTTACTTATGCATTACCATAACTACCTATCCACTTGAAGACCTGCTAGACATGTTAGCCTTGGACCACTCAGATTAATAAAGAACTTAGTTATGAGGGCCACTTTCCCTTTCAGAACCGGATCACTTTACCACCGACTTCATTATTACCTTCAACCTAGGGGCATGGATGGACTTATGCCCAAGCCACATTACCCTTCTCCTAAAAGCACCAGCCGAGACCTTACCTTTGGCTTGATTTACTCCTTCAAACTAGGAGAGGGAGTCATGCCCAAACTATTTATTAGATCGGGAGATGGGGAAGATCAGTAGGGAACCACTATACATATCCCTTACCTTGTTTCCAACCCACCCACCTTTAGAACTAGACCTGTATCCCTATACTATGAATGCACTTAGGAAGTCAGGACTGCTATGATCCCTTCTCATAGGCGAGCCAACCTGGTTGGCATCTGAGTTATGCTTTATTGATCTACTTCAATATGAAAGAATAATTGCTAATTCCTATCCAAATGGGTGGGTGGTTTCACGGCCCCGAAAACCCCAAAGTATAAATATTTCATAATTGAAAGATACTAGAAATTAAGTATAGAAAGATAATAACTAAAACTGTGTGTATAAGAAGGGGTATGAAGTGAGGTGGCCGAACAACGATCCCAAATAGAAATCAAGGTAGTCATTCGATTTGGATAATAAGGAAAGGTAGGTGACAAGCCGATCCTGATAGGGAAAGGAAGAGCCCTGCCCTGTTGATGATCTAGAAAAGAAGAAAGGGAATGGGAAAAATCACAGCTAGGAAATCATTCTTGAACAAAAGAACCAGTGAGATGACTGTAAATGGAGTTGGAGCATCAACCGGAGTATAAGAATACAGGACTCATTGGAAATTCCGGAGGGAGTGAAACGGGGTTATCTATCAATTTGGAGTGAGCTTGTAAGCCACATAGATTCAGATCGTTATCAACCATTTCCATCGATCCTTACTCAAGCATATCTCTTAGTAGCAACTATATCCTCCCAGTAAGCTTCCCTCTCCCCCGATTATTATAAAAAAGGGGCAGTTTCATCCGATTAGTATAGTTCCTAAGCCCCCTACCGTATCCTTAAGTAATAGTAGGGGGGATGAAGACATAGGAGAAAAATCAATTAGCTAGGAGTTGCAGTAATAAGAACCCTTGGAATGTGGAATGGAAGCAACGCTCAAATCAGTACTTCCTTGAATGGGTGGAACGTAGCTAGTAGAGCTCACTTAACCGAATACATGGAATTGGAATATTTATTGCATCCATATATCTCTATCATGAACCATATCTATTTACTACACAAAACTGTTATTATCGTTGGTAGGGGGGAGGCAGAATAGCGATTAGCGTAGTTGATAATAGTAGGAGGAGCTCTGTATGACGCATCACATCTCCATTACACCTATTCATCACAATCCCTATATCCATTGCCTCTATGAGCATAATTACTCACATCTTTGCCCGGGTGGAAGGACCACTTAAGATGATTGATCTCCTACAGTTAGATATTAGTAAGCCTGGTTCTTTAGTTCGAGCCTTTCCTATTTATATGTCAAGTCCTCCCCTACTATTCTTATTTAATTCAGATTCCACCAACTCCCTAATGTGGGTCCACTAGCACGATGCACTTGGTATCTGGTAGCACATCTATCGACCTTTAGATTTAGGAGGCACAACTTCAATAATATATAATGTCGCATCTCGTATCTATTGAGTCGCCCCCAGTCTATTCGATTCTCATTTAAGGGGGCCAGGGCGACAAAGCATATAGGTATTTCCGGGGAAAAAGAGTCTAACCTTTCTAGAAGCACCGATCATGCCTACTCTTTCCCCTCTATATTATGTTTTAAGTGGGAAAACATCATGATCAGATCTACCTCAATATGTCCATAGATAGATATCCCTTATTATAATAGTAGGGGCATTGTAATAATAGAAAAGGATGCTTTGTTCCTTTTCCCCTATTATTATTATTTTAGGGGCCAGACACACCATTATTAGAAGTGATAACCAACGATGCATGATGATATCTCAGTCAATCCCTCATTTTCGTGAACCAGAGTGACAAAGGGGCCATGGAGTGAGGGGTACTAAACCCAACCTTGTCTTTCTTAAAGATTGAAGCCGTCCGGGTAGGGCAAGCATGTAATGACATTCTTATTAAAAGATGGGTATTATGAGAAGAAAAAAAATCCAAAATATCTCCTTCTCAATAAAGCGGTATACTATATATCACTCTTAATACCCTTATTTATCTATACTTACTATAGATATCCCTACTATTCTTTTTTTTTAGATAACTATCTAGATAGATAATAATGTAGCAACAGGTATTAGGATATATCGAAACTGAAGATAAGGGAGGGAGGGAGGTAGTGAAGGCTCTGAAGGTCTATTATCTACTAGCTTCAAAACTCCTCAAATAATCATCCATACATAATGAATTTACCTACTATTATTATTGTTCTGCCTCACTCTACTAAAAAGGGGAATCGAGTCGTAAATTATATACGTATTAACCACTTGTCCCTGATACTTACTGAAAGCGGCCCGAGAATATTGATCATTTTTTAGGGAGAAGAGATGACTACATTGACGAGGCATAGAATGACGTGGGCTAGGTTCTTACACCTCACATGAGCTTAAATAATAATAAATAGGGATGGATAAATACCAAGCAAGTTGGGCCCTATTTATTCTCGATTTAATGGGGTCAGATTTGTTATGTTTAATAAATAGGGTGGGTTACTAAAGGCATAGGAGTCACATTAAACCTGCCTATTCCCCGGCTAGGATAGATTGGGAAGGTGTAGCTACTTCCAACTCAAATAATAAGAATAATGGAGAGATTAATAGGGATGCCTGCCCAACTCATGCCCCTGGTTCTCAATCTAGTAAAGGCCCCACTCTTAATTAAAGGCATCCTATTCGATTATTATTTGAAGGGGCTGCACCAACAAGAAATCCATTTCACAGGCTGTAGGGGATGCAATATCTCTTATTATAATAGTAGGGGGGGTTTGGTCTACTAACCCCTATGTACTGAGGTATACTCCATTTGTTAATGTGTGAATGTTTCCGTAGACCGGGGGGAGGAGGTGAAGAAAGTCGCTTTCCCTTGACCAGCTGTCGGAGGAGGGCATCCTGTTGAATAACGTTCCTTTTGCTACAAATGGTCAACTCATCTTGTTTCTCATGTTGTTTTAAATGCATGCAGTTGTGGACAAACCACATATTGTTGTTCCTACAGGCGAACCGGTTTGAGATGCTCCGAATGATTATATTTTTCATGTGGTATGCCCTTGTACTACCGTTTATTTCCAACCCTAGTGATTAGTTGGGTAAGTGGGGAACCACTTCCCAACTTCATTCCTCTGATCTATTAGTTGCTTGCTGGGCCTGTCCTCGCTTGAAACTATTGTGCTTTGCCTGCTCTGGCCTTTCATGCTTTCCTTTCTTTCTTGTGTTGCTATCCTGACCTGTCTTTTAGTGTATATCCCGCTTTCCCGTAATCTAATATAAGGCTTGTCCTAGCCTGTGTTGCTGACCTAGCCTGTCTTCTCATCTTCACTTGGCTTTGGCTGCTTTTGTCTCGCTTAGCTCCATGCCTGTCCTGACTGAATTGCTTGTTGGTGTGTTGTCTTGTCTAGCTGTGCTTTTCCTACTGCGCCCTGCCCCAGTCGTCTGTTTTATATGTTTATTCGGCTTGTTCCCATTTAGATCGGTAAAAATATAGAGACATTAAGGATAGAACTTGTTTCTATCCCTCTTCCTACCATCAACAACAACCCGATTCATACATGTTTTAATGAGAAAGATGCATTCGAAACCAGAACATAATCACACTAAGGGAATAATCCATTCCAAGAACACCTAGTCACAATCACATGATGACAAGTCCTACTTTACATAGCCTCCATTTCACTTCATCTAACTACTTATGTTGTAGGTAAACAATTCTTGATTGGTTTTAAGAGCTGCTTTCATGGTCTCAGTGTGATGAAAAATGAATATCTTAGAGCTCGAAAAGGATTTAACAACATGGCTAAGTATTTCTTTCCTGGAATTCCTCTGTCTTACTAGGTAAAATACATTCATGTCGCCACTGGAACAAATTGATTGCATGCCAAATGTTTGTCTTTGGAAAATGGCAGAACGAATGTCCGTTGATCTCTAGAGAAAACCGTATCTGACCCAGGCTTAATTCCTTGAGAATATTTTCAACCGTTATAGTCTGATAGACAATGTCTGTAAGTTATCGACAACGATGGTAACGAAGCCCTGCCTTCTTTATATTTCTGGTTTGATGCACCTTATTGGTGAATTTGTCCTGCGGGTATACAGATCAGTTGACAGTGGGGCTTAGGGGGGTTTGGGATAAATAACTTGCGAAAAGTAGGTGAATCCTCTTCACTTTCCTATCAAAACCATCAAATGAAGTCTCCCTGTTTTTTCATCTATTAAATCCCCATTTCACTAACTAACTCTATATTATATATCACTCATAGTGACGTTGCTTTCCACATGCCTTCCAAATAAAGGAACGAGTCATCATAAGAATGATCCCCGCCCTTTTATATAGAGTGGATAACTGTCCCTCGACGAGCAGAGAATTTTGTGACTTTTCCTGCTATATATGTGCCTGTCCCTGTCATTTCTATCCTGTGGGTTCATGTCCCTGTCATTTCTATTGATGCTCGTTATTTCTATCGGTTTTGGATCTTGGGCTCCAGTTAGTGTTGGTGACTTGGCTCCAGTCATTATGTGTTCCTATCCTAGGCTCTGATTAGATTTTTTAGGTGTTCCGGTCAGGTATTATGGTGTTGGTCCTCGATTCCTGTCCTTTTATCTCGTGTTCCTGTCATGTTATATACGTATATATGCTGCCTTTTGATCAGAAGGAAATTATTATGTAAAAACTAGTCACGGCTACTTGTCAGGGCTACTCGTCTAGTCAGGAATTTATTTAAGATATATAATTAAAATTTCGTAGGACTTCCTAATGATTTCCCTGAACTTGTGTATTCTTGTGTATTGAAGATCCCTTTTTATATATTTTAAAATATGGTGTTTATATTACAAAATTGGGGATAAAACCCTCAATACACATATACAACCGGTATACATATTCCACAACATCTACGCTTGTGGTGCCAGATGTGTGTCATTATAGCAAACCACGATGTTTGAGAGATGTCAGAAGAGTCGTACCCATGCTCTAGGTACACCAACCACCTGTCACTACATGGCTTCAAGTAGATCCTCTACCTAAACCATAGGAATCTTCTGTGTCAAACGAGACAGGTTGCCTTGCACGTTTTGTTACGACACAAAACCTCTCGTCTGCTATAAATAGTGTCGCTAATAAATGGGAGTCCATTATAATTTTATACATGAATTTATGATGAGGCTCATTTCTCATTCATGCACATGCGGCCTTATTCCCCGCGGACTCCCAAAAACGAATC
>ML801823.1:209059-229741 GCA_009831015.1 Picea engelmannii
ACCCTGGATAAACCTCCCCATAGAGACACCCTTTTGAAAAGCTCAGAAGAGGTAGCACTTTGTGTGCAAAGACTCTGCAGAGGCACAAAGGTCACAGAATCCCTTCAAGATTTGAAGAATAAGTATCGATCGATGGATGAGATCTTGTCGAAAGATATGTGGTCATTCACGACCATTAGATCGGAGGAATACACGAGGGTGTTAAATGCCTTAACCCCTTTTTCCTTTATCTTCATGAGCAGCGAAGGAATCGGGACCGTAGATCCCCAAGGTTTGTGGGAGTATCTGGACCATTGGTTTTTCCATGTTCAGGGAGCAATGGGAGAGGGCACAGCATGGGACAGATCTGAATCATCAGATCTTAGTTAGAAAACCCGACAACCATTGGATCTGTGGAGAGTTGCACAAGGTTTAAATCCTCATGCGAAGAGCAGCAGAGTGAAAGTCCCGAAGGGGTTGTATTGGGATATTGGCGATTCAGAAGTTCAGGAGTTCGGAGGACGAAGGTCTGGACACTCAATATTAGAAGTTTCAAATTTTCAAAAGGATCAGAGATGTCCATCTGTGGGAGGACGGGTGTCGCGAGATCATCCGCTTAAGAGATTCAGGCATCGGGACTCACTGAGGTGAGCAGCTAAACTTTGCGAGTGGCGAGGTCGCAGAATAATTTGAGCCGTCCGTTGGAAGGAGGACATGTGTCACAAGATCCTCTCTATTAGGGATTTAGACATTGGGAGTCAGAGGAGGAAGTCTCTTGACCTCGCGAGTGGCGAAGTTGCGAGAGGATCAGGACCGTCCATCAGAGGAGGATAGGTGGCAGAGATCAAGGGATCTCACGAACTCGGAGGTTCGTAAGGTAAGAGACTAAAGGTTGGGTGCTCCAAGTCATGAGTGGCGAAGTCGCGAGGAGTGGAGACAGTTGTTGGATCCAGAGAACAGGAGGACCATTGGATCAGGAACCCCATCGCCTATCGCGCGTTCGGGGGTTCGGAGGTTGAAAGGAATCATTTATGACTTCATAAGTAGCGAAGTGCTGAGAGCCGAGCACAACAGAACACGTGGCAGAACTTCAAGGTGGGGCCCACGTGATTGATGGGTGGACACACGTCCCCCAGAGAAGGGAGTCAACGCTCTGTGACTTCTCACGTCTCAGGGATTCACAGGATAAGAGCATGAGAGCTCAACCCTTGGACTTGCGAAGTTGCAAGTAGCAAGAACGTGAGAGGGAAAATAAACATCGCTTCTCAAGGGTTCGTGAAGGGAGGGTGCCAAGATTCGATGCTACAACTCGCGAAGTGGCAAGTTGCGAGCAGGGAAAAAGGAAGGTCAACCTTCGCTGACTTTCATGTCTCAGAGGATCGCATAAGGAAGGAACGAGAGTTCAACCGTTGAACTCACGAAGTGACAAATAGCGAGAGGAGCTAGCGTTTAGCCTAGTCGGTGGTCACGCGTAGAGGATGCTGACAGAAGGAAGCTATACCCATTTCATGATCTCGGGTATCAGGAGATTGGGAAGGAAGAGTTAGGAGTTTCGACTTGCGAACACGCGAGATTGTGAGTTACAACAAGTACCTTTTGGGTTTAAGCCTCGGTCATAGCATTGTGGTTGCTCAGAGAGGGTGGAGTTCGTGCCTAGTGCTGCTCGCACAGGGGAGCTTCCGAAAGGACCTATGGATCGATTGGAATGAGATTCCAGCTGGGAATCAAAAGAAGTTGTTTCGGCTCATAAAAGAAATTGAATGATCCTTAAGACCAGGAGGTTGCACGGAGACTCTGTCAAGGTAGAGGTGGCATCTGCAACCTATGCTAAGCCCCGTAGGGTTTCAGGGATTTTGTCCCTTGATAAAAGGCAAAAAACCTATTACGTCGCAGGGGTAGGTGACAGGATTCCTATAGGGATTACGCTTTCAGGGAACCACACCTTTTACCAGGAGCCATCCGCCTTGAGATTGGATAATCAATATGGGTGAGAAGGGTGGACTCACCAAATGTTCATAACATGCGTTGTTATCACTACAAAATAGGGCTCTCTGCCCCACGCCCTTTTCTATTGAAAGACTCTACCTGTGGCTTGCTTCTATAATATCCACCCTCCTGCCCCAGTTCCTTGGCTTCTTCTTGCCAGCTTATTTCTTCCCAATAGCTCATTCCCACCAATGAGTAAATGTAGCTTGAGACCTATTAGTTACGATGCCCTTCTCCGATGGCACCACTTGGCACTACCTATTCCAATCTCACTATCAGCGACAACTCTACCAAGGAAGCCTGACTAAGGTGAGCCAGAAATGTCTAATAAAGTAACAAGAGAGAAGAATCCAAGGAGAAAGAAAGTGGTAGAAAACTCTTTGAATTCATAACAATAAGTACAATAATGATGGTATCATGTAACTAGAAATGGCATAAAGCCAAGGAAGAAAGAAATAAAAGAAACTCCATTTGCTTTCACGATTTCCACCTCGATTTATTTCCTTCAGTGCAAATAATTGAGAAGTCGAGGCATCATAATAAAAGAGAAGTTTCTCGTGATTTGAAAGTGAGGTCCTGATCCTTGGCACTACTAAAGAGGGAATAACTACTAAAGAGGGAAGCATTCAAAAGGTTTTGAACATGTATAGTTTTATTACATATATCTGGAAGCTACCTTTGCTCCCTGATCTCCTACTATCGTCCTCCTCATTATAGTCCTAATTCCTACTTTCAAATCTAAAAATACCATCATTCAGGCAGACAATGCAATAGTTCGGGTTTGTCACATCCAAACCTCCACAAGTTCTAAAGAAACTCTCACATGTTTTCTCGCATCGATCTCTTGGGAACACACAACTACTACCTTTCCTACTTTAAAAAAAATATAAACCTATTCCAGGTATAGGCTTCGATCTCCCACCAATGGATTGAGAATCGTTCAATGTTCGATATTTGGAGGGGGGAATGAAATAGTAAATTCCCACTTCGACTTGGGAATAAAGGTATTAAAAAGGATTATTTCGTGAATGAAGTAGGGATCCATCAGTAATTTGGTATGATTACCTACACCCCCAAGAGAATATTGGGGAACAGGTTCATCCTCTCTCTCTCTCTCTCTCTCTCTCTCTATATATATATATATATATAATAATAATAATAATAATAATAGAGGAGATCAACCTTCATCCACAATAGTCATTCATTCTCTTTCCTGAATGGTTTGTTCATTCATTGGGGATATAGGAGGAGATAGATCGATTGATAATATCACAACTGAGATTCAGTAAGGAGCAGGGGATAGGTTATACCTTCGCTCGCTTAGAAAGCATTAGCTTCCGGGTTGGGTGTGTTAGGTTGGTTGGCAATAAAAAGAAAGGCTTGCCCGAACAACACCGAATAAAGGTTGTGAATCACTTGAATAAGATTCATTCCTTTTGTTCACTTGTGCGTTGGTTTTATCTCCAATGATTCAATAGCCAGAGGCAGACACCGCCCTATATATTAGCTCGTACAATAATGATCAATCAACACAAAGTTCATCATCAATCCCACCATTTACAACATGCAACTGGGAGAAACCCAATATATATTTGAGTTGAATCAAGAATCACTTCTTACTAGAGGGTCCCTTTCATAAACGCTATTACGAAGGCACTGGTCAATACCATTGTACGTATATGGGAGCAAGGGATTGCTCCGAGAAACTTGAATTCTCACTCCTCAATCATAGATCTATGGTTTTACGAGGAGTGGATTCCTATAGGGATTATTCTTTCAGGGAACCACACCTTTTACCAGGAGCCATCTGCCCCGAGATTGGATAATCAATATGGGTGAGAAGGGTGGAATCACCAAATTTTCATAACGTGCGCTATTATCACTAAAAAATAGGGCTCTCTTCCCCACAACCTTTTCTATTGAAAGACTCTACCTGTGGCTTGCTTCTGGAATATCCACCCTCCTACCCTGGTTCGGTGGCTTCTTCCTACTAGCTGATTTTTGCCCAATAACTCATTCCCACCAATGAGTAAATGTAGTGTGAGACCTATTAATTACGATGCCCTGCTCCGATGGCACCACCTGACACTACCTATTCCAATCTCACTATCAATGGCGACTCTACCAAGGAAGCCTAACTGAGCTAAGCCAGAAATGTCTAATAAAGTAACAAGAGAGAGAAGCCAAGGAGAAAGAAAGTGGTACATAACTCTTTGAATTCATAATAGTAAGTACAATGATGATAGTATCATGTAACTAGAGATAGCATAAAGCTAAGGAAGAAAGAAATAAAAGAAAATCCATTTGCTTTCATGATTGTCGCCTCGATCTATTTCCTTCAGTGCAAATAATTGAGAATTCGAGGCATCATAAAAAAAGAGAAGTTTCTCATGATTTGAAAGCGAGGTCCTGATCCTTGGCACCTTGCATTCCTTGCCTCACCCCGATGCCTACCTTTCATTTACTTACGAGCAAGCCTCCCCAATGAATTGAATCGAATCGGTTGGCTTTATTCCTATTCTTCTGGAGCTTGACTTCCTTGACCCCGCCTACACTCTTTGGATTTGTGCGTGGGATCATTAATAAGCTCCTTCCAGGGGTGGGTCCTGTGGGATGGAAGGCATAACACTTGAACAAGTGGGACAAGTAGGCAGGTAGGTAAGGTATAGAAGGGCAGTAACGGGGTGTAGCTTATCAAAAGCCTCTCCCTCGAGAGAATTGCTCTAGAACTGTACTGCCCACATAGCATGAATTAGGGTCTTCAACATAGATAGAACTGATAACCATGAAGTAAGGATCACCTTTGGCACTCCTAACCTTAGAACCAGAACCTTCTAATAATGTGATTCTTAACCAAGCTAGCATAGTCAAAGGCAAGAGCAATGTGATTCTTAACCAATGGATCCACCAGATCCTACAGGACAAGACCCTACAGGGCTAGGACCAGCTACTACTACCCCAACTTATCCACTAGCACCAACACCATCAGTGGTTTCAGTAGTTTACCCAACTTCCCTACCTGTACCAGGTCCAGGACCAACATACTCACTAATAGTTTCATCTCCTTAGCAAATAGTCACACAAGTAGAGCCAACATCAGTAATAGATCTAGCAACAGAGACAACTGAGGTGAAGGTAGCGAATCCAATTCCATATATGCAATGAGATCCACATCTAAGTAAGCGCATAAGCATCCTATACAGGTTAAGATCCAACAAGGGTAGGCACACCATACAAAGAAGTAGGAGTAGCATTCCTTCACCCGGTTCCAGCAACAAATATTATGGTTGACCCTGATCTAGTCGATGATCTAGAACCAACATCTTAACCATATTTTGATTCAATAGTCGATTTGGCATTGGTACCAGTAGCGGGTGGCATCAGCTTCAGCACCCAGTGAAGTTGACCTAGACCCATAAGCAACAGAAGATGAACCAGTTGACTAAGTTGCAGGAGTAAGACCACTTTATATATAGGCTTTGCACACTTCTTTGGTATTTCATTACTTTACCCATTTGGCTTTGCCCCTACGCTACCTAGACCAGCAACTGGGTTTGGTATTGAATCCATTTCATCGTGCTATGGTATTCCATCTCTTTCCCCTTTGCTACACCATGCCTTTCACCAGCACCTAGGTTTGGTGTTTCATTTATTTCCCCTATTAATACCGGGATTTCTTTGCAATTTCCTTCCATTCACCATGGTTTGGTATTTCCTTCCTCCTTGCACTAGGCTTTGTACCCGCACCAAAACCTACTTTGCACCACTATTTCAAGGTGACTGTATTTTATAAATTAATTCTTCCTTTCACCGTACTACCTACTTCCTAGATCTGTAGCTCGCATTCTCAATTCTTACACCCTATCTATCGTAAAGGCATCAATCAGTGAAAGAAACACAAATCTATTATATCCCACCCATAACCGCAACATCATATGTAGAGGGAAAGGTGCGGAAGGTCGCAAAGCATTCAATTGATTAAGTCGATCCAATAGCAGTAGCTCTAGTAGCAGGAAAGGAGCCAACTTACCTTGTTTCTGTAAGGTCAGTTGAAGCAGTGGTTGATCCAGTCAAATATATCTATATATAATCTCATATATAGATCCAGTTCGTGAGCAAGATCTAGATTGAGGGTTTAGTTCAAGGTAGGAATAGATAGATGTTTGAGTTCCAAGACGAGATAGAGATTATTATAATTGTGGTGAGCGAGCTCGAGTCAACTACTTGTGATCATGATCTTGTTTGAGAGTTAGATTATGATGTTTCGAGATTGAGATATAGAACCAGATCCAGTTGTTTTATATCTTACAATCAAAGATTGAAACATTTTGTTTGTTTCAATTCTTAAGCTATGAATTCATCGCACTATGGAGAGAACGATTGCAGCAGTCTTGAATGAAACTATAAGTCATTCCTCTGGAAGCAAGCTTGAATGATTCAACAATAGTCGAAGTTGTGATATTAACATCAGTAGTGGTCTCATAGACATATTTATCTATTTGTTCATTATCAAAAGCGTTAGAGTCTATTGATAAAAACCCAGAACCATAACCAGAAAGCTAAGCCAAGCTAGACAAAGCCAAGCCATCTAAGCCAAGCTAGGCCACAACACTAATACGACCATTTAGAGCCAGCAACCGACGAGCCAGTAAGTTAGCCGCCTAAGCTAAGACATCCATATAAGCCGTAGATCCAGACTCATATCCATATTTGGGTGCCCTGTTAGAGAACCAGAAGCAAAGGTACCCGCAGTTGCGACTTCGTTGAATCCTAATAAGCAGCTTCTCTTGTTTACTTAGAACCCATTGACCTATAACCACCATAAGCATAAGGTGGAAGCAACAAAGTAAGCAGCCAGGGTTAAACCATTGACGAAGGAAGCTCCATTGAACCACACCAATTACCCATAGTACTTCCACTAGGGTTCGGGGGCTTACCTTAATATTAATGGAATGAGCAGTGTACTGGTTCAGTTTCCATGGCCGATGCCATAGCCGAAGTTATTGATCGAGACCTAGTAGAGCCCAGGGTAGGGACATATGAAGCATCACTAGAAAAGGCAAGCAGTTAGAAAGCCTCACCCAGTATCCTTTCCAAGTCGCTCGTTGATGATCACCAGATGTGTTGGTTGACCTAGAGCAGATCCCACGGATTGAGATCGATACCCATCATCAACACTAGCACTACCCGTAGAGGCAGCGCTTCACCCCCAAGTTTAGAGAAACATTCCCTAGAATTCAAGAACCAAAACCCCCCTCCAACTATTGATCCCACTTATTATGTTCTGACCTTGCTTTATTACCAACTCACCCAGGAACTATTGTTCCCATCAAGCCTTGCCAATACTCTTCCATTAGAACCAACAACATTATAGCTAGAAATATCCTTACTTGTTCATGTTAGCATCTGTCTTCTTAACCCCCCTGTTATCTTTAGCTTTCACTGTTACCTCACCCTACTTAGTTGAGTGCTTTCCCTTACTAACCACTCTTTCTTTAGTCAAGAAGACTTTGGGAAGTATGACATGCTATGAACCCTTCGATTACTTAGAAGCACCGGATCAGATTGAATCGGGTCATTGAGTCAGGTTAGTGAGCACTTAAGTCATTCATCTTTATTTACCCTCTCATTACCTACTCTTTACTCTTACCTTGTTCACCTCTAGTTATTGCTTGCCTTACTTAGTACAACATGAAAGGGATTGGATGGAAGGACTTAACTTCATAGCGGGCTTCAAACATTTCCAGGATATGATGCCTTTGATAACACTCGCTTCAATCATGCTTTGTTTTTATGACACTATTACATTGAACCCTTTACCCTTCTATCAGGAACCGATCAACCAACCTTGATTTATTGAGGCTTTCCCAACCAATTCATTCAATCATGAAGAGAAGTAGTGTATAGCATCTATGAACCCTTTACTTATAAGCATCCACCTGTTAGATTATTGATGACTTACTACTACCTTCAACCCACCAGTTAGTTACTGCTACCAACCACACCTTCTGCCAGGAAGGATTAGAATCAGAGTACGACATTACCCTTGATGCCCTTTCTTTACAAACTAACCCACCAGAAGACCTAGATTTATTAGCCCTATACTACTTGCAGAATGAATGCTTTTGAGTGAGGTACAATTATTAATCCTTCTCTTAAGAAGCACCGGATGGAGGTTCAATTAGCCGAGAACTTGTCGCAGCTTCCCATGCTCTTGCGGTTGGCGGACTAGTCGAATAGCTGAGAGGATTTTACCTTTAGCAGAGATCGTGGAATAATTGAATTATCGAATGGATTATCCACAACCAGAAGAAACATGTTGGGGCGGTTGGGTGATGGTTAATCAAAGAGCCTTGGTAGATGGGCTTCATCAGACATTACCACTTCAGACATTGCCATGAGAGGTAGGCTTTTATCACACTTAATTTATGAGTCTTAGGAGGTATCGCACTCTTTCTATGAACCCTTGACCCTTTTTACATTTATAAACTATTCCTGTTTACCAACTAGAAGACCTAGATCTGGTTTCCCTATACCACAAACTTCATGAAAGACTAAAAACCTTAGGAGCTACAGCTATAGACTTTTCTGAGCAGGATGGGATTGAATGGAAGGAAGGACTTTAGAGGCATCCTTGTTTGAAGAGCCTTCTTACTACAAGTAAATGCTTGCTTTATGAATATTAGGAGGTACGACACTCTTACTATTTCACTTTTACCCTATCTTATTACTATGCCTTACCTTTACTTATGTGTTACCATGACTACCTATCCACTTGAAGACCTGCTAGACATGTTAGCCTTAGACCACTCAGATTAATGAAGCTCTTAGTTATGAGGGCCACTTTCCCTTTCAGAACCAGATCACTTTACCCCCTACTTCATTAGTACCTTCAACCTAGGGGCATGGACGGACTTATGCCCAAGCCATATTACCCTTCTCTTAAAAGCACCAGCCAAGACCTTACCTTTGACTTGATTTACTGCTTCATACTAGGAGAGGGAGTCATGCCCAAACTATTTATTAGACCGGGAGACCGAGAAGATCAGTACGGAACCACTATAAAAATCCCTTACCTTGTTTCCAACCCACCCACATTTAGAACTAGACCTGTAGCCCTATACCATGAATGCACTTAGGAAGTCAGGACTGTTATGATCCGTTCTCATGGTCGAGCCAACTTGGTTGGTGTCTGAGCTATGCTTTGTCGATCTGCTTCAATATGAAAGAATAATTACTCATTCCTATCAAAATGGGTGGGTGGTTTCAAGGCCCTGAAAAGCCCAAAGTATAAAGCTTTTATAATTTAAAGATACTAGAAATTACGTATAGAAAGCTAATAACTAAAACTGTGTGTCTAAGAAGGGGTGTGAAGTGAGGTGGCTGAACAATGATCCCAAATAGAAATCAAGGTAGTCGTCCAATCTGGATAATAAGGAAAGGTAGGTGACAAGATGATCCTGATAGGGAAAGGAAGAGACCCGCCTTGCCGATGATCTCGAAAAGAAGAAAGGGAATGGGAAAAAGATGATCTAGAAAAGAAGAAAGGGAATGGGAAAAATCACAGCAAGAAAATCATTCTTGAACAAAAGAACCAGTGAGATGACTATAAATGGAGTTGGAGCATCATCCGGAGTATAAGAATACAAGACTCGTTGGAAATTCTGGAGGGAGTGAAACAGGGTTATCTTTCAATTTAGAGCGAGCTTGTAAGCCACACAGATTCAGATCGTTATCAACCATTGCCATCGATCCTTACTCAAGCATCTCTCTTAGTAGAAACTATATCCTCCCAGTAAGCTTCCCTCTCCCCCGATTATTATAAAAAGGGGCAGTTTCATCCCATTAGTATAGTTCCTAATCCGCCCGCCGTATCCTTAAGTAATAGTAGTGGGCCTGAAGACATAGGAGAAAAAAAAATTAACTGGGAGTTGCAGTAATAAGAACCCTTGGAATGTGGAATGGAAGAAGCGCTCGAATCGGTACTTCCTTGAATGGGTGGAACATAGCTAGTAGAGCTCACTTAACCGAATACATGGAATTGGAATATTTATTGCATCCATATATCTCTATTGGGAACCATATCTATTTACTACACAAAACTGCTATTATCGTTGGTAGGGGGGAGGCGGAATGGCGATTAGCGTAGTCGACAATAGTAGGAGGAGTTATACACGATGCATCACATCTCCATTACACCTATTCATCGCAATCCCTATATCCATTGCCTCTAGGAGGATAACTACTCACATCTTTGCCTAGGTGGAAGGATCACTTAAGACGATTGATCCCCTCCAGTTAGATATTAGTAAGCCTGGTTCTTTAGGTTGAGCCTTTCCTATTTATAAGTCGAGTCCTCTCCTACTATTCTTATTTAATTCAGATTCCACCAACTCCCTAATGTGGGTCCACTACCATGGTGCATTTTGTATCTGGTAGCATATCCATCGGCCTTTAGATTTAGGAGGCACAACTTCATTAATATATAATGTCGCATCTCGTATCTATTGATTCGACCCCACTCTATTCGATTCTCATTTAAGGGGGCCGAGGTGACAAAGAATATAGGTATTTTCGGGGAAAAATCATCTAACCTTTCTCGAAGCACAGATCACCCCTACTCTTTCCCCCCTCTATTCTGTTTTAAGTGGGAAAACATCATGATCAGATCTACCTCAATATGCCCATAGATGGATAGCCCTTATTATAATAGTAGGGACATTGTAATAATAGAAAAGGTTGCTTCGTTCCTTTGCCCCTATTATTATTATTTTAGGTGCTAGACACACCATTATTAGAAGTGATAACCAACGATGCATAATGATATCTCAGTGAATCCCTCGTTTTCGTGAACCAGAGTGACAAAGGGGCCATGGAGTGAGGGGTACTAAACCCAACCTTGTCTTTCTTAAAGCTTGAAGCTTGAAGATGGGTATTATGAGAAGAAAAAAAATCTGAAATATCTCCTTCTCAATAAAGCGGTATACTATATATCACTCCTAATACCCTTATTTATCTATACTTACTATAGATATCCCTACTATTCTTTTTTTTTTAGACAACTATCTAGATAAATAATAATGTAGCAACAAGTATTAGGATATATCGAAACTAAGATAAGGGAAGGAGGGAGGGAGGTAAGGGAAGGAGTGAAGGCTCTAAAGGTCTATTATCTACATTCGAACAACTAGCTTCAAAACTCCTCAAATAATCATCCATATATTATGAATTTACCTACTATTATTATTGTTGCACCCAACTCTACTAAAAAGGGGAATCGAGTCGTATATTATATACGTATTAACCACTTGTCCCCAATACTTAATGAAAGCGACCCGAGAATATTGATCAATTTTTAGGGAGGAGAGATGACTACACCGACGAGGCATAGAATAACGTGGGCTAGGTTCTTACACCTCACATGCGCTTAAATAATAATAAATAGGGATGGATAAATACCAAGCAAGTTGGTCCCAATTTATTCTCGATTTAAGGGGGTCAGATTTGTTATGTTTAATAAATAGGGTGGGTTACTAAAGGCATAGAAGTCACATTAAACCTGCCTATTCCCCGGCTATGACAGATTGGGAAGGTGTAGCTACTTCCAACTCAAATAATAAGAATAATGGAGAGATTAATAGGGATGTCTGCCCAACTCATGCCCCTGGTTCTCAATCTAGTAAAGGACCCACTCTTAATTAAAGGAAACCTATTCAATTATTATTTGAACGGCCTGCACCAACAAGAAATCCATTTCACGGGCTATAGGGGATGTAATATCTCTTATTATAATAGTAGGGGGGGTTTGGTATACTAACCCCTATGGGATGAGGTATACTCCATCTGTTAATTTGTGAATGTTTCCCTAGACCCGGGGGGAGGAGCTGAAGAAATCCGCTTTCCCTTAACCGGCTATCGGAGGAGGGCATCCCTTTGAATAACATTCCTTTTGCTGCAAATGGTCATCTCAACTTGTTTCTCATGTTGTTTCTAATGCATGCAGCTGTGGACAAACCACATCTGGTTGTTCCTATAGGTGAACCGGTTCGAGAGGCTCCAAATGATTAGATTTTTCATGTGGTATGCCCTTGTACTACCGTTGATTTCCAACCCTAGTGATTAGTTGGGTAAGTGGGGAACCACTTCCCAACTTCGTTCCTCTGATATATTAGTTGTTGGTTGGACCTGTCCTCTCTTGAAACTGTTGTGCTTCACCTGCTCTGGCCTTTCATGCTTTCCTTTCTTTCTTGTGCTGCTATCCTGACCTATCTTTCAGTGTATAACCCGCTTTCCTGTAATCTAATATAAGGCTTGTCCTAGCCTGTGCTGCTGACCTAGCCTGTCTTCTCGTCTTCACTTGTCTTTGGCTTCTTTTGTCTCGCTTAGCTCTATGCCTGTCCTAACTTAATTGCTTGTTGGTGTGTTGTCTTGGCTAGCTATGATTTTCCTATTGTGCCCTACCCCGGTTGTCTGTTTTATATGCTTATTCGACTTGTTCCCATTTAGCTCGGTAAAGAGCTAGAGAAATTAAGGATAGACCTTGTTTCCAGCCCTCTTCCTACGATCAACAACAACCCGATTCATACATGTTTTAATGAGAAAGATGCGTCTGAAACCAGAACACAGTTGCACTAAGGGAATAATCCATTCCAAGCACACCTAGTCGCAATCACATGATGACAAGTCCTACTTTACATAGCCTCCATTTCACTTCATCTAACTGCTTATGCCGTAGGTAAAGAATTCTTGATTGGTTTTAAGAGCTGCTTTCTTTGTCTTAGCGTGCTGAAAAATGAATATTTTAGGGCTCGAAAAGGATTTAACATCATGGCTAAGTATTTCTTTCCCGGAATTCCTCTTTCTTACTAGGTAAAATACATTCATGCTGCCCCAGGATCAAATTGATTGCATGCCAAATGTTTGTCTTTGGAAAATGGCAGAACGAATGTCTGTCGATCTCTAGAGAAAACCGTATCTGACCCAGGATTACTTAATTGAGAATCTTTTCAACCGTTATAGTCTTATAGACAGTGTGTGTAAGTTACTGACAATGATGGTAACAGAGCCTTGCCTTCTTTATATTTCTGGTTCGATGCACCTTCTTGGTGAATCTATCCTATGGGTATACAGATCAGTCGACAGTGGGGCTTAGGGGGGTTTGGGATAAATAACTTGCAAAAAGTAGGTGAATCCTCTTCACTTTCCTATCAAAACCATCAAATGATGTCTCCCTATTTTTTCATCTATTAAATCCCCATTTCACTAACTAACTCTATATTATATATGACTCGTAGTGATGTTGCTTTCCACATGCCTTCTAAATAAAGGAACGATTCGTCATAAGACTGATCCCTGCCCTTTTATATAGAGTGGGTGCCTGCCCCTCGACGAGAAGAGAATTTTGTGACTTTTCCTGCTATATATGCGTCTGTCCCTGTCATTTCTATCCTGTGGGTTCCTGTCCCTGTCATTTCTATTGGTGCCCATTATTTATATTGGTGTTGGATCCTGGGCTACGGTTAGTGTTGGTGACTTGGCTCCGATCATTATGTCTTCCTATACTTGGCTCTGATTAGATTTGTTAGGTATTTTGGTCAGGTGTTATGGTGTCGGTCCCTGATTCCTATCCTTTTCTCTTGTGTTCCTGTCATGTTATATACGTATATATGCCTTTTGATTAGAAGGAAATTATTATGTAAAAACTAGTCACGACTACTTGTCAGGGCTACTCGGCTAGTCAGGAATTTATTTAAGATATATAATGAAAATTTCGTAGGGATTCCTAATGATTTCCCTAAACCTGTGTATCAAAGATCCCTTTTTATATATTTTAAAATATGGTGTTTACATTACAAAATTGGGGATAAAACCCTCAATTGCCAAATGTGTGTCATGATAGAAAACCACGATGTTTGAGAGACATAAGAAGAGTCATACCCATGCTCTAGGTACACCAACCACTTGTCGCTGCATGGATTCAAGTAGTTCCAACAGCAGATCTTATGGTTGACCCTGATCCAGTTGATGATCCAGGACCAACATCTTAACCATCTTTTGATTCAACAGTTGATCTGGAATTGGTACTAGTAGCGGGAAGTAGCAGCTTCAGGACCCAGTGAAGTTGACCTAGACCCATAAGCAGCAGAAGAAGAACCAATTGACTAAGTCACAGGAATAATACCACTTTATATATAGGCTTTGCACGCTTCTTTGTTATTTCATTACTTTACCCATTTGGCTTTACCACTGCGCTACCTGGACTACCACCTGGGTTTGGTATTGAATCCATTTCATCGTTCTATCGTATTCCATCTCTTTCCCCTTTGTTGCACCATGCCTTTCACCAGCACCTAGGTTTGGTGTTTCATTTATTTCCCCAATTAATACCGGGCTTTCTTTGCAATTTCCTTCCTTTCACCATGGTTTGGTATTTCCTTCCTCCTTGCACCATGCTTTGTACCTGCACTGGTACCTACTTTTTACCACTATTTCAAGGTGGTTGTATTTTATTAATTAACTCTTCCTTTCACCGTACTACCTACTTCCTAGCTCCGTAGCTCATATTCTCAATTGTTACACCCTATCTATCGTAAAGGCATCAATCAGTGAAAGAGACACAGATCTATTATATCCCACCCACAACCGCAACATCATATGTAGAGGAAAAGGTGCGGAAGGAAGCAAAGCATTTAGTTGATTAAGTCGATCCAATAATAATAGCTCCAGTAGCAGCAAAAGAGCCAGCTTACCTAGTTTCTTTAAGGTCGGTTGAAGAAGTGGTTGATCCAGTCAAATATATCTATATATAATCTCATATACAGATCCAGTTCATGATCAAGATCTAGATTCAGGGTTTAGTTCAAGGGAGGAAGAGCTAGATGTTCCAGTTCCAGGACGAGATAGATATTATTATGTTGGTGGTGAGCAAGCTCGAGTCAGCTGCTTGTGATCGTGATCCTGTTCGAGAGTTAGACTATGATGTTTCGAGATTGAGATCTAGAACCAGATCCAGTTCTTTCATGTCCTACAGTCAAAGATCAAAACATTTTGTTTGTTTCAATTCTTAAGCTATGAATTCATCCCACTATGGAGAGAATGATTGCAGCAATCTTGAATGGAACTATAAGTCAGTCCTCTACAAGCAAGATTGAACGATTCAAGAATAGTCGAAGTTGCGATATTAACGTCAGTAGTGGTCTCATAGTTATATTTATCTATATGTTCATTATCAAAAGCGTTAGAGTCTGTTGATAAAGACCCAGAACCATAACCAGAAAGCTAAGCCAAGCTAGACAATGCCAAGCCATCTAAGCCAAGCTAGGCCACAACACTAATACGACCATTTAGAGCCAGCAGCCGGTGAGCCAGCAAGCGAGCCACCTAAGCTAAGCCATCCATCTAAGTCATAGAACCAAACTCATATCCATATCCGAGTGCCCCGTTAAAGAACCAAAAGCAAAGGTACCCACAGTTGCGACTTCGTTGAATCCTAATAAGCAGTTTCTCTTGTTTACCTAGAACCCATTGACCTATAACCACCATAAGCATAAGGTGGAAGCAACAAAGCAAGAAGCCAGGGTTAAACCATTGACCTATAACCACCATAAGCATAAGGTGGAAGCAACAAAGCAAGAAGCCAGGGTTAAACCATTGATGAAGGAAGCTCCATTAAACCACACCAATTACCTGTAGTACTTCCACTAGGGTTAGGGGGCTTACCTTAATATTAATGGAATGAGCAGTGTACCGGTTTAGTTTCCGTGGCCGGTGCCATAGCTAGAGTTATTGATCGAGACCTAGTAGAGCCCAGGGCAGGGATGTAGGACCATAAGCATAAGGTGGAAGCAACAAAGCAAGCAGCCAGGGTTAAACCATTGACGAAGGAAGCTCCATTGAACCACACCAATTACCCATAGTACTTCCACTAGGGTTAGGGGGCTAACCTTAATATTAATGGAATGAGAAATGTACCGGTTCAGTTTCTGTGGCCGGTGCCATAGTTAGAGTTATTGATCAAGACCAAGTAGAGCCCAGGGTAGGGACATAAGAAGCATCGCTTGTAAAGGCAGGCAGTTAGAAAGCCTCGCCCAGTATCCTTTCCAAGTCGCTCGTTGATGAACAACAGATGTGTTGGTTGACCTGGAGAAGATCCCATAGATTAATATCGATACCTATCATCAACATTAGCACTACCCGTAGAGGCAGCGCTTCACCCCCAAGTTTAGAGCAGCATCCCCTACAATTCGAGCACCAAAACCCCCGTCCAACTATTGATCCCACTTATTATGTTCTGACATAAGTCATTGTTCCTACCATTGTGTTCCGGCTGGACCTTGTATATCATCCCTCCATGCGTGCATTTTTCGATGACTTCTTTACCGGGCTATGCTACCTTTACCCTCAATGGAGCTATCTAATGAAATGGAAAGGATGCCCTGCTTCTTCCATCTTCTCTCCTGCTCCTACCATTCTTAGTAATCGTTCAAGTATTAATTAATCAAGGTGGTGGTACTTAAACTTCACTTGGCCCTAGTATTGCCCCTGCCTTTCCTACTGCTCTAGCTTCCACCTTTGAATCAACTCCCTCTGTCTTCGCTTCTGGATGCTCCTGTTTATTTTACCCCACTCAATGGATTTTCATCTTTGAATGTATATATTAGAAAATGTACTATTTATGCCTGTGCCTACGGGGATCTACTGGATCCACATGGTAGGCCGGATCCTCTCTCCCCTAAAGTAATAGAGATTGGCTCAGTGGGAGAGGAGATCACTTGTTTATTTCAGTGCTTCGCAATGAATCTGATTGGCCCAGTGTTTATTGAATTCTCAGTGCTTCCAACCAGCTTTTTGAACAAGAACTGTACCCGCCAACCTAAGAGCTAGCCGGCCAGCCCGTCGTTTCTTTCTTCTCCTAGCCTGCCTAGTGATTTTCCTGGCCATGTGAATGTGTTCAAATGCCATATTTCCTAAAGTCAAATTCCACTTTGGATTTGAAGTTGGGTTCTCGTATCAAAAGAGAGAAAAAATAAACTTTCCAGGCCATAGAAACAGTTTCTCTAAATTATTGAACTGATCTTTCAAGCTGATTTAAGATCCACTAGCATAGGCATTATAGGAAAAAAAGGCATAGACAAGAGTAGATTCGGGTGCTAGTTAGTTACCCAGTTTTGGAAGCAGAGACAAAGGTAGGAGAAGCAAAGGGTAGCTGGAGCAAGGTAAGCAACACCAGTGGTATGAAAAACAAAGGTAGCTACAGGAGAAGCAAAGGAGGCAGCTAGAGTAGAGGCAAGAGAGACAATTGTTTTAGTTGTTTCAATAGTTGTTTACGCAGAACCATATGTAAAGACGGGAAAGCACTCATAAGGCCAAGAGAAAGAGGATTTGGATTGGATGGCATGAAACAACCACACCCTTATCTCTTTATACCAACACCCTAGGACGATGGAGTTATGCCTAACTATTATTGAAGCCAGGAAGGAATATAAGTAGGGTATACGACACTCATCATGAGGAATAATCCCTTACCTTGTTTCCAATCCACCCACATGCAAGAACTAGACATGGATCCCTATATCACAAACTTCATTAATCACTTACTTTATTTAATATGCTCGTGATACCTAAAACTTGGATTTTAGAGCTCATGATACGATTCATTCTTACCTACTTCTTGAAACGAATAGCCTTTACCTGCTAACCGAGACACCCAACCCACCCACCTATAGACAACCTACTTACTTAGAACCTATTGCTAAAGCCAGTATGTATTAGAGGGGTACACCATTGGTATTAACCCTTCCCTTGCTTTATTACCAACTTACCCACAAACTATTGTTCCTGTCGAGCCTTGCCAATAATCTTCCATTAGAACCAACAACATTATAGCTAGAAATATCCCTACTTGTTCATGTTAGTGTCTGCCTGCTTAACCCCCCCTGGTATATTTACCTTTCACTGTTGCCTCACCCTACTTAGTTGAATGTTTTCCCTTACTAACCACTCTTTCTTTAGTCAAGAAGACTTTGGGATGTATGACATGCTATGAACCCTTCGATTACTTAGAAGCACCGGATCAGATTGAATCGGGTCAGTGGGTCAGGTCAGTGGGCACTTAAATCATTCATCTTTATTTACCCTCTCACTTCCTACTCTTTACTCTTATCTTGTTCACCTCTAGTTACTGCTTTCCTTACTTAGTACAACATCAGAGGGATTGGATGGAAGGACTTAGCTTCATAGCGGGGTTCAAACATTTCTAGGATATGATGCCTTTGATAACACTCGCTTCAATCATGCTTTGTTTTTATGACACTATTACTATGAACCCTTTACCTTTCTATTAGGAATCGATAAACCAAGCTTGATTTATTGAGGCCTTCCCAACCAATTCATTCAATCAGGAAGAGAAGTAGTGTATAGAATCTATGAACCCTTTACTTATAAGCATCCACCTGTTACATTATTGATGACTTACTACTACCTTCAACCCACCGATTAGTTAGTGTTGCCAACCAAACCTTATGCCAGGAATGATTAGAATCAGGGTACGACATTACCCCTGCTGCCCTTGCTTTACAAACTAACCCACCAGAAGACCTAGATCTATTATCCCTATACTACTTGCAGAATGAATGCTTTTGAGTGAGGTACAATTATCAATCCTTATCTTAAGAAGCACCAGATGGATGCTCAATTAGTCGAGAACTTGTCGTAGCTTCCCATGCTCTTGCGGTGGGAGGAATAGTCAAGTAGCCGAGAGGGTTTTACCTTTAGCAGAGATTGTGGAAAAACTGAACTGCCGAATGGATTATCCACAACCAGAAGAAACACAACGGGGTGGTTGTATGATGGTCAATCAAAGAGCCTTGGTAGATGGGCTTCATTAGACATTACCACTTCAAACATTTCCATGAGAAGCAGGCTTTTATCACACTTACTTTATGAATCTTAGGAGGTATCGCACTCTTTCTATGAACCCTTGACCCTTTTTACTTTTATAAACCATTCCCATTTACCAACTAGAATACCTATATCTAGTTTCCCTATACCACGAACTTCATGAAAGCCTAAAAACTTTAGGAGGTACATCTATAGAATTTTCTGGGCAAGATGGGATTGAATGGAAGGAAGGACTTTAGAGCCATCTTTGTTTGACGAGCCTTCTTACTACAACTAAATGCTTGCTTTATGAATCTTAGGAGGTACAACACTCTTACTATTTCACTTTTACCCTATCTTATTACTATGCCTTACCTTTACTTACGTGTTACCATGACTACCTATCCACCTAAAGACTTGTTAGACATGTTAGCCTTAGACCAATCAGATTAATGAAGCACTTAGTTATGAGGGCCACTTTCCCTTTTAGAACCTGATCACTTTACCCTCGACTTCATTATTACCTTCAACCTAGGGGCATGGATGGACTTATGCCCAAGCCACATTACCCTTCTCTTAAAAGCACCGGTTGAGACCTTACCTTTGACTTGATTTACTGCTTCATACTCGGAGAGGGAGTCATGCCCAAACTATTTATTAGACTGGGAGACTGGGAAGATCAGTAGGGAACCACTATACAAATCCCTTAGCTTGTTTCTAACCCACCCACCTTTAGAACTAGACCTGTAGCCCTATACCATGAATGCACTTAGGAAGTCAGGACTGCTATGATCCCTTCTCATGGTCGAGCCAACCTAGTTGGTGTCTGAGTTATGCTTTGTTGATCTACTTCAATATGAAAGATTAATTGCCCATTCCTATAAAAATGGGTGGGTGGTTTCAGGCCCCAAAAACCCCAAAGTATAAAACTTTCATAATTGAAAGATACTAGAAATTAAGTATAGAAAGTTAATAACTAAAGTTGTGTGTCTAAGAAGAGGTATGAAGTGAAGTGGTCAAATAACAATCCCAAATAGAAATCAAGGTAGTCGTCCGATATGGATAATAAGGAAAGGTAGGTGACAAGCCAATCCTGATACGGAAAGGAAGAGACCTGCCCTGCTGATGATCTAGAAAAGAAGAAAGGGAATGGGAAAAATCACAGCTAGAAAATCATTCTTAAACAAAAGAACCAGTGAGATAACTGTAAATGGAGTTGGAGCATCAGCCGGAGTATAAGAATAGAAGCCTCATTGGAAATTCCAGAGGGAGTGAAATGAGGTTATCTATCAATTTATAGTGAGCTCATAAGCCACACAGATTCGGATCGTTATCAACCATTTCCATCGATCCTTACTCAAGCATCTCTCTCAGTAGCAACTATATCCTACCAGTAAGCTTCCCTCTCCCATGATTATTATAAAGAAGGGGTTGTTTCATCCCATTAGTATTAGTATAGGGGAATTGTAATATTTATTGCATCCATATATATCTATTGGGAACCATATCTATTTACTACACAAAACTATTATTATCGTTGGTAGGGGGGAGGTGGAATAACGATTAGTGTAGTCGACAACAGTAGGAGGAGTTGTACACGATGCATCACATCTTCGTTACACCTATTCATCACAATCCCTATATCCATTGCCTATAGGAGCATAATTACTCACATATTAGCACGGGTGGAAGGATCACTTAAGACAATTGATCCCCTCCAGTTAGATATCAGTAAGCTTGGTTCTTTAGGTCGAGCCTTTCCTATTTATAAGTCGAGTCCTCCCCTACTATTCTTATTTAATTCAGATTCCACCAACTCCCTAATGTGGGTCCACTAGC
>ML801824.1:12610-24276 GCA_009831015.1 Picea engelmannii
GTTTACTCATAACCACACCTTCGATTTTTGTGGGTTACCCTCAACCATTACAAATCTCAAATGGTTTTCAGCTTACCACGAACCATTCATTACATGAAGTGGTTTTTGGTTGACCGTGAACCTTCATTTGTCACAAGTGGTTTTGGTTTACCACGAACCATCAACAATCAAGTTGTAAGGGTATACTTGCCTTATCAAGGCTTACAACCATTACATCATCATTTCACTCAAGTACATACTGCATACAAAAAAGTTTCATTGTCCATTCATCTAAGGCTAATCTAGCCCTTTTAAACATAGGACCATAACAATAAGTCTCTTTATATAGAATAGGTGACCATAACAATATGTCATAATCAAATATTAAATTCAACCATATAAATAACTATCTCCCATAAAAAGCTAGAGCAAATCTTCGGCTCTGAAACGGAAGAATGGCGGCGACGACATAGGAATGTGAATCTTATTCAACATGTGCTATTGATTAATGGGATATGACACGAGCCTATCATGGTTAGCTGGAGTGAACAGGTTTAGCACACAGTTTTCTAACTATCTCCCATAAAAAGCTAGAGCAAGTCTTCGGCTCTGAAACGGAAGAATGGCGACGACGACATAGGAATGTGAATCTTATTCAACATGTGCTATTGATTAATGGGATATGACACAAGAGCCTATCATGGTTAGCTTGAGTGAACAGGTTTAGCACACAGTTTTCAGAGCCCTGATCAATGACGTGTGGGGATTTGGGAATGTTTAAAGGGGGACGACATCATGGGAGCCCACTTCTCGAAGCAAGCTATCCCCTCGTTAGGTCTATAGTACAATTCCAGGTCAGATCATGCCAAGTGGAGGGATATATCGGATGGTCAGATAGTGCATTAACGATTGACCCTGCAATTTCTTAAATGGTCGAGGAAGAGTTGGATTACGGCGATGAATGTCTAGGTACAGAGGAAATCCTTCCAACAGACACTCACTTCATTCGCATGCAAAAGCTCAAACAAGCGTCTGATATGGAGGTTATCGAACCATTGGATCCACCAAAGAAAAACAATCCCGAGTCCTCTCTCCATTCTCAAGGTCCTTTGTGGAATGCGGTAGAAGGTCGATACACAAACAAGCTTAAGCATGCAGTTTGGCAAGGAAAACGAGTTAATGAAAAGGTGGCAGGCTTGCATGTCTCTGCATCCTCATTAGAATTTCATACAGCGCAAAAGACGAGGAAGATCACAATCAGTGGGAGCAGAGGCGAAGGAGATCAGGCCCCTTCGAATTCCATTCAGAATAGAAGAGCGCAAAGACAGGGAAGGTGTTGGAAAGCTCGTAAGGAGCGAAGGCGAATGGTGGTTGGGGACGACATAGAGATTGGGGATATCCCAAACATGGTTGGAAAAACTGCAATTGGCCACTTCTGTGGGAAAATAGTCTCCCCAACATCTGTTGGGAAATGGTTGACGAAAAATTGGCAACCTTTGCTTGGGTATTGCCCTGTTTTCCATACGCTTGCCAGAGGTTGGATCTCATTCGATTTCAACTCACATGAAGACATGATAGAGGTCTTCAACCGAGTCTACGGATGGGGCCCGTCTGGCTTAGTCCTAAAGGAATGGTCTATTTCCTTTGACCCAATGCGGTATGTTCTCTCCCCAACCAAAATTTGGGCTAGTTTATCAAATCTTCCCTTGGTCGTTTGGAGAGAAGAGATTTTAGTGGCTATCGGGAATAGTATAGGCAAGTTTGTTGGTTTGGAGTCGGGTTGGGAGTCTAAGATTGATCACCACTAGGCTTAGTTACAAATTGAAGTTGATTTGCGAGATGGGTTGCATGATGAGATTGAACTTGTTTGGGGAAGCTTCACAGTAAGCCAAAAGATTGACTACTAGAGAGTCCCTTTCAGATGTTTTGGTTGTCATTTAGTGGGCCACCTTCAGGCACAGTGCAGTCGTTCCCCTACACACTTCCCTCCATTTTCAAAATTTTGGAAAAGAAAACAAGAGGTGGTGGCCTCAGAAACGGTCGCGGCAGAGGAAGAGAGCATGCTAGGACCAAGCGGTCTGAAACAACCACAGCTCATCACTCCGTGCGACAGCTCTCCCAACACCTCTCGAGATGGGTTTTCGGGTAAGGACTTAAGTCTCGTACTTCCTGTTCAGTCTCTTTCTTCTGATCTGTCTTCTTCTTCACAAAGAGAACAAGCCTCGAAAGTTCCTTCTGCCCCTTCTTCAATGTCCCCCTCAAGCCTCCTTCCCCTCAAAAGAGTCTTTTCTTTGCGTCTAACGATGTCCAAGGTGTCAAAGAATTTCAATCTAATATGGAGGTTTCATTGTCTAAGGGGTTGCCCCTCCTGAATCCTTGTCAGCAGTCTCCTCGCCCATCCTCCTCCTCGACAAATTCGAGTCAAAATACTGGAATTAAATCAGAATATTTGTTAAGATCAAAAGTTAAATTAGGCCCAAACTTAGAAGCTGTCGAAGGTCTGGCTTTGGAAAAAATTTCAGGGGGTCATGCTGGTAGAAAATCACAAATCTTACTTGCCCAAATCTAGGTTGCTAAAGAAATTCGTAGTGGAAAACAGTCAACCATTTTACAGGCCCTTAGAACAAGGAAGGCCCAGGACCAATTGACAAAATGATTGTACTCTCCTTCAACGCACGAGGAGTGGGGGGCACTCCAAAAAATTTAGCCCTCAAGCAACTATGCGTTGTAGTAAATCCAGACATAATCATGGTACAAGAGACGATGCGCAGTAGAACTAAGTTGGAGGAGATTTTTAGCTCATGGCTCAAAGGATGGTTTTTTTGTTCCACATACGCTGAAGGATTTTCAAGGGGACTCATAACGGCATGTAGTCCGAAGTTAAAGGTGATCGATTCACAAGGATATCCCTCTTGCATTATTGTTCAAGTTAAGGATAGGATGCTCAATTCCTCTCTCAAAATTTGTAATGTTTATGGCCCTTACGCAAATAGGATCCCTTTTTGTGATCATTTAAGCACCTTAGATTTTTTAAATTCTGGAAATATAATTTTGGGGGGCGATTTAAATTTTACTGTGTCACTTAAGTAAAAATCCTCATCAAGACCCTCGGGAAGCTTTTTTCCTTCAGTGGATGGAGAAGCATAACTTCTTGGACTTAGCCCCTAAGAAGCTTTCCCACACATGGAATAATGGGAGGAAAGGAGTGGGCCCAGTGGCCAAGCGATTAGATCGGTTTCTAATCTTTGAAGGGCTCATTGAGAATCAATGGGCTATCCTTTCAATGGTGGAAATTGGGGGGATTTCTAATCACTTGCCCATAATTCTAGAAGTTTCCAAAGCTAGTCTGAAAATGTCATTACCAATGAAATTCAATCATGATTGGCTAAAAGAAGAGGATTATCAAAAGATGGTGGAGGAGACATGGTGTGCTATGTCAGAGGATGTGAGCCAATCTTCCATGAAACAATTTTCTGAAAATATAGGAAAAATAAGAAAAGCCACGATCTCGTGGGCCAACGATTTCAAGAAAAAACAAAAGGCAGCAATCGTAGAGGTGGAATCAAAACTCAGTTATCTCCTTATAGAGCGTGAGGCAAGAACATTATCAGAAATGGAAGAGACCTTGATCAAGGAACTTATGATAAAAAAACAAGAATTATATAGGATAAAGGAATCAAATTGGAGGCAAAAAGGCAGAGTGGTTTGGATCCAAGAAGGTGACAACAACACAAAATACTTCCACATATTTGCTAGTTTCCGCAGAGAAACCAACTCCATATGGGAGATCAAGGATGACCAAGGAAAAAAGGTGACAAGCTTTGAAGAGATAGCCGATGAAGGTAAAAATCATTTCTCCAATTTATTTAAAGAACCAGTGGGTTGTCCTATTGCTGAGATCCTGAAGGTTATAAATCTTTTCCCTTCTTTTATCTCGGATGAAATGAATTTCTCTTTACAGGAAGAGATATCGGAGAAGGAAATTTTCTAGATTCTCTTGTCCTTTCAAAGATGTAAAATCCCTGGGCCTGATGACCTCACAGTCAATTTTACCTAGGCTTTTACGAGCAGATAAAATGGGATTTGCAAAAAGTGATAAACGAATCTAAAAGATTAAGTGTGGGGTTCCTATAACTCCACCTTCCTAGCCTTGATCCCAAAAAATCAAGCCCCATCTTCATTTAAAGAGTTTCGACGCATTTCATGTTGCAACCTTATCTACAAGCTCATTGCCAAGATCATTGCCAATCGATTGAAGCTTATCTTTAGTGGATTCATTTCAGAAGAGCAGTATGGTTCTCTTTAATCACCAAATACATGATGTTGCTTCCATCACACAAGAAGTGCTCCACTCTGTCAAGCTAAAAAAAAATCCCTCTTTTGTCATGAAGCTCGACTTATCAAAAGCATATGACAAAGAGAACTAGACTTTCATCGAGCTAGCTTTGATAAGATTGGGGATGAACTTAGAATCGGTCAATTGGATTATGGGGTGTATCAAATCTCCTTCCTTTAGTGTCCTTACTAATGGTGTTCCTTCCCCTTTCTTTAGATCCTCCCATGGGCTACAACAAGGATGCCCCCTCTCCCCTTTCTTGTTTTTAATCATTGCGGAAGGTTTAAGCTTATTGATTAAAAAGGCTCAGACTGAAGGACTCCTAAAAGGCATCAACATCACAAACATAGAAATCCTTTCCCATTACTCTTTGTTGATGATGTAATTCTTTTTGGTGCAGGTTCTGTTTCGGAATTCAAAGCTATGCAAAATATTTTAGAACTCTTTTGTGCCTCTACAGGAATGCAAGTGAATAAGGAAAAGTTTGTTGTGATGATCAATGGAATTTTGAAAGAAGTTGTAGCCCAATTGAAAGACCATATGCCCTTTGCTCAACATATGTTAGATGATGGGTTAAGTATCTAGGTTTTGTTTTAAAACCAAATGATTACCTATTCAAGGATTGGTTGTGGCTTTTCACAAAAATTAAAAAACTGATCTCTTTTTGGGCTCACAGGTGGCTCTCCGGAGGCGGGAGATTAGTTCTGCTAAATGCAGTCCTGAGCAGTATTCCAATGTATTGGGCCTCCATAGATAAGATCCCAAAAGGTATTCTACACAAAATAAGGAAACTTTGCTTCCAATTCTTATGGACAAGAAATGTTGAGAAGAGAAGTATCCCACCTGGTTAAGTGGTCAAATCTAGCCAAGCACAAGGAGTTGGGTAGGTGAGGGATTAAGAATTTGGTTTGGTTCTGCCATGCGCTAGCTACAAAAAGCATGTGGAGGTTGATGCACAATGAAATGCTCTGGGGCGGAGTGATGACTGTCAAGTACATCCATGGGATGTCCATAGTTGAATGGCTTCGACAGCCAACAAAGACAACTCAAAATAGCTCGATATGTTGGACGGCACTGGTTGAAGTGTTTATGTTGATCGAAGAACACATGCTTTAGAACGTGTGTTATGGAAAACAAGTAAGGATCGAGGAAGACCCATGGGTCGGTTCAGGAGAAGGTTACAAACTTTTGAATGAAATGGTGAATGCTCTACACGACCAAGGAATTCACTCTTTAAAAGATGCAGCTATTGGCGATCTAGATAGAACAAGAAGAAGTAAGTGGAAATCGGCCAACCTTTTAGAAATAGAAGGTGAACACGCAGATCGATGGAAGACTATGTAGCTTCTCTTAAGTCAAATTTTATTTCTTTGTAGGAGGACAAAGAGGATACCCTTTATTGGTCAGGCGATGACAAAAGAGAATTTATATAGCCAATCTGGGTTGCAGATTGCAGGCAGAGGAAGCATTCACCAAAGAAAGCAAATGGTGGTGGAAGTTCATTTGGGCCCAAAAGACACCTATCAAATCTAAAATTCTTCATTGGATGGCAATGGATAGCAAGATCTAAACATGGGACAACGGCATGAAAAGAGGGTGGTGCGGCCCTAACAGATGTTCGCTTTGTAAATTAAATTATGAATAAGTTCAACATCTATTTATAGACTGTCTTTATGCTCAACAAGTCTGGGTGGAGATAGCAAAGGAAGTAAAAGTTCAGTGGATGCAATCGGGTGCAAAGTTGGAAAGTTAAATAAAAAAGTGGATGGAGGATGCCGAAGCACTTCCCTACATTTCAATACCTTTTTTCTTTGTGTATTTTCTGTGGTGGTCCAGAAATAATACAATCTTTCAAAATAGTTTTATTCCATGTGAAGTAGTGGCGGGGTTGACAATCAAATTGGCAAGGGAATATAAGACCGAGTTGAAACAAAAGAAGGTCAGAAAACCTTCAATGCCTCAGATCACAGACGGAATCCCTTGGCGGTTCTTTGACGGGGCTAGCCAGGGACATCCTCCATTGTGCGAAGCAGGTGCAATTTTGTTTATTTCTAGGTCACATTATTTCATGATTAGATATGTGTCAGGGAGAGGTTCAAACAACAAAGCAAAGCTCACATCTCTTTGGGCTTCCATACAGATATGCTCAAGCTGCAAAAGTTATAAGGCTTTGGTGACTCACAGGTGGTGGTCGACTGGATAAATGGGAAAGCAGAGATTCAGGGGAGACGTCTACGACTCATGATAAGACAAGTTAGATCTTTCATAGACAATCAGGAATGGTTCCCATGTACACATCCTCCGAGAGTTAAATCAGGAGACAGATCGTTTATCAAAGGAGGCACTGGAATTGGACATTTGCCCATATATACTTCAGGAGTTCTATGAAAATCAGATCATGGAGGAAATAAACTTTAGGTTATAAAAAAATTTCTTATTTTTTGGAATTTCTATTTTGAGATCTGTTGAATGTAAAAGGAATCTGAATGAAAAGGAGAGATAAAGCTTTGTGGTGGGAAGCTGAAAAATGATGGATAGATTATATGTGTATTTAAAAAGTGAACTGAAAGTGAAACAGACAGTCTTCAATAGGACGGAAATATGTAAATTTATTTTTGATGAAATATAAAGATTTTTCATTCTCTAAAAAAAAAACTATCTCCCGTAATCTCTCCATGATTCTTTGAATTTATCCATGAAATCCTCATTCCTAAAGTCTCTCATTGTCCTCATCTTTCATTCATATGTAGACATTATGTGTGGTCTACTTCATTACAATTCAATGCTATAATTTAGACATAATTGATCACAAGTAGGAGTTAATCCCTCACTTAAAAAAAAATTATAAGGATATTTTTCATCCATGATCTCTATGACCTCAAAATCAACAAAGGTTTTCACTCCATCTAAGTTCTTCAACCACGTCTAGCCTCCCAATAGGATAGATCTTATATTAGCTGATGTATGTAGCATCAAACAGGTACTTCCACATCGGTTTGTGTCTAACACGCAGGAGTCGTCCTTATACCTCTTAGGACTTAGGATATTCACTTTAATAAAGTGATTATTAAAGTGAATGTACTTTTGCAATTAATGTGAGTTTAATTTAATTAAATGCCTAAATATTTGGCATTAGTGAATTAAATTAAATCCTAGCCATTAAATCTAAAGTGAAAGTGAGATCTAATCTCAGCCTTTGATCACTTTGGAGATCTAGGGTTTTGGATTTAGGGTAAACTCAAGGTTATAAAAGACAGCCTAAGTGAGAGGAGTAAACACACACAGAGTGAGAAAGTGAGATCTCATTGATTGAGTGAAGAAGGACTTTCATCCAAGTGTGCAGGGCAAGGTTCGAAGAAAAGATCAAAGGGGCAGCAAGGGAGATAGCAACCAACCAACAAGATCGAAGGACCGATCTTGAGGCTTTAAGGCTTGGCTATTTGTTGTTTTGTATTATTCCTCGGGTGGGACATTATCCTAGGACGGGAGCCTAGATTAATAATAATAAACATCTCACAGTACCAGTTTTCCCTTCAGGGTTTTTACCCAAAAAATTTCATCTGAAATGTGTTTGGTTTCCAGTTTTTCGCTTCTGTTGTAATGTTCCATTAATAACTCAGTTGTGCTTTTATTCAATAATTAATTTTATTCAAAATTAATTGTCGGGTGTTGGGTTAGGAGAATTTTACATTATTGATTATCCAAGAGCAATCATATTTGCAAATACACGAGCATCAATCTTCATCTACCCATCAACTCCCATGACTTCTTTGGAAAAATATTAACATCCAACCCGAGTTGCACAAAACGTGTATGAGTTTTGAAAATGGAAATGCCTAGAAACATGATCCCCGGGTACATCAAGAAACGTGACACACACACAAATATATAGATAGATAGATAACATATCCCGAGGAAAAGCCTCGAGCACTTTCCCTCATTCTGAGGATGGTACCCACGGTAAACCCTAGATTCTTCAAGGCAAAAAGCCATATCAACAACAATGCTCAAAGTCGTTACAACAATACACTCATTATGAGCTCATCATGTCACTTATGGGAATAGAACCTCAGAGGGAAGGATAATACTCCATCCCACGACCACTCGGGCTAGACCCAATTGACTAGTGTGTGTGTGTGTGTGTCGGTCGTTTATGTGTATCATTCTTATGTTTCTTGCAAGATAATGTGTTATTACACATTATCTTGCAAGAAAAATAAGAGCTATACACATAAATGACATTTTAGAACGAAACTCATCTATATTAGGTGTTATTGTGTCTTCATTAATCATTGACCAAGGGTTTTTTACACTACCTATGGGTCCCACACCCCTCATGGGCACATGGGAGGGTTTGCAACCTTCAAAAAAGTCGTTGAAGCATTGTACAAACGCACCAAAATGACTCGAAAATGGACTTAGTCATACCATATGATGTTTCCAAATCGTGAAATGTCATACAATATGGCTAAGGCCATTTCTAGGGCATTTCATACCCGTTTTGGCATTCCTCGGAGTTCTTAGTACAGAAGTGTTTCCTAGGTAGACATTTCCAACAATAGAGCATCCCACCCCACATCCAACATCACATTTGTGACTTCAAAACACCCTAATCCATCCTAAACTTCCTTCTTGTGTGCAACTTGCACTTGACACACATCTTTATCAAGGAATGGAGCAATGAGAATAGGCTCGACAATTTGAGCTACCAGACATTGTTCCAACAACCTACACAACCGCCTAGATAGCCTTTCATCCAGTAAAACTCAAATGAATGCTTACATAATGGTGTTTACCTCATCAATAGAATCACTGCTATCCTTAAGCATATTCCCAAGGGTGTACTCCTCGACAAGCCTAGAATTGGTGCATGTGCTACAACATCTCCCCTCATCATCTTTATGGCATCCTGTATATACTCCTTTCGGCGGCTTGCATCAAATGCAGGCATAGCAGGAAAGGCCTTCTTGATCTTACTAGCCAGAATAGGATCAACACCCTCCCCTTTGTGCTCTCCGCCTATAGTAACAAAGTTGATACCAACAATTGTAATTGTAATCTCTTGAGATTTTGAAGCGATAAGATGGGTCCCTCTCTATCATACCCTAGCTTCACATTTCTTAATAAGCTTTGGAGAATTTCTTTAAACTATTCCAGTAACATAGAAATCGGGGAAACAGACTTACTTGGCTCTGTCAAAATTGAGACCCATGCGCTTCCCTCCATCCTTCACTGTTGAGATCTCGGAAACAACGGAGGATTTGAGCATCCATTCCAATTCAAGAGGCAAAATATTGAAATGTACTTTGTATGAGAGATAACCAGAGGAAAACGTGGCGGTAGCTACCTGGCAAGGGATTGTAATACCCCAAAACCTCCAGATGTTTTCCATCGCGAGGTGCCCTGCTGTCAGCGGCAACTATTCGGTAAAATGGTCGATTGCTGCATCCAAATCGAGCCAACCGCAAACGAACGACGCCCATCTTTGCAACTTTGTCGATCTAAGTTAATGCTTTGCTCGCCTTCGAAATTCTAGTACCCTGGATAAAAAGCGTACCAAATGGGGTTAAAGTACTATTCTGTTAGGGTGTATCAGTGCAAACTGTGGAAGGGGTAAAGTATTTTGCAAACTGTGAAAGGGTAGGATCAGTGGAGACTGTGGAAGGGGTCGGAGATGATTCATAGATTTCATTTCAAATTAAGTAGGTATAAACCCTTCGATTAAGTAGATACAAACCCTTCAATTATAAGTAAGTTATAAGCATGTCTTATGGGTTATTTCTTAGGTAGGAGTGGACAAAAGGGTTATTTCTTAGGTACGATTGAACAAAAGGTTGTTATGTCAACTAACTAGGGCGAAAGGTGAATTTGTCAATCAAATTAAGGTGTTTTTGAGGCAGAATGCTCCTGCATCATTAGTTATGTCACAAAATTTGAATTAACTAAATTCACAAATGTATTAACACAAACACAAACAAGAACTGTAAAAAGCATCCTCCCACTATTAGCAAGAGCAGGAGGTGGTACCCGTATTGGATCAACTTCTCCATGTTCTTGGTTCACCATGTTGCCATCAACTAAGGCTAATCACTCTCTTCTTCAACATATAAACACACCATATCCTCCAACACATTCTCCTCTAATCATTGCGCTAGAATCCCTAACAACCACAATCTTGTTTTGGTCTCTTAGAGCTCTTGGTTTGTACACATGTGTCTATGTGATTATCATTCCCTTCTTACCACTCAACATCAAAAGAAGTCTCCTCGCATGGTTTCAACATTGTCCTTTCCACTATATAACCCCTTTCAATTACCTCTCGACTAGCCTCATCTCATCTTCTCTTCAATTCTCCTGGACATGATCCTCTTAGCCTCCTCGCTTGAGAGATTGTAGAGACAAATTGATGCCCTATCCAACTTTTGTGATCTTTGAAAAATCGAGTAAGACCAAGATTATTATCTTTAATGCATTGAAACATGCTCTCTCCAACTACCACTACCACTTCCACTTCCATGGGGAATAGATCTTTAGGTCACCATGGGCTATACATACTTAAGGGCTTAGATCTCAAGGCCTCGGTTTAGTTTGAGACATGCACTACCACTTCCACTTCCAAGGGAAAGAAATAGAGATCAACATGACCTGTACATACTTGGGGGTTTAGTTCTCATGGCCTTGGTTCTATTCGAGATATGCTTTGCAACATTTGTTTAACAAGGATATGGTTCTCTTGCCCTACTTGAGTAATAGTGTTGTTAGAGTCACTTCGAGGATATATCGTCTAAGATACACCTCTTAGACACTATCATCAAACCCATCGTCCTTTATGATTCCAAGTTCAGGGGACCTAATTTGATTTGGGTCAATTGGGTTATGACGAAGAAACTACAAACCATTCTTCACCACGCATCATTCGTTGATGATGTGTTGTTTCTTTCCTTCATAAAGTTTGGGTGCTAGGAGACTATGCTCCCAGTAGGGATCAATACCCCTACCTAGCTCTATGTTCTTTTGAGGTTATCACCTTCACATATATGTATGTGTATATGTGTATATGTATGTATGTACATATATACATACATATATTTGTGTTGAAATATTGTAACTGCAAAGAGTATTCTATTTATTTATTGAGTCATTCTTAATTAGATCAATCCCCTTTGTAGATTTCAACCTTGTACAATATTTATTGCGAACAAATTTTCAGTAAAAGAACAAAAAGATACAATGGCAAGTACAAACATTACACAGGGATTTTTCCCCTGGGAATCCAAACCGGGAAAACCAACATATTCTATATTCATCCATCATGATACATTGTTTACAATACAATATACATATAGGAGCC
>ML801824.1:34181-70242 GCA_009831015.1 Picea engelmannii
CATCTATGACTGTACATAATGTGTTTCATGTTTCACTGCTTAAGAAATATGTACCTGATGCTAATCATTTTATTGATTGGAATGTGATTCAGGTGGAACCAGAAGGTGTCCTACAAGTGCATCATGTGCGCATATTGGACAGGAAAAGCAAACAGCTCCAGAATCGAGCTATAGAGCTTGTAAAGGTCCAGTGGATCTGGTACGATCCTGAGGACGCGACATGGGAACATGTAGATGTTATGCGGGCAGAGTACCTGCATCGTTTTGAAATTTTTTGAAAAGCTTGCAGATGCTGTGTAAAGTTGCACTAAGGACAGTGCAAAAATAAGGGGAGGAGATTGTACTGTCCCCAAGGCTGAGCCCCATTGCAAACCATGTTCTGAAATGAATTGTAATTATGTTTTATAGGCTGGTGAGCCAAGTGTTTATAAGCTGGAGGCTTATGGGTTTGTTAGGCCAGGGAGCCTTAGTGTTGAAGGCCAGGAGCCTGTTGTTGTATATATAATCATGCAGAACAATTAATAAAATATAAACACCGCCATGTGCAGACCGACCATGATGAATGAGTGAAGGGGGACTAAGCATCCATAGGGTGGGCAAGGAATTAGGGGCTGGAAGGTGGGAAAAGGGGCTAAGTGTTGAGCCTAGGGGGCTAAGCCTAGGGGGCTTAAGCCTGGGAATAATATTTTAATATTATCCCCAAAAGACATGTGCATTTTATGTTTTATCCTAAGTTTTTGGCAAGGGGAGAATATGCAAGGGAGATGCGTGCTGGTGGAACACATGCAGTTTCATGGGTGACAAGTGTCAACCCTGACGCATGCGAATAAAACGACTAGGGTGAGCCATGAGAAAGGGTTCCTCCCCATTCTACCTGATTGTCTAAACGCGTACGGAGCCCTGGATAGTACTACCAACCCGACTCCTGCAGAGAACCTTCGTGCGTCCCTGTGATTCAAAAAGTCTGTGTCTAGCTCTGAGAAAACCGGTGTGTATATTCCCTGAACGAGAAGCCTGCGTGGAATTGGGAAAGCGTCTGTGTTTGTTCTGAAAAGTTAGTACACCCCTTCTCTGTTCTAAACCGGGGAGTCTGAATCAACCCCTACATGGACGACTCGTCATGCATCCTGGAGAATCCAGAATGTGAGTCTATTCCATGTTGCCAAATTGAGAAAACAGAAGTGTCTCGTCCCTGCTAAGCCTGGTTATACTGTTGCACCTGTCTAGAGCTGCCCTGGGGTGTTCGTGTCTGGATTCCCGTGGATTGTGGTGGACGTGTAGTGTTTGACCCCGTGTGGCTTGTTGGACAGTTTGTACAACACTCTCTCCAGGCGAGAGAGGTGGTTGAAGTTGGAAGACCAGGTTGTTGGACCTGTGAGCGACTCCCTCCAAGTGAGAGAGTGCGCAGAGGAAGGAGAGAACTCCTGGAAAGAACTTTATAGCTGCCATATAGCCCGGAGACTTCTGGTCCGGCCTGTTTCTGTAACCCAAGGCAAGGGAGATTAGCAGCCTAAGGACTGTCCAGGTGACAGAGAAGGTACTAACTTTATCTTCATCTAAATTTTTAATCTCAACAGATACTAACTGACTTACCATAGTATTGAAGGCGTTCAAATGCTCTGCCACCGAGTCTCCATCTCTCATCCTCAAGTTATACAACTTCTTTCTCAAGAATAGTTTATTTACTAGGGACTTAGACTGATACAACTTCCCCAACTTATCCCATAAATCCTTGGTTGTAGCTTCCTCTAACACATTCAGTAACACTGAATCTTAGAGACACAGTCGAATTGTGCTATTTGCCTTATGTTCCAACTTTTTCCAATCATTTGTTAAAGTTGTTGTAGGTGCAGTACCTGGATCTACCGTGATCCACTGATCTCTTTCCACCAACAGATCTTCCATCTTCAGCTTCCACAACTCAAAACTTTGCCCATTAAACTTCTTTATCTCCATCTTTGAATTGCTTGCCATTTCTTTTCACCTGGAAAATTAATACCACAGATCTCCCACTGTAACAAGGCTTAACACAGTCCCGAGCCAAACCCTTGACCACAAAGTCATCCCCCTGAATCCAACAAAGCTCTAATACCAAATGTATATTTTAACCTTATACAATATTTACTGCGAATAGATTTTCAGTAAAAGAACAGAAAATATACAATGGCAAATACAAACATTACACAGAGATTTTTCCCCTAGAAACCCAAACCAGGAAAACCAACATATTATATATTCATTCATCATGATACATTGTTTATAATACCATATACATATAGGAGCCAACAACATCCAAAACCCTAACCCAATGACCTGAATTAATCAACAACCCTAATTCCTTAACCGGAAATAGAAAACCATCGGCAACAAACCATGTGTCAAAAAACCACCTAAATATGTGACACGTTTTCAGAAAAATGTGACACTACTACTTGTGCAAAGAATATAACACATACCCAACACCCTTTTGTGGATTGATCATGTCTGGCATTGTAATTGACCAAATTCCCTTTTATGGATTGGTCAAACTCTAAATATATTATGCAAATTGAGAAGTCGGCCCCCAGGCTAATTAAAGTGGTTTTAACCACTAAGAAGACAAGTTGGCCCTGCCCAGTGAAGGAACACCTTTCCAGCACCTGCCAGTTTGTATAAATAAAGGAAGCCAGCGCCTCATTTGTTCACTCACTCTTTCGCTCAATTAGTGCGCAAGTTTGGTAGTTGTAGTTGGGAGAAGAAGGAAGAGAGAGGCGCATTGCTCAGTAGATGATATTCTCTAGTGTTGTTTTATTATCTTGGCATTGTATTAGCTATCTATATTAAGGAAGTTTTGGCTCGATTTTCTCCCCCAGGAGGGTTTCCTAGGATAAATGTTGTGTATCTTGTGATTGTGTTTCTCTCAGTGATGCTACCTATGCTATTGTTATCTAATAAATTGAAAAGAAACCTAATAATAGCTCAAAACTTAACATGGTTTTAGATCTAAGCTGAAGAGAGCATCTTTCACTCGATAAAGAAAAACGTCATTATTGTCGTGCAAGAAAATTAGGGTTTTTTTATTGAAGAGGAATTTCAGCCTAAAAATCATCTAGAAAAGTGTGTCCTAGCCTAGGGAACTCTTTGGCACCTTCAACACACTTTTTTAGTGGATAGAACTCCCGGAAAGTGAAACCCTAGTTTTGACTGGTACCCGAAAACCAGAAAATCTTAAGTACCAGAAAACCAGGAAACTAGAAATGGTACCAGAAGTACCAGTTCAGATTTCCGCAGGTCAAGTTTCAGGGGGGAAAACTTGAAATTTTTGAAATCTAATAGCTCCAACAAACTCGCCTCAGCCCATATTTAGGCTTACTCAACTTTTCATATTTAGACTTGGTATTCAACACCAAATGTACCCTGTAAGAGATGATGAAGTCCTTGTAGACTTATAAGAAATCGAGAGTAAGCCTGATGTCATAAAGGATCGGATGAAGAAACAACTTCCAGGATTGGGAGACAGATGCCATTAGAAGACTAGATCGTAGCTTCAGAAACTTCTAGGAGATATGAAATCTCCTAGGAAGATTTCCTTATTTTAGTGACAGAGAAGGAAGCAAGTCAGAAAGACTAGAATATGGGTTCTTCCATGAGACTAGAAGAGAAGTTAGTATTGACTTTCAAGATTGATCTAAATAGATCAAGCATGTTGCAGATGTACAAAGCATGATGTGTGTCAAGAGAATTCTCCTAGCAAGAGGGAGAATACTACGATGAGACACTTACTCTAGTAATTGAAGAAATGGTTCTAGTATTCATGAAGACACCGAGAACAACCATGATTCATATATAGTATGAGATGCAGGGGGAGCAATCCCCATATTTAAAATTGAGTGGCAGTTGGTGCATTACATTAGTTGGGTCATGGAGTCATGACTACGATAAAAGATAGAGCTACCTTCATGAAAGAAGAAGAGCTACCTTTAGTATCATTTATTGAGCCACTCTTGGTTTTAGATGAAGTTGTTGTCGTGATAGAATAAGAGGATTTACTCATAGATTTCAATAGCCAAATCGAGGATGAAGCAATCATTCTCAACCTCAGAGCAGCTGCAGGTGCAGAGTCCCAGTTCCAGAAGGAATAGTTGTAGAAAGAGGAGAGGACATACTCTCAGGCAGTGAGACAGATAGTGCTTTGCAGAGAGCACGTAGAGTTAGCACATGATTGTGCAGATTGAGTTGCAGTTGAGCAAGTGTACCAGATTGGTACAATGTAATGAGAAAATTTGATTTGAAGATTAAAGATAGAAAGACTTGTGTATTTCGGTTGAAGGAAGATCTGTACGTGTTGAAGCAAGCTTCTAGAGCTTGGTATGGAAGAATTGACAGTTTCTTGACGAGCTTGGGCTTTACTGAGAGTAAAATTGATTCTAACATTTATCTCAAGGTTATGAATGGTGAGCCAGTGATGTTACTACTATATGTAGATGATGTATTCTTGACAAGACGAAGAAAATCTCATCACAGATTGCATAAGAAGCTCACTACAGAGTTTGATGAAAGACTTAATGGTTTATCTCTTAGGTCTTGAAATTTGGCAGAGCCCAAAGAAGATCTTCCTTAACCAAGGGAAGTTTGCAGTTGAAATATCGAAGAGATTTGATATGTTGGACTGCAAATCCATGAATACACCCATGGAAAATAAGTTGAAGCTCCTGGTTGACACTTCGTCAAAATTAATTGATGCTACGCTGTACAGACAGATCATTGGATCGTTGATGTATCTGACGAATACTAGACCAGATATATGTTTTGTTATAAACACCTTTGTGATAGTATCTAGTAGAACCCAGACGTGTTCACCTTGATTATGCAAAACATGTGATGAGGTACCTTAAGGGTACATTAGATTGTGGTCTCAGTTATCATGGAGATCATGACTTTAGACTGAGTGGTTATATCGATTCAGATTGGGTTGGAAGTGTCTTTGACAGAAAGAGAACTTCAGGATGTTGTTTCAGTCTAGGGTCAACCATGATCTCATGCTAGAGTAGGAAACAATCAAGCATTGTTCTCGGCATGACAAAAGCAAAATACATTGTTGCATGTTTCGCCAGTTGTGAAGACATATGGCTTCGGATGTTGTTGACAGGTCTATTCGATCTGGAGATGGAAGCAACCATGATTCTATGTGATAACCAGAGTTGTATAAATATGACAGAGAACCATATGTTCCATGACAAGTCAAAACACATAGAAATATGATATAATTACATATGTGATATGGTGCAGAGAGGAACCATAAAGCTCCAGTATGTTAGCACGGATGAACAGGTTGTAGATGTGTTGACCAATCCTCTGTATCATGTAAAGTTTGAGCACTTTCGAGATAAGCTTGGAGTAGTCTGAAAGGACCTCCCTCAAAAGGGGGAGTAGTGTTGTGATGCTAGCCTCGTGCTGAATATTTCCAACTTGGTGTTGATGTTGTTGTGATGCCAACCTCATGCTGAAGATTTCCAGCTTTGTATTGATGTTTTTGTGATGCTAGCCTCGTGTTGAAGATTTCTAGCTTCGTGATGATGTTGAGATTCCAGCTTCGTGTTGAAGATTTCTAGCCTAGTGTTGATGTTGATGATGCTCCAACCTTCGTGCTATGATGTTGTTGTTGTTGATGATGCTCTAGACTTTGTGTTGTGATGTTGTTGTTGATGATGATCCTCCAGCCTTCGTGTTGTGATGTTGTTGTTGTTGATGTTTTATCAGCCTCGTCTTGTTATTGATGATGATGATGTATTAGTGTTATATTGATCCATGTTGATGATGATGCCACTTCAGCTTCTTGCTGAAGATGATGATGATGATGTTATTTCAGCTTTAATGATGAAGATGATGATGTTACTTTAGCCTCATGCTAAAGATGTTGATGATATTACTTTAGCCTCATGCTAAAGAAGTCGATGATGTTACTTTAGCCTCACGCTAAAGATGATGATGATGTTACTTTAGCCTCATGCCGATGAGGATGATGATGTTACTCCAGCTCCATGATCTTAACGATGATGATGAGAAAAACTTTCGATGATTTATAGATATGCCAGTCAATGTTCCAGATATTGTTGATGTTGTTGCCCTCTCTCTCTCCTGATGATATTGTAGAATACCTTTCTTGTTAAGGGGGAGTGTTGAAATATTGTAACTGCAAAGAGTATTCTATTTATTTATTGAGTCATTATTAATTAGATCAATCCCATTTTGTGGATTGATCATGTCGGGCATTGTAATTGACCAAATCCCCTTTTGTGGATTGGTCTAACCCTAAATATATTATGCAAATTGAGAAGTTGGCCCCCAAGCTAATTAAAGTGGTTTTAACCACTAAGAAGACAAGTTAGCCATGCCTAGTGAAGAGACACCTTTCCAACACTTGCCAGTTTGTATAAATAAAGGAAGCCAATGCCTCATTTGTTCACTCACTCAGTGCGCAAGTTCGGTAGCTGCAGTTGGGAGAAGAAGGAAGAGAGAGGAGCATTGCTCAGTGGAGGATATTCTCTAGTGTTTGTTTTATTATCTTGGCTATCTATATCAAGGAAATTTTTGTTGGGTTTTCTCCCCCGTAAGGGTTTCCCGAGATAAATGTTGTGTATCTTGTGATTGTGTTTCTCTCAGTGATCCTACCTATGTTATTGTTATCTAGTAAATTGAAGAGAAATCTAATAATAGCTCAAAACTTAACAATTTGTACACACACACACACACATATTGTTTGCGGCATTTAATCAAAAAATATATTTGTGTGTGTGTAAGAAAATGACAATAATAGCATCCTTACATTCAAATAATGCATGTGTAATTGAATTAACCTAATGTTGGACACACACACATATATGGCAAGAACTATATATATATATATATATCTGTAAGAAAATAACAACAATAACATATGTTGTATTCTTACATTCAAATAATGCATGTGTAATTGAATTAACCTAGTGTTATGGAACAAAGGCCTTTGTCTTGCCATGTGAGTTAATGATGATTAATTTGATTGAGAAATTCACCTTGTATGGTGAAATTTTTTAATTTGTTGACATTCATTTTAAATTTTGAATTGAATTTTGCTATAGAAATTATGTCAACTCAAATGCGAATTTCACTATTATTGTAAAATTTGATTGTCGTCATAAAAGTTATAATTTATTTAATCGTCGAATCTCAATTGTTTATTGCTATAGAACTTACGTTTGATTTAATTTTATTTAATTTTTGCCATAGGAATTTCCATTGGAGTTAATTCGATTTGGAGGTATAAGGTTCTAACCGAAGCTTTCCAGTATTCAGAACCTTTGTCATTTTCTTACACACACACACACACATTATGATCCATATGTGTGTGTGTGTGTAAGAAAATGACAACAATTACATCTGTTGCATTCTAACATTCAAATAATGCATGTGTAATTGAATTAACCTAGTGTTATGGAACAAGGGCCTTTGTCTTGCCATGTGAGTTAATGATGATTAATTTGATTGAGAAACTCACCTTGTATGGTGATTTTTCTTAATTTGTTGACGTTCATTTAAAATTTTGAATTTAATTTTGTTATAAAAATTACATTGAGCCAAATGTGAATTTCACTATTATTGTAAAATTTGATTGTCGTCATAAAAGTTGCAATTCATTGAATCATCAAACTGCAGTTGCTTATTGCTATAGAATTTACATTTTATTTAATTTCATTTCATTTTTTCCATAGGAATATCCATTAGAGTTAATTTGATTTGGAGGTATAAGGTTCTAACCGAAGCTTTCCATTATTCAGAACCTCTGTCATTTCGTTGTAATCCTGTGAGCTATCAGAGGAGCCAAGGTTTATCGCATTCCATTATGGATGCAATACAAGTGAGCTAGTTTGGAGACCGAATCAACACACCAAAAAGTTTGAAAACCTTTAGTGGAGTGCATTTAAATGCGATAGATAACGAATGGTCTTACACTTGCACCTAAAGCACAAAACCCTTGTCGATGACTTGTGCACCCTCTATATTACATATAGAACTAGGTATGGTCACTTCTAATTCATGAACCCAAAGTATAGTAGGGGGAATAGCTAGAGCCATGTTCATCTTAGTGATCACTAAAGCCATGAAGAGTTGACCCGAGAAGTGTAGACACTAAAGAGCCAAGTTAATAAGTAGTCCTCCTACCTCCATAAATTAAGGGTGTGCTGGAGTCTTTGGTATCCAAGATAAATAATTAAGGTAATAGACCATTAAAGGAAGAACCCAATCATAAAGAGTCCCTCAAGTGTCACAAAGAAGGCTCCCACTTTCAACGAGATCATCATAAGAGGGAATGAGGCTAAATCTTGGTTGGTGAACATTGAAAGGCACATGATGTTGTATGATATCAACCTTTTGGAAAATACTGAATTTGCCATCTATCAGTGGACTGACAATGGAAACATGAGGTGGGACCATTTCAAGAAAAAGGAAAAAGTGGATGAAGATCCCTTAAGTTAGGATCAATTCAAGATGCATTTTGAGTAGAAATACTTAGGCGGTTTGTACTACTAGAAGAAAGAAGATGAATATCACTCACTCACGTAAGGAAGTATGATGGTGGAAGAATATGAATGCAAGTTTGTATAGATGGAAAAATATGCCCTTAGACTTAATGAAGAGTCGTGAGTTGAAAGATTCGTTAGAGGACTCAGCGACCATGCTAACGATAAAGTCAGAGCATTCATACATAAGACCTTGATAGAAGTAATGCAAAGGACTAGACTATGTGGAGCTAAAGCCCAATGGAAGAAGGAGTTGAGCGACAAGTTGAATAAGAAGATTTATAACCAAAATACTTGGAGGAGGAAGTATAATTAATGGAGCTTCAATCTGGCCCCACAACCTAAGTTCAAGAAAGAGGACAAAGCTCGTGGAAATACAAGACTTATGCACTCACAAGTCAAATGTTTTCAATGTGGAGAATATGGGCACAAATCCTACAAATCCCCAAAAAGGAATAATTGGACCAAAGGAGCCATGAACCACTTGGAACTCAAAGAAAATGTGAGAGATGTAGTGAGAGGAAATATTTATGCGATAGTGGACAACCGATAGGTAGAGTATTGAGCCCTCCCTCGTCTAAGCCAGAGGTATTATTTCCAACCAACCCTTCGTCTTCTTGATCAACATTAGAATTATTCAATTTCATGTCTCCTTTAGTACTGACCAAATGTAATTGAAGCACCAAGAAGCTCCAGGACCTTTGGAAGGTACAAATGGAAAAAGGTTATAAGAAATGGATCAACCAAGCTTTTGATAGATGCATGGTAGACTTGGGAGAATGGAACAATAGAGTATGTTTCCACGAGTTGGCCTTGGGAGCTCATGATGGGATAATGGGACAAGACTAGTTGGAACTCCATCAGTCTAAGGGTGGACTATTATGAGAAGAATATTGAATGTGTAAATGACGGGGGGATAATTAGAAGCATCAAAGGAAAAAATACTCTTGTGGTAGTCAGACAAATCTCAACCATGCAAGACAAGTGTAATGTGTAGAAGGGATGTAAGGGATACCTCATTCATGTCAATGAATCTGCAGAGGCATCAAGCATATAATAGGACAACTACGCATAATCAAGGATATTTTGGATGTACTTACAAAAGAATTACCTAGATTGTTTCCAACGAGAGAAGTTGATTATAAGATAGATGTAATACTTGAAAGAACCCATATATTGAAGGCACCTTACATATGGGGAATTAACAAGATGGGTGAGATTAAAATGCGACTGCGAGAATTGTTGCACAGGGGATTCATACACTTGAGTGTCTTGCCTTGGGAATTTCCTATGTTTTTTGTTAAAAAGAAAGATGGAACATGTTGAATGTGCATTGATTATAGGATGTTGAATAAAGTAGTCATTAAGAACAAGTATCCTTTACTCAAAGCGAATGATCTATGTGATTAGTTCAATGGGGAAAATGTGTTCTCCAAGTTGGACTTCAGATCATGCTATCACCAAATTAGAGTCAAGGAAGTTAACATACCAAATACTGCCTTCAGGACTCGATATGGGCATTCTTACAAGTTCTTGGTCTTAACTTTTGGATTGACAAATGCTCTCGCAGTGTTCATGAGGTTGGTGAGTGATGTATTTTAAAAGAATATTAACTAATTTGTGTTGGTATTCAGTTGGTTCATTTTAAGAACGAGGAGGAACATCAAGAGAATCTTTTATTAGTGCTACAAAAGTTGTGGGAGCAGTAGTTGTATGCCAAGTTGAGTAAGTATGAATTCCTGAAGAAGGAGATTCGGTGTCTTGGGAACATAATATCTGAAGAAGGACTAAAAGAGGACCCCATGAAGATTGAAGATATATCTAGTTCGACAACACCAAGGAATGCAACCAAGGTGAGGAGTTACTTGGTTGTGGCTGGCTACCATCAAAGGTTTGTTGAATGTTTCTTAAGGATTGTGAGACCATTTCCAAAGTTGCAGGGTAAGGGAGTTGAGTTCCTCTCGAGATCCCTCCATAAAGAGATTTCGGGAACTTAAAAAGTTACCCATGTTTGAACCCATATTAATACTCCCTTATTTTGACAAAAAAATCCTTATATGCATTGATGTGAGTAAAGAAGGCATTGGGGGATTACTTGTGTGAAAAGGATGAGTAGTAAGCTATGATTCATGGAAGTTGAGTGTTCATGAATGAAAGTACTCGACTTGTGATATGAAGCTCCTTTCAATAGTGTAAAAGGCATGATGGAACTACTTAATCGACAGAAAAACTCAATTACAGATAGGTCGTGAAAACTCAAAATACTTGTAGACTCAACAGTAATTAAACGCCAAATAGTGGCATTGGGTGGAGTTTCTAACCAACTATTACTATGACCTACTACATCTAAAAGGAAAGGAAAATCTAGTAGTCAATGCTATGAATTAGAGAGGACATTCAGGTGCAATATCACAGGCTTAGTCAGACTTAAGGGCAAAAATCGGGATGCAATCCAAGGAGGATAAGTGGTATCATGAAGTATGCCAAGCATTATTAAGGAGGAAGGATTAGACAAAAAAAGATGGGATGTTGCTATTGAGGAATCAAATTTGTGTACTCGAACACAGGGCCTTGAAAAGGTTGGCATTTCATGAAGCACATGATACCCCTTATTCCGGACACTTGAGATACCAAAGGAAATATCAAAGTATGAAGCAAATGTAATATTGGTACGATTTGAAATCAAATACTTCTACCTACGTGGCCCTATGTTTGGAATGCCAATAGAGAAAAGTAGAACATCAACATCTAATAAAAAAAAAATGAATTCCTTGAGTACAGCATCTTGGAAGTGGGAGAAAATATCTATAGATTTCAATTTGGGGTTATCAAGTACCTCAAACGGTAATGACTCAATATTGGAGGTAGTTTATTAACTAATGAAGATAGCCCACTTCATCATAGTCAAGACTACTCATCAAGAATGTGACATAGCTTGCAGTTTCATCGGAGAAGTAGTGAGGTTGCATGGTGTACCAAAAGTAATTGTGATAGATTGTGACTCAAAGTTACCTCTGTGTTCTGGAAGAGTTTGTTTCGTGATTTATGCACGAAGCCAAGTTTTAACACAACTTACCATCCAAAGACAGATGATTAGAAAAAAAGAGTCAATAGAAGTCTAGAATACATGTCGATAATGTATGTGATGAATCAACTAAGAATTCGGGAATACTACCCACCCTTAGTGAAATTTACTAATAATAGCAGATACCATCACTCCATCAAGAAGAATCCATTTGAATCCCTATATGGATGGAAGTGCAACTCGCTTGTTAGTTGGGACAACATGGAAGTATGACTGACTCAAGAGAAAGACACCTCATAACATATGGAAAATATAGTGAAAGAACTTTAGCAAAATATAAAGATTACTCATAACTGATAAAAGAACTATGCAGATAAAAGGAGATTGAAATGAAGCTTTAAGGTTGGAGAAAAGGTGTTTCTTAGAGTTAAGCCAAAAATGAATTTTGGTTGCCTGGGGAAATGGAAGAAACTAGCACCAAGGCATTGTGGACCTTTTGAATCTTGACGTAAATGATTGTTGTTACTTACAAAGTGGCCTTATCACTGCATGTGAAAATTCACAATGTTTTCATGCATCTTTACTTAAGAAATGTGTGCGTAACCCTAGTCATGTGTTGGGCTTTAATGTTATATAAATGAAGGAAACCAAATAATTTATCAGTGAGACCTTGATGATCATTGATAATAAGAAACAACATTGTTGTAACAAAGTAGTAAATTGGGTCAAGGTCTCGTGGCAACACTACTTAGAATATGATGGCACTTGGGAATTGGAATCACAAGTGAAAAGGCTTTATCCTTATTTATTTGATGATGACTTGTGCTTGGTTACTTGTCTTATTCTTTTTGGGCCCTTGGGACACCATTGTCAAATATGACTCATGCATGAAGGGCGAGGGTGGTAGTAAGATCCTTGCAGAGGAGCACCACTATAAAGTGTGGTTGGGATCACTATGGGAAAGGGTGGTAGTAAGATCCTTGCACACCGCACCCTGAGGGGTTTTATGGGTGATGTAGATCAAGAGCCTTTCCATCACACTAGGGTTGATCAACTATGAGTTTGATTTGTGATAATACTTTGGTAATTATGAATAATTAGTGTAGATTTTTTTTGTACCCTAAATGTCCTCACCTCATTAAGGTTGAGCCTTGCTCAAGGGGCAATACATGTGAAGGTAGTTGCATTGGTTGGGTGAAAAATCGACCCTTCCGTGTGATTTCCTACTTTTGGTTGACAATTGAATTGTGAGATTTTGGAGCATTGATTGGATCAACACTTGGACTTTATTAAACCAAGGACTACATGTATGTGTTGTCGTGTTTAAGTTATGTGTTGTTGGGTTACACCGACTTATTATGAAATTGTTGTATGCATTGTTGAACCTTGTCATGTCTTTCTTGTTTCATTTACTTGTCGAGTTGTTGGGTTTATACTTTGTTTGATATTAGATTTGAGTGATTTAACTATCTCATGGTCTTAAAAAATTTGTGTTGTTGTTATTGTTTAAGCAACATCCACTCACGTTGTTACATTTCCTATCTTAAATTTTGCAAAAGATTTAAAGATGTGAAAAACTTCAATGTTTTTAAGTTTATTAAAACTAAACCTACAATTCTTTTAGGTTTTTTCCATGCATCCTCTCCACTTTCATTTATTTTTGAAACCACTCTCATATGAGATGAAGGAATAGTTGCTCTAACAGTCAACATATCTTTAGTTCACAAGCTCATTTGGATCAATGTCTCTTTGGCAAATGTAAATAAAACTAAAAACATAGTTGCATGAATCAAAATTGAAAATTACATTTAATATAAATGATTTAAATTCCTCAAATATATGGAAATAAACACATACCTTATCTCTATTCACTTCCCTAAAATTATTCATTCTTATTCTTAATTTACCAATACACATTATCTACCACTACATTTCTTTATTTACATTTAGTAACATTTCATAAACATCAAAACATTGAGTACACATGTATTTTAGAACTAAAGTTACTCAACGAGATATGATTCCTTTTTAAGTTAGTATATATATCCACTTTGACACAAAAACATTTTCTTGATTTGGGAGCAAATGGTTCAAAGATTACCATAACAACACAAAAATGTCCAAAATGTTCACCCGTCGATTTAAGAAAACATGAAATACTTCATTAAGTAAAGATCATAAGTTTGTTTGTATAGTATAACAATAACCATTAACCATATCTAAACACAAAAATTAAAAACTGATATTAATTGCACAATTTTTCACCCATTTGCTTCTCAATCATCCTTCACCCAAATATAAGAAGTGATATTGATCCCACAACTTACTACCCATTTGCTTCTCAATCATCCTTTCGCCCTAGTTAGTTGACATAACAACCTTTTGTCCAATCTTAACTAAGAGATAACCAATAAAAGCATGCTTGTAACTTATTTAGAATCTAAGGAGAGTCACCCCCACAATATAAAGGGCTATGCTCAAAGGAAGAGAGTTTAGAGTTAGAGATGTGCGAAGTATCTTGTCATGTTACATAGCTATTACAAACCTTTAGTCTCACTTACACATCTTCCCAATTTATGGTTCGAAAAAAGTCCATTTAAGGAATTTATATTTTCATACTTTCTTTCAAATTAATATGATATATAAGCTCATCAAACTTGAATCAATTATAATCGAAGGTTTTATATCGAATTAAATTAGAAATAAAATCTTTGAATCCTCAGTAGTTTTCACGGATCCTACCCATTTTTACAATTTTTGTTGATACACCCCAACTGAATAATACTTTTTACCCCTTTCACAATTTGCACGTATACACCCTAACTGAATAGTACCTTACCCCATTTGGTACTCTTTTGATTCAGGCTACTTGAATTTCGAAGGCAAGCACAACATTAACTTAGATTGACAAAGTTGCAAAGATGGGAGTCGTTCATTTGTGATTTGCTCAATTTGTATGCAACAATAGACCATTTTACCGAATAGTTGTCGCTGACAGCAAGGCACCTCGTGATGGAAAACATCTGGAGGTTTTGGGGTATCACAATCCCTTTCTAAGTAGTTACTGCCACATTTTCCTCTGCTTATCTCTCATACAAAGCACATTTTCAATATTTTGCCTCTTGAATTGGGATGGATTCTCAAAGCCTATGTTGTTTCCAAGTTCTCACCAGTGAAGGATGGAGGGAAGCACGTGGGTCTCAATTTTGACAGAGACAAGTAAGTAAGTTTTCCCCGATTTCTATGTAACTGGAATAGTTTAAAGAAATTATCAACTAAATACTGAAAATATGCTTTATTATTTGATGAGTAGATGGAAGGGATGTGGACTATAGAATATATATTTTTAGGGACAATAGAGGTGATAATAGTGGAAGTTAGCAAAGGATTGTCTCAACCAAAACACCTACACGTTTTCCATTAAAAGAACCTTCGCTTCAGCATTCATAATTCAATGGTCAAATGTTGCATCTAATTCTAACTGCCTATAGACACAGAGTAACCATCTCTCCAGTTATATTGAGTTGAGCTCTCCTACAACATTTTCTTTTGTAAATCAACACCATGATCCAATGTCTCGTATGTTCTTTATCATAGCCTTAATATTCTCAGGGATTATGATCTAGATTGTTTTAAGCCTCTCATTTCCAGTGAGGTTAGTGACTGTATTATTAAGGTATTTTGATTTTAAGCTCTATGGATTTGTAGGGTGAGAGTACATGCAAAAAGCTTTGTCGGAAACTCCTTTTTCTAATTTTTTTTTGGAAATATTCTTCAAGAATCTATTCATAAAATATTATGGTACAAAGCAAATTACAAAAAGGCAATGAGGGCACACCACCAAGAACGAGCAACATCTCAGGATCCAATAAACATTAAACTAGTATATATTAGTCCCATAAAACCAACAAAACAAATTACCACGGAGTCCAAGAAACCATAAGAAGTGTAATTAATCGGAAGGATACTAACCCAAAAACAGAGTCACAGTAGGAAATAGATCACAACAAAGTTGTATTACTTTGCCACCTTGAGGAAGCAACATCCCAGTACAAGATAACAATTGTCAGTATTCAACATGTCTCCAATTACATACAATGATGTTTATATAGATTGAGGTAGGTAGTGGTAGTTGCCACACCCATTCCCTTGCAATGCCATATGGAGAGGGAAAATGTTATTACCAATAAGAGTTTAAGTGGAAGAGTGGATGGTGTTAATAAAAGAGTGAACCTAACTAGAATAAAGTAGGTGAGGGGTATAAGATAAGATACTTTTATTATTATCCAATGAATGACTACAGTAAGTAGGTCAATGGGACTTAAAAGTACAACTAGTGTAAGTACATAATGGGAGTGCGAAAGCATCTCCTATTGCTACTCTATTAAAAGCAAATAAAGATTTAAGTATATAGATAAAAGAAGTACAACGTAAGTGTAGAAACAAAACTATGACAACTATGGAGAAAGGATGTCAAGGCCTGCGAGAACTAGAAGTCTAGGCCAAATGAGGGAGAGAGAAGACTCCTCAATTGAGTCATTAATCATCGTGAATGGGCCAATGCACTGTTTGATCATGTTGTTTGGAGAATACTCGAGGCCGAGCGAGCTTGGATGTGTAATCTTAGGAGAATCTTTATCAAGCAGGTTCATCACTCCCAACATTCCAATGTTGGGGTGAAGAATCTCCAACCAGAAGATTGGTTGCTCGAAAAAACCTGGAGAGTAGTACTCTTAGTTGGGAAAGTTTGGCTTTAGGGCCTCCTAGAGTTGATATGTTAGTTGGTTTGGTGTTGTTTTTCTTGGACTTTAGAATGAGAGCTCCTTAGAAGTCTTGTGAAAGTTGGTTAACTCATTTGGGTGGGGCAAGTGGGGTCGAGAATAAACTTGATGTGATATGGTATTTGTGGTGGTGTGGGAATCTACTTGTCATTTGCTACCCCGAGTGGACAAGGCAGAAAGGAAGAAGGACGAGGTGATCCTCTTGATGGGTAGGTCCATGAATGGATTGTTTTCTATGTTTGAAAATCTCCCTCGTGAAAAGAGATAAGCATATTTGGTTTGGATAATGAAAGAAAGTGAAGAGGGAGCCACTCGAGTTTCAATAAAGGCTATAAAGACTCTATCTAATCTCATAATAGATAGGGCATATGAAGACAACAACCTCCTCCTACTTAGTCTCTTTCAAGTGGCATAGGTGTGAAGTACTATTGGGGCATTGAATGTGGTGATCAATCGCAACTCTAAGTCGAAGAGAGCCTACGCGAAAGTTATGTGAATTAAATGTATGCATGCATATATAGGTTTGACAATAAGGTCGTTTCTCAGTTGCATAAAGTTCTCAGAAGAAAAATCCATCTTGGGGATAATACCTTCAAAGGGTGCAATCAAAGTGACATGGATGTACTCCCTATAGATGTCCTCTCTAATCACTTGGTTCAGGTCTTGTTTAGATGGTATGAGGTCATTTGGAGTGTCTAAAGAACGCTTGAAAGGGGAAAGTCTATCAGAAAAGATGGAAACTAATTGAAGTAATTGGGAAGCCTATGTAAACTAGCAATGTATCCATCTAAGTGGGCCGATGAAGGTGATAGCCTCAAAAGAAGAGGGAGCTAGGTAGGCGTATTGATCCCTACTGGGAGCATAGTCTCCTAGCACCCAAACTCTATGAAAGAAAGAAACAACACATCATCAACGAATGATGTGTTGTGAAGAATGGTCTATAGTGTCTTCTTCATAGCCCAATTGACCCAAAGCAAATTAGGTCCCCTTAACTCAAAATCATAAAGGACAATGGGTTTGATGATAGTGTCCAAGAGGCGTATCTTAGATGATATATCCTATAAGTGACTCTAGAAGCATTATTACTCAAGTATGGAAAGAGAACCATATCCTTGTTAAACAAATGTTGGAAATCACATCTCAAATAGAACCAAGGCCACGAGAACTAGACCCACAAGTATGTATAGGTCATGGTGATCTCGATCTCTTTCCCTTGGAAGTGGAAGTGGTAGTGCATGTCTCCAACTAAACCGAGGCCTTGAGATCTAAACCCTTAAGTATGTATACCCCATGGTGATCTAAAGATCTCTTCCCCAAAGAAGTGGAAGTGGTAGTGGTAGTTGGAAGGAGCATGCTTTAATGCATTAAAGATAAAAATCTTGGTCTTACTCAATTGTCGAAGATCACAAAAGCTGGATAGGGCATCAATTTGTCTCTACTATCTCTCAAGCGAGGAGGCTAAGAGGATCATGTCAAGGAGATCTGAAGAGAAGAGGAGATGAGGCTAGTTGACATGTAATTGAAAGCGGTTATATAGTGGAAAGGACAATTTTGAAACCATGCGAGAAGACTTCTTTTGGTGTTGAGGGGCAAGAAGGGAATGCTAATAAAAGAGACACGTGTGTACAAACCAAGAGCTCTAATATATCAAAACAAGACTCTGGTTAATAGGGATTCTAGCGCAAGGATTATATGAGAATGTGTTGGAGGATATGGTGTGTTTATATGTTGAAGAATGGAGTGAACAACCTTAGTTGATGAAAACATGGTGAACCAAGAACATGGGGAAGTTGATCCAACATGGGTACCATCTCCTGCTCTTGCTAATAGTGGTAGGATTCTTTTTACAGTTCTAGTTGGTGTTTGTGTTAATACATTTGTGAGTTTAGTTAATTCAAATTTTGTGGCAAAACCAAGACCAAGAGTATTTATATTTTATAACGATACCAAGTGGTTGACAAATGTTGAGTGGGAAAGGAGATTCTATACTATGCTTGTGTTTTTTGGTTGAGGTGATGAGGATGTTGAACGACATTGGTTTCTATGTGAAGTCATATGGGGTGCAAAAGGAACTGCAATAGATTTGGAAATGGTGGAGCTTCAAATGACTATGTAGGATCGAGGTTTATAATGGTATATCAAATAAAAACAAATTACCCATGTAACTTATTAGACATAGTAGAGGTCTTGATGAAGTTAAACATGACATTTCATTTAATCTTAGCTACCGAAGTGATTCAGGAGGATCCTCAGGTCCAGAAAAACGCTCAAAAACAAAAGTTCTCAGAATCAGACAAAACTAGTTCCGTTGCGTACGTCTCGTCGTGTTGATTCCGACCATATATTTTTTTCCTCAAACAGACATCGTATGTGAAAGTTATCACGTTCCGATCAAATTCCCAAATAGGCAAAAAGTCAACAGGCAAAGTCAACGTTGATGTCAACATTACGATAGGTGACGTCGGCATAATGTCATGATGATGTCATCATGCTAACGTGGCATTATCAAGAGGTGACACGTGGCAGTACGTAAGGACACATGGAAATACAGATGGGCACGTGGCAATACGGACTGACAAGTGACAAGTGACTAAGTAGTACAGATTGACATGTGGTAGTACGACAGGTTGACGTGGAAGGTGACATCTGGCGGTACAGACTGACACGTGCTACGGTGACTGGCTATATGATGGAGGACGTGTCAGACAGGTGGCAATGTGACTGCCTGTACGGCGGAGGATGTGGTCAAATTATGGGTCGTCGTGTGGCCCAATCAGATGGTGCCATGTGGCACTCTGCCGATGGCCAATGACGGCTATGAAAAATATTGGTAAGGGTCAGGGTCGAACGCGCGACCTTACGGGGCTCCAACGAATTCGCAACGGGGATATGACCACCAGGCTACCGGGTGAGGCTTGTTAAGCCATCGACGGAGATTTCTTTTGTTTAAGCTCCGAGGAGCAGATAAAGTAAAGGCGCGAGCCCAAGGGCTAGCCCACTGGACTAGTAACGACCATTGAGGAACCAGGTGCTATGACCAACAGCCAGGGTCGATTGGCGGGGGCTTATCCTGTCCGATCAGACCCTAGGTCTTATGCTTTTTCCATGTGACCAAAGAGCTGACGAAGGAGGGGGCGAGTGCTTAGCACCCTCTTAGCTGGTGCTTGGCCATATGGCCCATACGACCTCTTCAAAAGGGGTGCGTGCCCAACCTTAGGGGGTTTAATTTGATTTTTCATATCAGAGTGGATTTTATTATAGTTTTTGGCCAGATTTGGGCCTTTTTGTAGATTTTTTGGCCGTATGGAGGGGGATTTGACTGCAAAAAGAGGCAAGATCTTTATTGGAAGTTGGGCTTCCATAATTGGGCCTAAAAACTATATAAACCATGCCCTTTGAGCTTGTGAGGGTACTTTGGTATTGCAGGGAATGTGAGAGCAGCTTGAGCTAATGGCCCATTTCTCATGTTTTGAGGGGCATTGAGTCATGCTTTGAGAGGAGATAGTTGAGGCATGTGTGCATATGCACAAGGAGGTCTTGTACAACAGATCAAAAGCATGTTTGTAACAACAAAGAACAATTGTAAAGAGATCTTGAGCATTAAAGATGAATAAAGTGATCCTCCACTTGGAAGCAGACCCAGAGACATAGCCACACATTGGTGAACTCCGTTAACAAGTTCTTTGTGTCTATTTCCCTTTCTTCTTGTTGTTATATTCTCTTATTTGCAACATGTTTAATGATGGTTGAACTTTATAATTATCCACAAGCATCAAGTTAATGTCAATTTGTTTATAATACCTTTCATTTTTGGATCAAGTATTTTGGTATCAGAGCTTTGGTTGTGTTGAAAGGTCTAACAGGTGCAGGATTGGATGCTCACAAGATCCAAATCTCGAAGAGGAGAAGGATCATTGGCTGAATTCATTTCAGAAATAGAACATCTATTGAGAAAGAAAAGAATGGTGACAGAAGGAGAAACTTCTCCACGAACTAGAGAGTTTGAAAAAGCATTTTTCTCCATGTCAAAAATGGTCAAAGTGTTATATAATGATTTTTTGGAGAGAAAGAAACCTGTTCTAGGATAACCTCTTACGAAGGAGAAAAGTGAAGAGAAAGGAGACTCTTCAAAGTCCCCTCCTTCACCAGCTTCTTCTCCTTCTTCTTCAAGTTCTACTTCAAATGCTAGTTCTCATTCTACAACACATATTATACAAAAGCATACACATAAACATAAGTCTGACATGCCTTTGTTAAAGCTTGATGTTAAGTTTGAGTTACCTTTGTATGATGGGGAATTATATGCGGAAATGTTAGATAATTGGATAAGACAAATTGAAGTATATTGCAGGATATAGAAAATCATAGATGAGGAGACTATGATCCAACTTGCTAGTCTCAAGATGGGAGGCACCACTCTTGCGTGGTGGGAAAGCAAGACAAAACAGGATCTTAAAAAGTTCGGTAAGACACTCTCCTCATTGCTTGATTTTACATCTGCATTACGAAATAAATTTTATCCTCTAGCTTATATGCAACAAGTTATTATTTCATGGTAGTTAAAGGGACAAACTGTTCAAAGTTATACACAGGAGTTTCAAAAAAGAGCTTTATTGTTGGGTATACCATTAGATACTCAAGAGACATTGCTTAAGTACATAGGTGGTTTGCATAGTTATTTACGACAAACCATACTTATGTTTCATCCAACTAGTTTAGATGAGGCGTGTGTGCAAGCGACTCATCTTGAATCTAGAGGCAAGAATGTAAATGTTGATTTTGTAAAACCATTTAAACCTACTGAAGGCAAAACAAAAGGCAAGGGTAAAGAGAATTTTAAAGGGAAGAAGTATAATACAGTGAAGAAGGAAAAACCTACATGCACTTGTTGTAAGAAAGAAGGCCATAATGAGGATCGTTGTTGGATCGTTCACCCAGAATTGATACCGACAAAGTTCGGAAATAAAGGGAAGCCAAAGGCTACCGCAATAGCTCAAACAAACTTGGGGTCCGATTCGGGAGATGAGACCAAGGTCACAGTCACGAGAATCAAAGGTAAAAATTCTGAAGCTAGTACAAGTTCTTCAGTTCAATCTTTAAAAGTTGATAATGAAGTTGATGAGATCAAATGAACAAAACTTTTTCACATAAGAGTAATTTCCAAACATACAAAAATTGATACTCTGTTTGACAGTGGCTCACAAGTAAACTTAATATCAGAGACAATTGTTAAAAAGTTGGGATTAATTACTAAACCTCATAAGAAACCATATCCATTAGGATGGATTCATAATGATAATCAATTGCAAGTGAATAGACAATGTGTTCTAAAGGTTGCTATCATTTCACAATTTATAGATGAGGTTGAGTTAGATGTAGTTCCGCTTGATATATGTGGTATTGTACTTGGGAGTCCATATCTATTCAATAGAAAGGCAATATTCTATTGTGAAGAAAATAAGTATAATTAACCAAAGATGGAAAATAATATGTTGTAAGGGCTCATCAGAAGAAATTGAATCTGTCACTAATCAACTCAGGGCAAATGAAGAGAATTGTAAATGTCAGTAAAAGATATTTACTAATGGTCGTAAAAACAAAGGACACTATTGGAATTGATACTTTCCAAGATTGTGATACAAAGTTGAAAGATGACTTAGTTAGAGTTGTTTTTGACTATGATTATCTTTTTCAAGTTCTGAAAGGATTACCCCCAAAACGACAAGTTTAACATGAGATACAATTGTAACAGGATGTTCCTCTTCCTAACATTGGAATGTACAGGTTATCAGTTTTGGAAAATGCAGAGATAAAGAAGCAGGTGCAAGAGTTGATTAAGTAAAGGGTCATCAGACCAAGTGCTTTTCCATGTGGGTCACCTATCATCCTAGTGCCAAAGAAAGATGGCACATGGCGCATGTGCGTGGACTTCCGAGCCTTGAACAAGATCACGGTAAAAAACTATTACCCTCTTCCTCGCATTGATGACTTATTAGATCAATTGAAAAATGCGGTATATTTTACTAAGTTAGACTTAAGAAGTGGTTACCATCAAATCAGAGTTGTTGAACAAGATATATGGAAAATTGCTTTTAAAACAAAACATGGATTATTTGAATGGTTAGTGATGCCATTTGGGCTTACTAATGCACTTGCTACTTTTATGCGAGTAATGAACGATGTATTCAAGCCATTCATTGATGATTTTGTAATACTCTACTTAGATGATATTCTTATTTTCAGTGGGACCAGGGAAGAGCATGTCCAACATGTTAGGCATACACTTTCAGTATTGCAAAGAGAAACTTTTTGTAAAGTTGTCAAAATGTGAATTTGGCAAAACATCTTGTGTATATTTGGGCTACATTATAGGTGGTGGGGAAATTAAAATTGATCCCTCTAAAGTTGAGGTCATTGTAAATTGGCCAAGGGCTAAAAATGTAACTGAAGTCAGAAGCTTCATGGGGGCAACACAGTATTGGAGGAATTTTATTGCAAACTTCTCTCTAATTGCAGCTCCTTTACATGCTTTGACAAGTGTGAAAAGGGTATTCCAGTGGGGAGGAATCCAACAAAAGGCTTTCAACATTTTGAAAGAGAAGATTAATAAATCTCATGTTCTGGCATTGCCAGATCTCCAACATTCTTTTGAAATTGAAACCGATGCATGTGACTATGCCATGGGTGCAGTGTTGATGCAACACATAAAGCCCATATGCTATCATTCTGAGACCTTCACTACAACAATAATTAACTATCCAACCTATGATAAAGAATTGTATGCTTTAGTACAAAGTGTTAAAAAGTGGAAACAATAATACATACTGATCACCAACCATTACAATATCTACAATCACAAACTAAGCTACAACAATCAAGGCATTTTAGATGGATGGGGTTTTTACAACAGTTTCATTTGGTCATCAAATGTAAGAAGGGAATTCATAATAAAGTTGTTGATATGTTATCAAGACCTCGTAGTACAATTGCTACAATCCTTAAGCATAACTCAATTACTCATGAAAGTTACATTGAACAATATGTCGAGGACAAAGATTTTAAAGAAGCTACGCAACTTTAAGTCATAGTAAAAGAGCAGAAGAATTGAATTGTCATATTAAAGACAAACATTTGTATCATTTGGGCAAGTTATGTATTCCAGAAAGTGAAAGAGTCCATGTAATCAGGGAGGCACATACTTCTCTTATAACAGGACATTTTGGTGTAGACAAAACAATTGCTCAGTTACAAAGGTTTTGTTATTGGCCTCGAATGCATGAAACTGTGTCCAAGTATGTAAAAGGGTGTACTATTTGTGCAATAAGCAAACCAAGTAACAAAAACATACGATTGTACACTCCACTTCCTATTCCTTCTAGACCATGGGAAAGTGTATCTATGGATTTTGTGGGGGGATTGCCTATGTTTATGAAAGGTCATGATTACTTGTATGTAGTTGTGGATAGGTTCAACAAGATGTGTGTTCTAATTCCTTGTAAAAAGCAAGTCACAAATGAACAAACATCGCAAATGTTATTTGAAAATGTATGGGTTCATTTTGGGTTACCTACTTTTATTATATTTGATCGAGACTCCAGGTTCATGGGGAAATTTTGGTCAATCTTTTGGGAACTTATGGACACCAGACTAAAGAAGAGCACAACATTTCATCCACATATGGACGGGAAGACAAAGGTAGTGAATAGAATATTAGTGCATATGCTTTAGGCATATTGCAACAAACATTTTAAGCTTTGGGATGAACATTTGTGTTACGTGGAACATGTGTATAATCGAGCGAAACATTCTTCTACTCAAAGATATCCATTTGAAACATGTTTGGGATACTGGCCAAAATATCATTTGGATTTTGTCTTTGGGAAGGACATTGCAGTAGATAGACACAGTGATGTGGACAAGGCTACAAAGTTCATTGAACGGATCCAATTGATATATCAGGCATTACATGAACAGTTGGAGAAAATTCAAGCCAAATACAAGGCGGGACATGACATACATCGAGTTGATCATCAGTTCAAAGTGGGAGATCAAGTATGATTATACATCAGTAAGGAAATATTGCAAGGAAAAGGTAAAAATCTAAAACCAATTCGCTATGGTCCTTTCAAAATTTTCGACAAAATTGGTTCTAATGCTTTCCGGTTAGAATTGCCCCCATATATGCAAATTTATTCAGTTGTAAATGTGGAAAATGTGATATTGTATGAGCCTCCTATGATCGAGGATCAAGGAGAAAGTGTTCAGATTCCTTCCATAGAAGATTTTTCTCCTGAGTACATGAATGAGTTGCAGGATGACACCATTTTGGACAAAAGAGTATGTACTTCTCGTAGGGGTGATGTGGAATATCTTCGAGTCAGATTGAAGGGATCTAATCCAAGTCAAGCAAGGTGGATGGAAATTGAAAAAGTGAGGGCGCAATATCCTCACTTATTTACCAACTGATACTAGACTTTTGGAGGTCCAAAAGCTTCCAAGTGGGGAGGATTAATCTAGGAGGATCCTCGGGTCCAAAAAAATGCTCAAAAATAAAAGTTCTCGAAATCAGATGAAACCAGTTCCATTGTGTCTGTCTCGTCGCACTGATTCTGGCCATATATTTTTTTCCTCAAACGAGCACCGCATGTGAAAGTTATTACGTTTTGATCAAATCCCAAACAGGTAAAAAGTCAATAAGCAAAGTCAATGCCGACGTTAGCATTACGACGAGTGATGTCAGCATGGCATCATCATGGTAATGTGGCATCATCAAGAGGTGACACATGGCAGTACGAATGGACACGTGCTAGTACAAACTGGCACGTGGCAGGTGACTAGGCAGTACAAACTAACACGTGGCAGTACGACAGGCTAACGTGGCAGGTGACACGTGGCGGTACTGACTGACACGTGGAAGGGTGACTGGATGTACGATGAAGGATGTGTCAGATAGGTGGCATGGTGACTAGTTGTACAACGAAGGATGTTGTCCAATCATGGGTCGCCACATGGCCCAATTAGATGGTGCCATGTGGCACCCTGCCAATGGCCAATAACGACTATGCAAAATATTGGTAAGGGTCGGGGTTAAACCCATGACCTTACGGGTCTCCAACGACTTCACAATGGGGGTATGACCACCAGTATATCGGGTGAGTCTTGTTAAGCCATTGACGAAGATTTCTTTTGTTTAAGCTCTGGGGAGCGGATAAAGCAAAGGCGCAGGCCCCGGGGCTAGCCCATCGGACCAGATCTTTGTGGGAAGTTGTGCTTCCATAATTGAGCCTAAAAACTATATAAACTAGGCCCTTTGAGCTTGTGAGGGTGCTTTTGTATTGTAGGGAATTCTGAGAGCAACTTGAGCTAATGGACCATTTCTCATGTTTTGAGGGGCATTGAGTCATGTTTTGAGAGGATATAGTTGAGGCATGTGTGCATCTGCACAAGGAGGTCTTATATAGCAGATCAGAAGCTTGTTTGTAACAACAAATAAAAATTGTAAAGAGAACTTGAGCATTAAAGATCAATAAAGTGGTCCTCCACTTGGAATCAGACCTGGAGACGTAGCCACACATTGGTGAACTTCGTTAACAAGTTCTTTGTGTCTATTTCTCTTTCTTCCTGTTGTTATCTTCTCTTATTTGCAGCATGTTTAATGATGGTTGAACTCTTTAATTATCCATGAGCATCAAGTTAATGTCAATTTGTTTATAATACCTTTCATTTTTGGATCACAAAGCCTAAACAATATAGTATTGCAAAGCTCAAGAAGATCAAACAAAGACCAGGGGAAATTGGTTTCAAAAAATGGCAAAAGGTTTTGAGATCTAATGAGCCTATTTGCATAATATTCAAGATGTCTATAATAAAGAATGGTTTAATGGAGGACTACTACCTCATATCAGGACACCAAGAGTATTGCAAAATGTCAGGGAGATCAAACAAAGACTAGGTGAATTTGTTTAGCAATGTGTTTAAGGGTTCCAAGAACTAATGAGTCGATTGACATATAATATTCAAGATGTCTATCATAAGAATAGTTTATTGGGGAATTGCTACCTCATATCAAGACACCTTTGTTGCAACTAAGGCTTAGTTCCCAAATGAAAGAGTTAAAGTTTGCAATGCACCTTGAATTTACAAGGGAATTGTATGGTAACATTACACTCTGCTTAGCCTAGTTTCAACATCAACTGCATGCACTATTCAAGTACATCCAAGAACTTACAAAAGGAAAGGCAACCAGAGACAAGAACTGGTGCACTATGAGTGAAAAGGAGGGTGATCTGAGTAATGATTATTTGATATGAATGGGATACTCTTCACTTGGTCTTGCGCTGGGAGAATATTGTGTGATTTGTTGAAAGAATGCACATTCACCTCTTCGATGTCCTATGTTATAAAAGTACGCTACTATCATTAGCAATGTTTGATGTGAATATTGCAAATCAAATACACAACATCGATAACTATTGAGCATTACAAACCTTGTTGGAGAGGTTTGAGAAAATTACTTTCTTATTGGATAACACTAATAGTGGAGGTCGAGGACAAGGGAATGATAATAGGGGATCACATAATGGAGGATGAGAACTACTTGAATGTTATAAATGTGGGGAAGTTGGATATATTGCTTGGAATTTACCTCGCCCTAGGAGGCATCATTATGGACATTGCAAAAAATCTAGGGTATGATAGATAGGGACCCATCTTATCGCTTCAAAATATCGAGAGATTACAATTACAATGGTTGGTAACTTGGTATCAAGATCGTGACTATAGGTAGAGAGCACAATGGGGAGGATGTTGATCCTATTCTAGCTAGTAAGATGAAGAAGGCCTTTATTGCTACACTTGTGTTTGATGCAATCCACCAAAAGGAATATATACAGGATGCCATAAAGACAATGAGGGGAGATGTTGTAGCACATGCACCAATTCTAGACTTGTTGAGGAGTAAACCCTTGGGAATATGCTTGAGGATAGCAATGATTATATCGATGAGGTAAACACTAATTTGGAAGCATCATTCAAATTTTACATCATAAAAGGCTATCTAGGTGGTTGTGTAGGTTTGGAACAATGTCTAGTAGCTCAAATTACGGAGCCTATTATCATTGCTCCATTCCTTGATAAAGATGTGTGTCAAGTGCAAGTTGCACACAAGAAGGAATTTTAGGATGGATTAGGGTGTTTTGAAGTCACAATTGTGATGTTGGATGTAGGGTGGGAGCCTCTATTGTTGGAAATATCTACCCATGAAACACTTATGTATTGAGAACTCCTAGGAAGGAAAGCCAAAACGAGTACGAAATTCCCAAGAAATGGCCTTAGCCATATTATATGACATTTCACGATTTGGAAACGTCATATGGTATGACTAAATCCATTTTTGAGCCATTTTGGTGTGTTTGTACAATGTTTCAACAAATTTTTTGAAAGTTGCAAGCCCACCCATGTGCCCATGAGGGGTGTGGTACCCATACACATAGGATAAAATAAAGAAGAGGAAAGCTAGTGGAAGCTAGCTCAACTCACCAATGATTAAGCAATAACTTTAGCACAAAGAGGGAGGCTGAAACAAAAAGTTGTTGCAGTGATATTATCAACCTTATGGTTGTAGCAAACCAAGCATAAGAATAGGAAAATCAGCCACAAGAAACCACCTCTAACTATCCCAATAGGTGCGTTAGGCCTAGTATAGGGTTAGGGTAAAGTTAGGGCGACATCCTAGGGTTAGTTTAGGAGTTATCAAGTGTTAGAAGGTTAGATTTTTGTAGCTCTAATGGTTGTAGGTTAGTTTTGTAACAACAACAAAAAGTTGTGGGTGAAAGGCTATGCCTCAATGAGGCAAGGGAGCCAAAGACTCAAAGAACACTTTCCCAAAGAGACAACTTTAAAACTTGAAATTTGTATGTTTACTAAGGCAACAATTTATTTCTCCAATGCAACAAGTAAATGACTAGTGCCTTCAATAATTGGGTTAATGGAGTGAAGCAAAGAAAGAGCTAGAGGTACTACCTCCTTGGGGGTGTAAATCCTCTTACTCCCCAAGGCAACTATCTCTAGATGGGGTTTAGGCTAAGAGGGTGTATGCCCTTATACTTCTCTTAGCAAACCCTTGTTAAACCAATAACATGTAAGCATAAAGTGATGGAGACTAAGGTGGAGGTGTGTTCCCTTATACTTCCCACCTAGCTCTAGCAAATAACCTTGACTTGAACAATAAATGATAGCAACATTGTAAAAACCTTACCAGTTCAAGGAAAAAGCTAAGACAAACCACCACAATAGCAAAAGAATAGCCTTCCAAGGCTAGCACATCACTTCCATCAACCAATAATCCAATAAATAGCCATAAACAAGTGCACAAGAGAGAGAACCAGCCAAAGATAGCGACAATTTCATTCCAATACTTTTCACAATTGGAGAGTTATGTTATGAAATGAGATCTATCGATCTCTATTTATACAAAATGTCTCCAAAATAATTTGTCCACGTAATTTTAGGGTAAACCACAAGACTAGGGGTTATCAATCCCAATCTTGCCCCTTTTACAAAATAATATTAAACAACTCACTTAAAATTTACTTTTACACAAAAGGAAACCCTAACTCAAGGTGATGTCACCCCTGTAGGGGACGTTTTGACACTAGGAGCAAGTCGTTGGTGTTGGAGGAGTGTAGTTAGGCTTCCCAAAGCCACATGTCAATCAAACAAGTCATTTTATTCATGGTCAAAGCCCCATTCTCCTCAAAACGTCCTTGTGCCAATAAATGATAACCTCACCACCAAACCCTATCCCTCCTAGGTGTCGTCATGCCTCCAAAGGTGACATTTTTCCTATCCTAGGAAAAACGTTTGGCATGTGAGGGCTTGGTTATGTCATCCACAATGTCTTCTATGCTCCAAAGGTATGTCTCTCTCATCTGGCATGTAGGCCCTTGGCATCCACCAGTGAGATTCAAGCCCCATGGAAGCCTAAGCTAGGCTTGTTCCTCCAAAATTATCCACCAACTAGGTCTCGCAAAGACAAATAAGCACGCCCTCCAAGGATCTGAAGTCAAAATATCATGATAAGTAAATCAAGTCAATAAATGATCCACTTAAGCATGTGCATCAAAGATTACCCTGTCAAACAATTAAGTGCTCAAAGACATTATGCGACTTTCCAAGGTTGGATATGGGAGGGTTGACGAGGTGTCCTATTGGATAGATCTTCCCTAGGTCAAGGAGTGTTTCCCAAGTGATCCCTCTCTAAGCCATGTAAGGTGGATGAAGTGGTTAAGGATCAAGACTCAATGGGCATGAGGTTGATGACATACAAGTGGTTGTAGTGTGTTATTCATGGCTGCCTTTGTAGACGGTGTGTGACACCTTCGTTTGCAATGCAAATTTTCCAAGCCCATCGTTTTGCCATTCTTTGTTTCTTTCACAATTTAGGGACAAGTTGAAGGTCACTGTCCTGGCATGGTGTCCATATAATGACAGTGTCGATAAAAAATACCTAGCGGAAATGAGAAGATTAGCTCGCAATGAGACCCCCTTTCTCTCATCCATGCAACTAAGAGCCATTACCTTGGCTTGGTGACCAGATGATGGTAATGTCATACCACTAGATATCCATGAGCATGATAGGTTGGCTTGTGATGAAACCTCCTATCCTCCAATTTACACTTTAAGCATTGATAATCATTACGTTTATGGGTCCCCCTTTTCTTGCATATAAGTTTTTCATTGCTTTCTTGGGGGATTCCCTAGGCGAAGCATCTGGAAGGTTTATACATAGGCTTTTATCTTTTACCCAACAACAATCCCTATGGGACTTTAGCCCCTTCTTCCCATAGAATGAGGGACAACCCCTTCTTCGGTCAATACACCCTAAAATCCCAAGAGATAAGGAAATGGGTGGTTTAAGTGATGAAAAGTGGTAAATATGGTCAGGAATAGTACGATGGCTCTTAAAGGGAATTCCTAGTAGAAAACAAATTCGTGAGGAAGACCACTTACTAGGGCAGAATGTCAACCACCCAGGTGAAACAAAGCAAAAGACATAATGTCCAAGCATATGTCATGAAATCTAAAGCAATCTAAGATACAACATACTCAAATGCCTCAAATATTGAAATGACACTCACCATAATACCTGACTTGTACCTCATGGAGCAACGCCCATTACCTCCCGGAAGTTAACTGGTGTGGTGGATGCCATAAAAAAATCTACAACCTTTATGGTGGTGAGAAGGGTATCCATCTATGGAAAACGATATTGTTGGTCATGTAGTCTCTTGGCACTCTATATATGCAACTGGAGGGCCTCGAGACATAATCTCCTTAGTTATCCCACAAAATGGGGATAACATTTGGATCCTGGTTAGGGACATGTTCTCGTCGTAGAGTGCATGAGAACTGCAGCATCTCCTGGTAGACTTGTGCCTTCCAAAACTCAGATAAAGACATTAGAGCATCTAGGGTGGTGCTATCACCCTTTATCCATATATATAAAATAAAAAATGAAAGCTACTCTAGAAAAGAAAAATTTTGACATTTTTTTCAAAAAATTCTAAACTAAGCATGAAATTAATATGCAAGTAGAGAAAAATGAAATATGAGATGCATCTAAACTAATATGAGCAATCAAGATGCAAAATGTAGGAAATCAAGATGACCTACCAACTTACCTGGGGCCTTGGGGCCTTGGGGCCTTGAAGATCAGGTGATGGGTGATGTCAGTTGAAGTCACACAACCAGTGCAACTAGCTGGTCACCTCATCAAAGTATCTCTCCCTGTGCTTAATCATGTAATACAACAAAGATAAGTCAACCACATAATAATCATGAGTATAAATGCACATATAATCGATCATGAAATAAAACTCATGGAGATGGGTGGGAGGGCGGAAATCCTACTGGAAAGAGAAACCATCAGCCTGATCATCCCACTTGAAAGTGTATCCACAAGCCTAATAAATCGATCTCCGAAGAGGGCTACCATATATAGACGATGACTCGTCTTCATCTTCACTCAGAAAATCACTGCTCCCTGAAGCCTGAGAAAGGACGAGAGATCATGCATGAGGACTATTAGATTCATTTTTGGTTGATGTAGTCAATCAATGGTAGTTGATGATAGTTTATGATAGGTGAACTTAAACTTGTGTGTGTGTGTGTGTGTGTTATTTATATATATGAATGATGGATAAAAATGGTTGTTAATCTGTTTATGATCTGCATTTTCAAAATCATGCAAGTGAGCCAATAAATTATGGTGAAAATTAAATATTTCATGACTATAGACTCAAGGAAAGTGCATACTGGTTGAGTTGAACCCTTAGCTAGCCTAGGAGACTAATTGCTTTGACCTAGTGTCCTTCAAAATGCATGCTTTGCAAATTTAATATTAAATACTCCAAAAATTAGATTCTAAGAGGAAAATCAAGACGCAAAGGTCATTTTTCATTTCCCACTCAACCTTCTATAAAACAGGATGAGGAAGGCCTGATCAAGGGAGGAGAAATGAGAGAGCAGGTATAGCTTTGTTTTGCTACTACAACATATCTAAATTCTTTCTCTTGGTGTTTAATAGCCTAACAATGCTAACAATGGCAGGAAGGCTACAATCTAAGGTCAAGAACTAGGGTGAAAATAGAGGTGCTTACCTTTGGAGGTAAATTTTGTTTATTTGCTTCATGTATGTATTTCTTTGGAAATGTCTATATGAATAACACCGCCTTGACCACAGATACTCTTCCAACAATCTGAGTGTGGAATTACCAAAGGCTTCACATTGTCCAAGGCTTCATCCTACTTGACTTTATATTGTCGTGAACAACATCTGGTCTTGGAAATATCCCATTTACAAGAAACCAAGTTGATTGTTAGAATTGTTTGGGTTACCATTGGCTATACATAAATCTTCATTGGTGAATACATATCTTTTGGGCATACTTTCACTTATCTCTCTATGTATTTTATTTGTTCCATGATTGTTTGCTTAGTTTGAAAGCACTTTTTAGTTTTCTTCTACTTGATTAGTTATTGGACATACGCACAATGTATTTGCAAATAATGATTAGCTCTCCCATACTTATAGTTTGCTAATATTTATGGTTAAATTTAATTATTTCATAATTTAACTTAGTTTGATTTTAACATTTATTTTGCATTTGAAATTGTATTTGTGATTTAATTTTGCATTTTTCAACACTATTTTAAATCTTATTATTAATATTGTAGACTTTGTTTTAATTAATTGACCACTAACATAACTTTTCTTACAATTATTATTTTATTTTTGCACTTAAATCTAACATGCATATTTGATTAGAAATAGGTTTGCATTCTAACTAAGCATTTAAGGAAAATTAATCACTGAAATAAGGCACATATGCATAACTAGAGGATTGGTATACTTGAAGTGAAAGACTATGTTGGTTATTCTAACTAATTACCCTAATTGTGTAGTTAGCAAGTGTAGGGTTTTAAGCTACTATGTGTTTCCATCCCCACTTTCCCCCTTGAGATCATTATAAAGGTGTTTTGAGTGTTGTGCTTGATTTGTTCATCTCGAGAATCAACAGGGAAGCCAATTTTCCTTAGTGCGGATACTTTTTGGATGTACATCTAAAAGAATTTATGGAGCAAATTCTTCTACACATTCTTGTGAAAGAATTTGACAATCTACACACTAGTGGACTTGAACAATTTATCCCCTATTATTGAAAATCAGGGTTCAATATTCAATTTTGTGACCCTTTGTCCAAGTGAAAATTACAAATAAACACTTTTCTTAACCCAGGCTAATCAGTAACATGGCTATATTTACAACTTCTAAAGATATAGATTGCGATTTTGAAGTGATTGGTTGGAGAGTCAAAGATGATGTTTGATCCAAAAAGGATCCAGAGAAGGCTAAGAACAACTCAAAACGCATAGAGGCAACTCAGAATGCTCAAAATGGCTTCAACAGACAACAAAAGGGAAAAAATTCAGAGTTCCCAAAACTCAGTTAAGATGGCACGATTGGGAAGAGCACGTCACAATCTTTCTAATGGCGTGAACGACTCGTCAAACAGAGTTACGGATCAAAAGTTATAAGCGGTCAAAGATCATGGCAAATTTGGTCAAAACTCAAAAAGTCAAGGTGACACATGGCACCACCGCAAGGGTGACACGTGGCATGTCCGTACAACTGAGTTGGCATGGGATGATGTGGCAAGGTAGACAGGTGGGTGAATTAAATGATGACAAGTGTTTTTTTCATGGGCGAATTATATGGTGCCACGTGGCACCCCTCCAATGGTTGGTGTGTGTAAAAGTTATATGACTCCTACCAAATCTGGCGGGCGACCACTAGAATGGCGGATATGTTGGTTAGAATGGCTATATATATATATAGTGGACAATTGTTATTTGGAGGAAGGTTCCATTTATGGCGGTTGGACTATGGTCGTATGGAACAACACATATAACTAGAGGCTGGGTCGAAGGCCGAGCCCCTTTCCTTTGGCGCCCAGTTCAAACTTTAAATTTGAATAATCAACCAATTTGGCAATTACTTCATATGATTTAACCCATATTCGTTGCCTTAGATAGGCGTTGAGGTGCATTCGCATTGCCGCATTGGTGCATTCACCACCTGAGGTAATGAGACCTGGCTAAACCAAGTATTTTATTACGGGATACTTGCAAGCTTCCCAACCCGTCTCCCGGTTGTGTTCTCCTAGCTGTAGTTATATATAATTCTTACAATATTACAAATAAAGAACATAGCATGGTAGGAGTCAAACTCATGACTTCTCCATTAGCCTAAAGACCCCACACCTTCACACTACCAATACACCATGCTATGTTCTTTATTTGTAATATGGTAAGAATTATATATAACTACAGCTAGGAGAACACAACCGGGAGACGGGTCGGGAAGCTTGAAAGTATCCCATAATAGAATACTTGGTTTAGCCAGGTCTCATTACCTCAGGTGGTGAATGCACCAATGCGGCAATGCGAATGCACCTCAATGCCTATCTAAGGCGACGAATATGGGTTAAATCATATGAAGTAATTGCCAAATTGGTTGATTATTCAAATTTAAAGTTTGAACTGGGCGCCAAAGGAAAGGGGCTCTGCCTTCGGCCCAACCTCTGGTTATATGTGTTGTTCCATACGACCATAGTCCAACCGCCATAAATGGAACCTTCCTCCAAATAACAATTGTCCACAATATATATATAGCCATTCTAACCAACATATCCACCATTCTAGTGGTCGCCCGCCAGATTTGGTAGGGCGTGCCAAAACTGTTGTAAACCGCTAAACAAAGCGGAGTCCATGGGATTCGATCCCGAAACCTCCGCTAAAGCAAACTCTAAATTTTGTTCCGCCCACCAATGCGCCAACAACCTCAGTTATGACATAATCACCATTTTTTTGGTATAAGAAGAGGGCCTCATTCAGTATTTCGAGACATAAGACAGAGAGAGGAGTCTGAGCGCACCTGTACGGAATTGTATGGACTGGGGTATGATTTTTGAGATTTCCAATCATTTATTGTAGGAGCAGTGGCACGTAAACCGAGGCAGGGGTGCCTCTTGGGTCAAAAAGTGTTCGACTTGGATCGAGGCGTGGAGACAATCATTTTTAGGTAAAACGACGCCATGAATGCAGTGGTGGTGTTAGTTTTCTGATATGAGGAAATCTTATGTACCTTAAATCCATAATGAGGTATACTTATGTATTTTGCCCAATTCTTTTGTGGAGTTAATAAAAAGACCTACCCATTTGAGAGCAGGACCCAAAGACGTAGTCCACCAGGGACAAACTCTGTTATCATGTTTTTGTGTTCATATTGCATGTTGATGTCTCTTTCCTTTTGAGCTTTTCATTCTTTATGGTGTACTTTAGTTTATGCTCATTTAATACAATTCTTTAATAAATCACCCGACGAAAAGATCCTGGATCAATGTTGGTGCATAGTTATTTATGCACATATTGTAATAAATTGTGTGCAATAAATAGTTTTGTAATTATAAAAAATAAGCATTGGAATTATCAAGATGAAATTGACTTACTTTAATTAACTCATATTGACCTTTCCATGCGTTGATTGATCCCAAGTTGATGTAGCTTAACTTGGAGCATCCATCTATTTTAAGCATGGTTAGTTGAGTGGTGGCTTAGTGAACTACAAATAAGTGCACAATTAGCAAGCAAACATTTGCTCTATAGAAAGTACCTGGGTCCTAGTTGTACATATTTTCTTGAGTTGAGAAAAAACTATTTTTTTCCTTTGCTATGTGGATGTTTCATGTTCAAGTGTTCTACCATGTAATATCTTGCATCTTTTGTGGGTTTTTTATTATGCTTTGATTATGTGACCATGTACAATTTCAAACATGTTATTATAGCTATTATAGAGTAAACTCCAGTTATTGAATGAGCTAGATTATCAACTTTTACAAGCTGGTTATGCAGGCATTTTTCAGATCCACACATTTTGGTGATTTTTGGAGTTGATCTTACTACATAGTTGCATCTAGAGAAGTCAAATTAGTTAGGAATTATTCTTGTTTCATTGAAATTGGGTTATGAATGCTCAAAATCTGCACATTTTGCTCATTCTCAACTAAAGGTTTGTAAGTTTTGTTTCGATTTTTTAAAAATATTTGAAGTTTTTTCTTTAAAGTAATTATTTATTCTAGCCAGGCCCAAAGGGG
>ML801824.1:129487-145699 GCA_009831015.1 Picea engelmannii
CTTGTCCCTCCAAAGTGACTTTCATTTTATTAATATTTAATTAATTAATTAAATCACTTTAATTAATTAATTAACCTTTTTACCTCTGAAAAGCGCCTTATCTCTCCTTGTGGCTTCCCTGGCCACTGAAAGTCACTTCTAGCAATCCCATCCTGTAGTGTTGGTCCTCTCGATTCTAATGAGCTATTACACTGAGAGGTTCCTCCAAGTAATGTGCCCAAAATGACCTCTTCAGTGAATTTAATTGACTTATAGCTCAAAATAGTCAAAATCATGGAAATCATCGGAATGCAATGGAACCAAAGCCAACTTGTGCGGAATGGCTCATAATGATGAGATATGATGAGCAATGCAAGCTGGACATCACAATGCCTCTCAATAACCCCTGTACTCACTATAACACGCATCTAGCTCCTCTGGTCATCATAAACCTCTACATTGTGATGATGTCCCAAAGTGGGGACATTACACATTGCCGCCCATTAGGAGTATAAGCCATCATATTGACCTTATTCTAGGAGGTAGTTTACCAAACAAAGCAGCTTATAGGTTGACACCTAGAGAGAATGAGGAAGTCAAAAATCAAGTCCAAGAGTTGTTGGATAAAGGTTTAATTAGGGAAAGCCTAAGCTCATGCGCAATACCAACTGTGTTGAGTCCAAAGAAGGATGGAGGATGGAGAATGTGTACAGATTTCAGAGCCATCAATAAGATCACCATTAGGTATAGATTCCCTTTACCCAGGATGGATGATTTGATGGATTGTTTGAGTGGAGCAAGCTACTTTCCAAGATAGACTTGAAGAGTGGATATCATCAAATAAGGATGAGAGAGGGAGATGAATGGAAGACAACATTTAAGACAAATGACGGTTTGTTTGAATGGCTGGTCATGCCATTTGGGTTGACAAATGCACCAAGCACATTTATGAGATTAATGAATGAAGTATTGAAAGACTTCATAGGCAAATTTGTCATAGTGTATCTGGATGACATACTAATCTTCAGTAAGACAGAGGGAGAACACTTAAACCATTTGACATCAGTAATGAGAAGGTTGCAACAAGAAAAATCGCTGAAAAATTTGAAGAAAAGCTCTTTTATGAAAACAAAACTCATATACTTGGGTTTTGTGATCTCTTCAAATGAATTGAAGATGGATCCAGAAAAGGTGAGAGCAATCAAAGAAGAAGTTTTCATGGATTAACAAGTTTTTATAGAAAGTTTATCAAAATTTCAGTGGTATATGTACACCCATGCTGGACACTGTGAAGAAGAAACACAAGTCTTTTAATTGGACAGAGGAAGCTGAAAAAAGTTTCAAAGTGTTGAAGGAGAAGATCACAGAACAACCAATTCTGGTCTTACCAGATTTTGGGAAAACATTTCAAGTGAGATGTGATGCAAGTGGAGTAGCTATTGGAGCAGTCTTGAGTCAGGATAATAGGCCAGTTGCTTATTTAAGTGAGAAGCTGAATGACACCAAGAAGAAGTATTCCACATATGACAAATTTTTTTATGCAGTGATTCAAGCTTTGAAGAAGTGGAGGCACTATCTAATTCCTAAAGAATTTGTCTTGTACAGTGATAATCAAGCTTTGCAGTTTATTACTAGGTAAGAAAAGTTGAATCAAACATGCTAAATGGGTAGAATTTATGCAGAATTTTACTTTTGTTATTAAACATATTGCTGGAACTGCTAACAAAGTTGCAGATGCTTTGAGCAGGAGGAGTTTAATTGTACAGGAATTCCAAGTAGAGACCTTAGGGTTTGAACACCTCAAGGAAATGTATCGAGAAGATCCAGATTTTAAGGAAGCTTATGAGGCATGTAAGAATCCTTTGTTGGGAGACAAAGCCCATGGATAGAATATTTGATCCAAGATGGATTATTATTCAAAGGGAGCCAACTATGCATACCAAGATGTTCAATGAGAGATAACCTGCTGAAAGAGAAACACAACGGAGGTTTAGCTGGACATTTTGGTCATGATAAGACATTTGCACAACTGAGCAATTCATACTATTGGCCGAGCATGAGGGCAGAGGTGAAAAGGTTTGTGAACAAATGCAGAATTTGCCAGTATGCAAAAGGAAGACAACAAAACATTGGTTTGTATCAACCATTACCAATTCTAGAAAGACCATGGGATGCAATCAGTCTGGATTTTATATTGGGATTGCCTAGAACCCAAAAAGGAAGTGATTCCATATTTGTTGTGGTGGACAGATTTTCAAAGATGGCACATTTCATACCATGCCAGAAGACAAACGATGCTACACATATAGCCAATTTGTTTTTCAGAGAAGTGGTGAGACTACATGGATTGCCTAGGAGCATAGTCTCAGACAGGGACACCAAATTTGTAGGACACTTTTGGAGGACTCTATGGAAGAGGCTGGGGACAAACTTGTCCTTTAGTTCAGCATATCACCCTCAGACAGATGGATAGGCTGAAGTAGTAAACAAGAGTCTGGGAAACCTGTTAAGAAGTTTAGTCACTGAGCAAGGTCGTCAATGGGATCAAATTCTGGCACAAGCAGAATTTGCATTTAACAATTCAGTGAACATGAGCACAGGAAAAAATCCAATTGAAATTGTGTATGGTATACAACCAAGAGGGATTACAGAGTTGAGAGATCTGAATCAAGATGAATTTAGAAGTGTTGGCGCAAAAGATTTTGCAATAGAAATGCAAAAACTCCATGATAGAGTCAGAGAACAACTACATGACAGCAACCTGAAATATAAGAACAGAGTTGATCAAAAGAGGAGAGAAGTTCAGTTCGAAGTGGGAGATGAAATTTTAGCTCATTTGAGAAAGGAAAGGTTTCCAAGGGGAACATATAACAAGTTGAAAATGAAGAAGATAGGACCATGCAGGAGTCTCATAAAATTTACAGCCAATGCTTATGAAATTGGGTTGCAAGACAATGTTGGGATATCATCGATATTCAATGTTGCAGACCTGTATCCTTACAAGAGAGATTATGCAGGAGAACTAGATGATCAGAAAGAAGTTCAGTGGGAAGAACAGTTGCCCACAACAGAAAAACCTTAGATGGAGAAAATCATAGAACAAAGAGTTGGAAAGAAGACCAAGAGGAAGACATATCCTAAATACTTAGTGAAGTGGAAAGATCATCCAGTGGAAGACTCAAGTTGGGTCACTGAACCAGATATTTTGAAGCATGGAAAAATAGTGCAGGAGCTCATGGATAGGAGTCCATGAATATTTTAGCTAGAGGAGTATGATGCAGGAGCATCGCCTTCAAAGTCAAAGACGCAAGCGTGGAGGCAGGGATATGACATCTCAGCGTGACAAAATTTCAAATCAACATTTAATTCAGAAGGAAAACGAGTTGTTGAGATATTTTGGAAACAACGTTTTTTAATATATCTTATTTGTAAAGTCTTATATGACTGTAAGGAGTTACAGATAGGGAGTGGGAGCCCTTATCGGGTAATAACTGATAGTTATTGTAATAGGACAAAGTAGGTAACCGCCATAACCTGATAGGATAGGTTGCATACAGGACAAAGAAGAGCTCAAGGAGCCACTGCTTAGATAGCTTTGTTGTTTTTGTATTATAAGAGATAAGAGATTAGGGAGAGTAGAGAAGAGTAGAGTAGCAGAGTAGAAGAAAGACGCATTGAAGAACTGTAATACTATGTAACTTTATTTCATGAATGAATAGAGCAGACAAAATTGTTCCAATTCCTTGGACAGTGATCATTATGATGTGTGATTGAATGAATGATATATTTTGTATGTGCTTTAGTTCATTTTCGTTTATGTATGTTTGTTAGAATTGATCATATGAATTTGTGATGAAATTGGATAAGTTTAAATTGTTTCTCTTCTGAAACACGTATGCAAGGTGTGCACATCGTACGCAAGGAGTGCGTCGATAGAGTCTTAAATTGACTCGGAAGAGTTCAGAAGGAACAACGGGAACTTAGACCAAGTGCAAGGAGTGCACATTGTCAAGGAGCGACTAAGTGTCGAAGAACCATAATAGAGGAGCGCAAGGAGTGCTGGAAGAATTTCTTCCAAAGAAATCCTTCGATCTGAGTTTGTTGAGAACCTAGGAATTCAAGGAGTGTGTGGGAGATCAAAATCCTCAAGGGGATCAAGCTCAGAAGAGATAGCGAGGAGAAATCTTCAGAGGAGGGTGAAGCTCTGAAGGCTTGACGAATTATCGATCAAGAGTTGTCCAGGAGGGAGCGGGATCGTTCCAGACTGTTGGATCTAGATAAGGTGTGGGAGCTTTAAGTCTCTTGAAGCGCAGAGGAGAGCAGACTGTCAAAGTCCCGAAGTCCCGAAGTAATTTGGGACCGCCCATCGTCAAGAAGGACAGGTGGCGCAAGATCCACAATTCCGGAAGTTCGTGGACAAGGAGGAGGTGAAATAGCCGAAGTAAATCTGGACCGTTAGATCCAGAGGGACACGTGGCGACAGATCACGAGCTTTGGATAAATGCATTTGGGTTTCAGTTGAGAGTTGAAACTTTCGAAACCCGAAGTCTGAAGTGAATCTGGACCATCAGATCCAGAGGACACGCTGCATAAATCTGTGGACTCCGGGTAAAGACTCGAAGTAAATCATAGTCATCAGAGTAAGGGGGACACACGGTGCAAACCCGTGGACTCCGGGTAAAGACCCGAAGTAAATCTCAGCCGTCCGATTCAAGAGGACACGTGGCATAAATCTGTGCACTTCGAGGGAAAGTGAAAGTTGAGAATTGAGTTTTCCGAAGTCCGAAGGGATCACAGCCGTTGATTTGCGGAAATCACGCGTCAGTGGATCGCAAGCCTTAGATAAAAGCAATTGGGGGAAGATGAGAGTTGAGATTTCCGAAGTCCAAAATCCCAAAACGGTTAGAGCCGTCGATTGAGGAGGACACGTGGCAAGAGATCCGTCATTGCGGAGAAAGTAAGGTTTGAGAATTGAAAACTCCGAACTCCGAATCGCGAAGCAATCAAGACCGTTGATTTGAAAGGGGTTGATCTGATCCGTTGATTTGAAAGGGGCAGATCTGAGCTGTTGATCGAGAGGCCTCATCCGAGATTGCGAGATCAACAGTCACGGTCAATTGCGGGGTTAGAAGATGCTCGAGTTTTAAAAATTTGAGAGCAGGCCACAATTGAAACCACAGTATTGCAAAAGGGATGCGTGGCGATTGATGGTGAATTGCAGGGAGAAAAGCGGTGTGGTCTAAAACCACTTTTGGCCACCCCGCAATTGCATGTTTACGTGAGGTCATAGCCAAAGGTCACATCCAGGAAGAGGCTAGTGGAAAAGGGGCTAGCGCCTGAAACACGATAGTTCAGCAACGCGAAGGGAGAGGTTGCGGGACCTGCACCAAAAGGCCGAAAGAGCTTGTGTTCAATTACAAAGTGAGACCATCAAGGTTTCAGAGAGCCGATTTGGCTCACAGAATCGAAGATCCTTGACCGGGAGGTCGTGTAGGCCAAAGGAGAGTAGGGGGGCTGCATCATGTTGTTGTGATGCCAGCCTCGTGCTGAAGATTTCCAGCTTCACGCTGATGTTGATGAGATGCCAGCTTCGTGTTGAAGATTTCCAGCCTAGTGCTGATGTTGATGATGCTCCAGCCTTCGTGCTGTGATGCTGCTGTTGTTGATGATGCTCCAACCTTCGTGTTGTGATGCTGTTGTTGTTGATGATGCTCCAGCCTTGGTGCTGTGATATTGTTGTTGTTGATGTTGTATCGGCCTTGTGTTGTTATTGATGATGATGATGTATTAGTGTTATACTAATCCATGTTGATGCAGATGATGATGATGATGCCACTTCAGCTTCTTGCTGAAGATGATGATGTTACTTTAGCCTCATGCTAAATATGTTGATAATATTACTTTAGCCTCATGCTAAAGAAGATGATGATGTTACTTTAGCCTCATGCTAAAGATGATGATGATGTTACCTTAGCCTCATGCTGATGAGGATGATGATGCTACTCCAACTCCATGCTGTGAACGATGATGATGACAAAAACTTCCGATGATTTATAGATATGCCAGTCAATGTTCCAGATGCTGTTGATGTTGCTGTCCTCTCTCTCTCCTAATGATGTTGTAGAATACCCTTCTTGTTAAGGGGGAGTGTTGAAATATTGTAACTGCAAAGTGTATTCTATTTATTATTGAGTTATTATTCATTAGATCAATCCCCTTTTGTGGATTGATCATGTCGGGCATTGTAATTCACCAAATCCCCTTTTGCGGATTGGTCAAACCCTAAATATATTATGCAAATTGAGAAGTTGCCCCCCAGGCTAATTAAAGTGGCTTTAACCACTCAAAAGACAAGTCGGCCCTGCCCAGTGAAGAGACACCTTTTCAGCACCTGCCAGTTTGTATAAATAAAGGAAACCAACACCTCATTTGTTCACTCACTCAACTCACTCATCTAGTGCGCAAGTTTGAAGGAAGCTGCAGTTGCTGGTTGCTGGAAGAAGGAAGAGAGAGAGGTGCATTGCTTAGTAGAGGATATTCTCTAGTATTTGGTTTATTGTCTTGGCATTGTATTGACTATCTATATCAAGGAAGTTTTTGCTGGGTTTTCTTCCCCATGAGGGTTTCCCAGGATGAATGTTGTGTATCTTGTGATTGTGTTTCTCTCAGTGATCCTACCTATGCTATTGTTATCTAGTAAATTGAAAAGAAACCTAATAATAGCTTAAACCTTAATAGTTTTTGATCTCCAAGGTCTAGGGAGGAGATGGACCTCTCTACAAAATAATTTTCCTTGATGGATTCTCTGAGGAGACTTATGGTTTTTTATTTAACCCTGAGAGGGGGAGATTCCTTTTGGTTAAAGCTTGAATTATTACTCACAAGCCAAAGTTTCGAACAGATAAATCTTGGTAATGGGACCCAAATAATTTTAATCAGTGGTTTATTTTTGAGGGACCTGGAGTAGGCCATTCTCCATGTCACAAAGACCCGAGTGCAGGAAGATGGTCTGGTCTGAGGACTGAGACTTGCTTCAAGGAGTAACATTCACCATACTTATTTTGAGAAACTCCATGCCAAGAAGATATGGAGAGAGGATTCTTCATCCAATTTACAAAGAGGGCATCTAGAGGGCCCCTGTAATCCTTTCTTAGCGAGGTTTTCAACTGTTAGAAGCTTTTTGTGGGCTGGGGTCCAGAAGTATGAGTTGACTTTAGGGATCAACACTTTTATCTATATTTGTTTCAATTCATACCTGTGTAATTTTGAGTTTTGCTCGGGGCCTTGCAATAGAAGTTATCCTTCCTTGACTGAATATTTGCTTGAGTAATTAGTAATTACCACAGGGGAGAAAGTCAGAAAACTGAAGCTGAAGAGTAGTCAATTCACACAAAGCTGATATTAAGAGTTTCCATGTAGGCTGAAGTAGAATAAATCCTGAGGGTTGTGCCAACCCTTCCAGACAAAAAGACTTCATTGCTCGATGCAGAGAGGTTGTAGATAAATTTAATGTTCTTGGAGGTGAGTCAATTCTTTATACATGAGATGTCCTTTCTGAGTCAAAGAGGTTTCGAGTCCATAATACTGTCCTCCTTGATTCTGATAGACTTACTACTAATTGGAAGCCAGAAACATGTTCCCAAATTACTGTATACAGTTATTTGATTGATTTCCATATCTATGAGCCTGCTGCAAATTGTTTCCAATTAGATATTAACTTGGATCTGTTATAGTTTCTGTAACATTTTTTTCTAGGATGTCCCTTACACCACACTTAGATTCCACTAACGAGGTTCCGTAGAATTTTAGCTCCCACTGCAATGTTCATCTGGTCAGGTTCTTTGATACTCATGCTTCCTATGCTTGGGTGTATCTTGACTTTTTCTGATGATACCATAGAAAATATTCTTTTGTCTGATTGTTTTCACCCTTTCCACAAAAATAATTTGACGAGTTTTCCAATCTCAGGGAGGATCCTGGCTGGGGCAGTTAGCATGGAACACATATATAGGGGAAGAAAAGATAAGACAGATCAGATCAGGCATGTGAAGATCAGATCAGAGGGAGGGGAGAAAACCAAGCATAGTGCTTTTTGATGTCTATATTACTGTTTACACTAGATAGCCAAATTACCCTTGAGGTAGGGTCTCACCATACAAAAGTATCCTTAAGGATATACTCCATGAGCACCTTCAATAAGAAGGAATCATCTATTACAGATTCTACATTCAAGCCACTTGGACCTCACCTCCGATGAGCCTAGGCTCGAAGATGTCCTTCTATCTAGAGCACTTTTTGTAGCTGCAGGATGGCATCATCGTCCGCCCCCCTTATACGTGCATGCATTGTATGTACTCGTTCAGGATCTCTTTGGGACAGCTTCGGGTCGGCTCTCATCGACTCCGGATTGAGACGAACCACCGTATACCACAGTCTGATAGGATCTCCAAGATGTGCCACATATAGGAGTCGAAGATAGGGATGCACCTCATTTTTAGGTGCCCCCTATACTATGAGATCAGAGGACGCTATCAGTGCCTCTATAGGGACTCGGGGGGCTCCCTCTCTACTTTCTTCCATTACCAGGACCAGAGATGCCTAGCCCTCTTCATCAAGGAGATTTTCAGTCATATATCTCTTTTCCTGCATGCCATGCCCCGCCTTGAGATGATCAAGATGATCACCTCTTTACTTTCATGTTGATCTATTAGATCGGAGCAACAAGCGGCGGGCAGAGTCCCAGAGTGCACCAGATAGTAGATTGGTGAGACCTCGTGTCTCTCCTCAGCCTCCTCCTCTGGGAGATCGATTGATATCATTGAGACTGGTTTGGAGGTACCGAACTGTGCATTAGTCCATACATCCTCGAAGAGTTAGAGGGATTAGCTCTAGAAAACTCTAGAGCGGGGCGCCTCCCGTCCATCAGGCTACCTCCCAGATTCAGAGGAGCAGCTAGAGGTCTATCCAGAGCTTCTTTCTTTCGACATCGGATGTTAGGAGTACCCCCCGCTCCTACATCCCCCCAGGATCATACAGTCGGACCCCCCGATGGTTCATGAAGACTCTGATAGCGAGCTAGTGCCCAGTTTTCCCCCTTGCCCTTGGCCATCAGACCTGGGAGACCTTGACATCATTAGTCTCATCATCAGATCTCTCTATTGACAAACTCTCGAGTTGTCCACTTTTCCAATATTGGACATACTCACTTATATTTTGGATCACTGTACCTTTTGTCATGGTCATATACATGTGTTTTGAGGCTGTACTACTGTAGGTTTCTTTCTTTATGTGATTTTCTGCATTATCTAGGAGTTGCGCTTGCACTCACACATTGTATTCATACTTGCTGTTTTCTTCAGTCTCATTGACCTACTTTTGTGGTCATTTGTTGGACATTAATAAAATTATCTTATCTTATCTTATATCCTATCCTAAGGATGTAGTCATTCAAATTCGTGGTTTACCTCAGTGTACAAATATTCCACGTGGGATAGTTTACCTTGACTATGTATATAACATTAAAAAGGTTATTATGGAATACATGACCAAACTTAGGATGCTTTGGCTGTAGATACACAAGAGTACTGGATGGAGCAATTTGTTTTTAATTTGCGATATCATGGCTATCTAACCACTGTATGTGGACAATAGTTCATAGTTCATACACCCTTAGATAACTGTCTGTTCACTAATTTAAGGCTGAAGCGTGAAATTCAATTATGATTATGCAGGAAGGACACTAGTTTGCTGCAGCAGCTACGTGATCACAAATCTTGAATATGAACTAGAATTGCTGTGTTCAACCTTTTTTCCATTTCCCACACCATTGTTGCCATTTTGTACGTTAGTGTTGTTTTGCTGTCTTGGGGGAAAACATTCCAGCTTGTGCAAGTGTTGCTTTCTTGGATGCATATTATGGTTCAAGTTTTGTAATTTAAAACTCTATTTTTGTTTGTATTTTGATATTCCATTTACAAATGCAGATGTCTTTCTCATTAGGAGAAATGGTCAAGGGCATGTTCCCTGTTTATTTTTGTATTACATTTTTGGTTGATGTGTTGTGTGAGATACTGACATGTTCTAGTTTTTTCCCCCTTGAAGAACTTGGCTTTTGAGTGGGGTACAAAAGACTTCCAAGCATATTGCAGTTGTATAGATATGGGTGAAAGGACTTGGAATTTTCTTTCTGCTACAGTTTCCTGACTAGTAGGGATCTCAGTTGGATACATTTTCTAGAAACTAAATCCTTTTCGTCTAATTAAGTATAGCTGTATTTGTTCTGTTAAGTGTCCGTTCAAGTTATTTATATAAAAACATTTCTGTTGACCTTTTAAGGTGTACATGCACATTAACAATGTTTCAATATTTAAATATATTTCATGAACCACTGCTTTTTATTTATCTGAAGTTCAATTGATAAAGCTGTATTCTACTATTTTCTGTTTCTAAAGTCTTCGATATAATTTGAGTCTTTATATCAGATGCTAAATTCTACATATGTACCAGGTAGTCAGGATGATTCTTTACAGACTTGGAAGGAGCCTTGCAAAAAATCGACAAACTAAAGGTCAATGCCTGCACAATGTATGTATTCAAACTCGACTTTCTGTATCAAGGTCCTTCAATGAACATTATATATTTATTTTGTGTTAAGCCTTGTAAAATCCACCGACAAGCAGTTCTTGCTTTTTTTGTAATTTTCTGATCAGAATGGATGTCTGCTGTGCAAGGGGTATTTACTTTGTTCAGAAGGGGAGCTATTTTCCATGTATAGATTTTAATTTAATGTACCATTCCTTTACAATGGAATTTGATACAATATTGTCCAGACTGTCATTAAGCTGTAGATTAAAGTGGGATCTATCAAAGTTTTCTGATAACGTGTGTCAAGTCTGCCGAGACTCTCTTAAGAGTGTGTTGTGAAAAATCTCTAGAGATGAATTTTGTTGTTAGTGAATTTAAAGAATACATTCCTCTGCATTCATTTCAGGTTTTCTCAGATGTATCTCCTCTTTCAAATGCAAGCTTGGTTGGTAAAGAGTCCCATGGACTGTGTCCTTTGAATGCATCATCTGCAACCAGCAATGCAGTTTCAAGGAATTTGATGGCCTTGGATTTCCCAAGGAGATATTTACATAGTTTACCAAAAAATGAAGTATTAAGTAACATGAGGTGCTTATCGAGGATCTTGCCCAGGGAGTTTGGAGTTCGCCTCTTCAACAGTGAAGCTCCAAGGAAAAAGAGTAAGAACCTTTTCTTAGTATTAGCCAGGTTAGAACCTTTTATCTATTTGAAAACTTAGATTCATGTAGCAACCTGGATTTCGTAGACACTCTTTCTATCAGTCTTGTTTATGAAATGGACAGTGTGGCTCTTGGCAGTATTTTTTTTCATGAAGAGTGTAATCGTTGTTTGGGTTGTTTTATATCTATTTGTTCTCTGTTATTGTCTTATGTACCAGGTTATGAGAAATTCTATCCAAAAAATAAAAAAGGTATTCCAAAGGAAAAGGAGCAGAAATCAGAGTCCAAAGGTGAGCTTTGTATCGTGATAACTGGAAACCTAAATTCCGGATTTAAGAATGTTGATGCTTTCTAAATTTTTGTGTTAGTTGTTTAAACTGCAACAATAAGGGGAAGTATGATAATGTCTGAACTTCTAATAGTTGTTAATTATGAAACACTGTTTTGTTGAATCTGCGTGTTACGTAATTTGTTCTCTGTTATTGTTTTATGTATCAGGTTCTCAATAAGCTAAGCTCCAATACAATATACTCCAATAGATGATTCATAAGGAGGATTCCATCCTTATTTATAGCTAGCTAGAAAACTCTAATAATTACCAACTGTTATCTGCCTAGTGGGCTTTCTTTAACGAGGCAACATTGCATTTATTCAATGCTAACTACCTAGTGAGCCTGGTTAATAATAACAAACATAATGGACCTAGTTCACCTTACGTTAAATGGCCACCATGCACTATTATTGACTTTAATGGGCCCTTTGACCCCCATTACACTGCTAGGGAGGATCCCACCACTTCATCCCCCTTCAAGAATTGTTGTCCTCAATGCTTGTGGTGATGATGTACAACCTTAAACTAGGGTCCCATATACGGGTGCTGACCACAATGCTGCTGTAGTCCAGGAAACTAGGGACCCATGTATGGGTGCTAACTGCAATGCTTAAGTAGTCTAGGAAACCAGGGTCCTATAATAGAAAAAACTATCATGCACTTAGCTGCAAAATGTCGTTTGTGCATCTTGAAGGAACACTACTATTGGAGAACATGCAAACTGAAAGCAGGTAGTCATAACCACTGTAGAAGAGTCATCGCGAACTGGTAGGCATCATCAGTTTATGTCTTCCTTCAATGATGGTCTCTTCCCAAAGAGAAGCTGGAAGTAGTTGTCTTCCCATAAATTACAATTGTGCACATACCATTCAACACAAGCTTCGTCTTAAATCACCCTAGGCACATATGTTTCTTGTATACTCCTCTTCAATATGTTTCCAAAGTTCCAACCTTTGGATTGCTTCATATGCTTCCTTAACCCATAAAATCGAATCCCAAATAATGTATCAGAAATGCTCAACACTTTATTCAATATCAAAACCCTCGGGGTAGGGCAACACCATGCAATGATCCTCTTATGAAATTATCAACTCCTGATCACTTGCCTATTTGAGGGGGCAACCTCTCAATGAGTTTAAACTATAATGACATTTAAAACATGTATAAATGAGTTTATTGCATGAAATACTTCAATGACATCAACATTCAATAGATCAACTACAAACTTATGAATAAAATAGTGACTATCATAATGCATGAAATGACTTCAATTTTAATAAAGTTTTTTTTATAATATTTCTTGTGCATATCTTTCAAGCTTTTTCAATAGTGGTATCCACGCGAGAACTCATAGAGCACAAGGAGGAAGAAATTGTCATTTGTTCAAGACTAGGTTTCAGTATTCGAGAGATAGTAGAGAGAAAGTTAAACATAAACTTTAAAAGAAGAATTCAACGACGAGAACAAAATATTTGGCAACATATAAAATATTTTGAATGATGAAGTATATTAGAGAAGAATTTGATGGCAGGGACAAAATACTGTGCAGTGAATGAAATATTTTGTGATCTGTGTACTGACAAAAATTAGGAGCGCCCCTGAGCTAGTGAGAGAGTGAGAGGTCTGATTAGTAGAAACTAGTAGTGCCCTCGATCCAACAAGATCAAGACACGCCCAACAGAAACCAGGAGCACCCTGTGCCAGTGAGATCAGTGAATCGAGATGTGCCCACAAGCATTGAACACAACCAGAGAATGTGTTGATTTTTTACTGAAATGCATAGTAGATGCAAACCCTAACTTGAGAAACAAATCCGAGTGGTGGATAATCTTGACACAGCCAAGACAAATTTGACACAAGCAGATGTTTCGAAATTTTGGTGGAGAAACCCGTTGCAAGAAAGAAAATTCAATACAATAGGCGTGTTATTAACCCAATAGGGGTTTCAAACTCCCATACATGTAGATGTGTTTTTTTTTAAAATCTGGCAGATGTTTTCAGCAAACAAATGATTTGTTAAACAAGCTTGCAAGAGCATGATTTGCAAGCTGGATCCATATGAGAGCAGTGATTTTTTTTTCAGAAGACACAAAGATGCAGAAGCAGATTTTAAGGTGTTTTTCCTTTTTGTTCTAGAATTTTATAATGCAAACGACGTTTATTGAGAAATTTGATGGACAAAACTTTCATGTCTGTAAATTAAAACTTAAACTATATTTAATGAAAGGAGTCTTTGGGAAGTTGCGAGTGTAGAAAATTAGCCAGCACAGGATACTCAGAATACTGAGGAGTTAGAAAAGGGTGGTGTTGGTGATCAAACTAGTGGTGATTGCTTGTTTTAGTCTACTGCTTAAAAGGTAGTCTCTTGGACATGTTATCACAGGATTTGTATTTGTGCAAAGCCTTCTACAAGATCCCCAAATCTTATGTAACTATGGAGGAACCTACCACTGTCATCTAAGTAGGGACTTCCCTCGTTTTAGTGATGGAAGGGGTCCACCACAAGGGAGGCTTCCCTGGTGACCTCAAGGGATCAAATAGCAAGAAATAACCAAGCATACCGCCCCCTATCTCGGTCACCAGTTAGTGAGGTCTAGGTCTAGGAGAGGGATGAAGGATAACGAGATAATTGTTGTACTTGTACAAGACAATAAACAATTTGCAGTATATATAGAAATTTATCAAGTTATAGAGTGCAAAAATAGCCCCTTTAGACACTAGACAAGCATAAATGCTATTGCTGTTGCAAATTACAGCAGTAAACAAATTATATAACAACAATAGATAGATTGGAACAGCAGCAAGAAATAGTGCTCAGAAATATAGCAATTGAGCATGAAAAGTAAGCATTAAACAAGTAGATTATTATCCAATTGCTAGAGGTAATTTCTGAACAAGTTAAGCCATTTATAAATAGGTGTGTGCAGCAATTTAATGTAGTTTTCAGTGGCTGTAGCAAACTTTTATAACAACAGCAAGAAATACTTGAAGTTTGCTATAGTTAGAGTTAGTAATGTTAGTAGGATGTTTGAGAGATTGAAGAGTGATTTTAACAACTACTATAGCCACAATAATACTCTTAGATCAGTGCTGTTGTCCTTCTAGGGCCGATGGAGTCTCAGATGCATTAAACTTGAAGATTGATTTAGATGAAACAAAAGAGGTAGAGTTTAAACCCTAAGGTGCAAGCATGTTTGGGCCTCAGGCTTTAGACTTTGAGGAAGAAGGTACCTAGGGTGCAAGCACGTTTGGGCCCTAGGTGCCGTTTTTCCCTTCTTTTAGCTTCATTTAGGTTAAGGATCAAACGTCTAGGGTTAAAACCCTAAAGTGCAAGCACTTTTGGGCCTTAGGCTTTTAACCCTAGCAAGGAGGCTTGAGAAACTTGGACAAATAAAACTTTGTGAGGAAGAGTGTTAAAATTAGAGAAGTAATGCAGAACAGAAATGCCCTTTTTCCTTTTTTTTTATTTCAGTTAGAAGAGCAATTAGAAAGCATTCATAGATCCTGAACTATTACACTTTGAAAGAATAACCAATTTAGAAGTACACACTATATTCAGATCTGAACAGACTAAACTCAACCGGTGATCTATCTCCTTGTCAGTAAACAATAGATCATCAAAACAGAAAATCGTACTGATACAGGGTTACTGGATCTAATGCAAATTTAATTCAAGGATAGATCTAATTAATAGATCTAAATTAGAACTGAAGAAACTGATCTAATTTAGTGGATCTGAAATAGATCTAAACTAGGAGCAAGGTTCAGAAATAGATCTAAGTTTCAGACAGCAGATCTAATTAATGCTAAACTTTAGAAAGTAAATAACAACTTACAGATCTAACTAGAGGATCTTACCTGGAAAACTTACCTCAAATTTCTGAAGGAGAGCAGCTACACATAGGTGATGAAGATCCACTAAATATATGCTCAGAAAAAGTCAGGTTCATAGATCTATCATATAGGTTAGATCTTTTTCAAAGAGATGAAAGGACTTTCTTGCCACCAGAAGGAGAAACCACTTAAGACACCACACAAAAAATTTCTGTGATCAAACCCTTATAGAACTTTCCAGCAATCAAAACCCTTGTGCCAAGATGTACGGCTGTGATAAACAGTCTATAGACTGCGGCTCAAGAAGACAGGGACAGAACTACTGGAGAGAGGCCAGGGCTCAAGGGTAGAGGCCGGATCTGAGTAGTAGAAGCCACGGCCCAATGGAGGGAGGCCAGATCTGTGTAGAAGAGGCCACGGCCCAATGGAGGGAGGCCAGATCTGTGTAGAAGAGGCCATGGTTCAACCAGAAGAGATAGCAGCTTCAGACTTCAAAATGCACAGGTAACTACACCATAAAAACTGTCCAGCAATAGCCCTTGCATCATCCCCACACTAGAAGTAGACAGCAATAAATTTGAACAGAAAGGGAGGGCCGAAAATTCACTAGACAACCACAGTCACTGTTGCAAGAGAGGCCGCAGCAAGCAAGGAGGAAGTCTGCTCTGATTTGAAGGAATAGCATAGAGTCTATATGAGAAGGGTAGAGGGTAGGCCTCTATTTATACTTTTAGGCTAGGGTAAAATAAGGGTAATAATAATTAAAATAATAATTAAAAATAACATGTTTTAATTAATATAAATATTAATTTAAACATGTTATAA
>ML801824.1:146261-157403 GCA_009831015.1 Picea engelmannii
AGACCAAGAACCCCAGTCATATACTGGGGGCCCTAACAAGGGTCTTTTGCCATGGCACTTGATTGTTTTGGTCCCAGACCAAGTACCCCAGGAGTGCACTGGGGGCCCTAGATCTCGGCTAGGGTCTTTGCCATCCTCCTGGAGAATGGCTCTTGCAGCTGCTACAAATTTAACAAAGAGAAGCACTTATGTCTTCCTCTTAGGGTCTCAACAAAACAAGAATACTTGCAACAAGATAGCAATTTAACCATTAACATTAGAAAGACAAGATAAAATTGCAGAAAATTACTTACTTCATTCAAGAATCAAGCCATCAAAACTCTAATTGCAGAAAATATCCATCCAAATGAGCAAGACATCCACAAAAGATCCTCCTTCAAGCATAGCGCATAAGAGAAAAAGACCAAGAAGGCTTAAATAATGAACTTTTAGAAGTGTTACTCCACTATGAAGCGAGGAAAAATGTGATGATCCAAATGAGAATGAGTGCTAACTTATATATATGAGCCTAGGCATAGTGCATTGTCCACATAACATGTTAATATTTAATTAGAAGTGGGGCCTGTTATCCCCCCATTCCTAGGGATAACTAAGGAGATGATGTCTCGAGGCCCGCAAGTTGCAGACATGGAGCATCGAGAGGTAGATGAGTAGGTAAAGCCCTTCACTCACCACGCATCACCATTTGATCGATGGCAATAACATCCACCACACCAGCTTGGTTCACAGAGGATAGCGGGTCTTGCTTCATGAGGTAACAAGTTCGATCTCATGGTAAGTGTCATTTTAATAGTTGAAGCATTTGAACATGTTGCAAAGGGTCCTTTCTTGATTTTGAAAATGTTTGCTTGGAAATTATGCCTTTTGCCTCATTTCACCTTCATGGTTGGTATGTTGTCCTTGTAAGTGGGTTACCCTCAGGAAAAAGGTTGCTACTAAGGGGTCTCCTTGAAGGGTCATCGTACCATTCCCGCACATATTTATCACTTTTCGTTACTTTCTCCCTTTCGTTTCATTATCTTTTGGGTTTTTGGGTATATTGACCAAAGAAGGGCTTGTACCTCATTTCATGGGAAGAAGGGGCTAAAGGCCCAAAGGCTTGTAGCTGGCAAAAGATAAAAGCCAATAAATTATCGTCCAGATGCTCGTCCTAAGGTCCTGAGAGCAATGCTACTCCATAAAAAAATCAAGGACCTATATAATAAAACACATAAATAAATGTCTTGCTTGTTGAGGGAACGCATTTGCGGTGTCTTTTACTTTCCTTGCACATGGCACTCAACATGTTCCTAGCTTCAAGTGGCATTGCGATACTCTCTACTTTCCCTTGCATATAGTACCCAATGTTCAGACCTTAATCAATTAATGGAAAGTAAAGGTGCTTGGAAAAAGGTTGCATTAAAAATGAGGATGCAACACACCCTCTATAAAGGCACCTATAAATGAGACAATATGAGCCCTTGTATGTCAAGAAACCCAATGCCCAAAAGTCACACCCCCATTCACCTCATATTCTTTTACATGACTTAGAGAGGGTCTTCTTGGGAAACACTCCTTGACCTAGGGAATGATCTACCCAATAGGGCACCATGACGACCCTCCCATACTTAAATTTGGCAAGTTGTATAAGGTCTTTGAGCATTTGTTTATTTTAAAAAGGGGGGATTTGATGCACATGTTTGGGTGGTTCTTTTATTAAATATGGCTTATTTGGCATGATCCTTGTGATCTGTGGACCCTTGGAGGGCGTACTTGTTTGTCTTTGCAGGGCCTTGCCAGGTGAAAGCTTGTTCGTGGAGGCACAAGGTTGCTTGGACCTTCATAGGGGCACGAAGCCCATAGGTTGGATGATGCGCCCCCTCTCATTGGACACTTGGGAGGATGAACGTTGCCTTTGGAGGCGCTTGGACACCATGAAATGATCACTTTCTAGCCCCTTGCACCTCAACGTTGGCCTTTGGAGGCTTGAAATGTCACATTCTATGCCCTAGACGTCGCATGAGGGCTAGGGTTTTTGATGGAGTTTGGTTGATGGTGATGTGACGTGGTTTGATGGATAGAGAGACACTTGGCATGCACTAGAGCATTTGGTGGCAGGGCGCATGGCCTTTGGAGGCCCAACAATCTTCACCAAAAGGCTCAATGTCTCTCTTGGATGCCTAATGTCACTCTTTAAGGTATGATGTCACCCTTAAAAGGGGAATTTCTTTATGTATTTTTTAATTTTAAGTTGTAAAGGGAAAATAGAGAAGGCCGACCTCTTTAATTTGTTGTTGACATTTTAAAAAGTGGACAAATTGGTTTTGAGTGACCTTGTATAAATAAAGGTCACTTTCATTTCATTTTATCATCATGTGCTTGAGAATTACATACTCTCTTGGCTCTAATTTTCTCCCTACTTGGGCAAATCGCTCTATCTCTCTCTTGGTGTATTGTGGATGCTTATTGCTTGTCTATTGGAAGGAAGGCTAGCGCTATCTCTTGATGCTCATTTTCTTGGTGATGTGATGGAATGTTCCTGGTAAAGAAGGGTTTTGCATGTTATCTCTTGAAATTGGTAAGGAATTTTCTGCATAAGTATGTTGTTTCTTTTTGTTTCAAGGTTAATTTGTCTAGATCTTTGGAGGAGTATAAGGACATACACTCTCAATCAAGATCCATTTTTGTTGTCATTAAAAAGAGCTATTTTGCAAAGGTTGCTACAAGGAATAAAAGGGCTTACATCCTTGTAGATTTACCTTGCTAGGTTTTGTTTGCTCTAGGGAGTTAAAGGGCTTACACCCCTAGAGAAGTAACAAACCCTAGCTTATGCACAAGGGACTCCATTAACCCAATTAATAAGGCACTCATCTACTTGCATTGGAGATTATATATTCCTGCATTGGTATATGTGAATTTATAAGATTGCAATTGTTCAAGTTGGACCTATTTCTACATGTTATAGGCTTTCTTGTGCCCTAGGGGCATCTTGATTGGCAAAGTAATTCTCTTTGCTGTTATAAATTAATGCTACAGCCATTAGGGCTGCTGCAAAAACATCTTCTCTTCACTTATTGTTCACGTTTATACCGCTAAAAGGAACTAGCAAGCTGCCATAATTATTCCACTAATTGAATGCTATCTTTGGGGTAGATTGTTTGTTGACTCTGGTGGGTAGAAGTTGCTTCTGTAGCAATAGTTTGCTACAGCCACAAGGCTGTTAAAAATACTTGCTGATAACTCTAATTAACAGCCCCTTAAATGCTACCAAGTCTTGCTCTAACTATTGGGAATTTATCTGGTCATTACTAGCTTTGTTTCCATCATCTTGCACTAGGTTTTGGTAGTATAATTTGCAGCTGATATAACTTGTTTATTGCAGAAAATATGTTTCCATACTGCTGCAATTTTGAGACAGCAAGGTTTCTTGCTGATTCCCCATTGGTTAAAGGCTTTGTTTATCATCTATTGTCTTGTTTTGGGCAGGGCTAACACTGTTTTACAGGTACACAACTTTGGCAAACCATTTCCCTCCTCACAAGACTCTTCATCAAGCCTATTTCTATCTCCTAATTCCGATCTCTAGGGGCATCCTCTCATACTCTTTCACTTTCCATCTCAATCCCCCTAGGGTCACCCGAGATTCCCCCCTTGTGGTGATTTCATCATTACTAAAGTGAGGGGAGTGTTTATCTAAGGTGACAGTGGATAAATACTTCCATAGTTGTCACACCTTTGTGGTTTGGGTTAGGCTTTGCCCAAAATACAATGTGCGTGATAACATGGCCGACCCCTCATTTAACTTTTACAAAATGCTAAAATGCAAAAAATACATCATAAGGGCCACACTTGTGGTGATTTCAAGCCTTCCTAGGCTAGGTGATGGCCTTCAAAGGCCATGTGGTAGCATCCCAAGGTGGAGTAAATGGAAATGATGTGTTTCCTCACCATGGTCATGCCAAATCATCATTGGTACCCTGAGTGTCCATCAAACTCTAGAAGATGACTTCATGATCAAATGGAGGGTGACGTCAAGGGTTTAGGGCATTGCATCCAGGCTGGAGGGAGCTACATCTCGTCTCTGCATGGTGTCTGGCTGTCCGCTGTTGCAACGTCCCTGATCCAGTGAACAATAAGCCCTGGGGTACTTTGCCAAGCCTGTGGGATTTCAGCCCATCTGTGTGCTATCATGACCAAATCTGCTTAAACCAAGCCCATTTGTCTATCGTCCAAGGTTCCAAGGATGCGAGAGCTCATGTCAAAAGGTGGTAAGTCACTGGATGACTCACTGCTCTGCATCACACGTGCCAAAGTCTTGCAATAAAAGCACAACGTCCTGGGTGCAAACCCAAGACATCCCTCAAGAACCATGTTAGCGCCATCCAAAACAAAGCAAAGTATAAGACAAGGTAAACCTGTTGTTGATTGCAACTTCATGAGACATCCTCCAGATTGTTCTCCTCTGGACTGAGTTGAGACATCTGTGTGAGGAAGCCCAAGTATTGGGTGTGCCCAAGTGATGGGTGTGCGTCAGACTCTGGACTAAGTTGTTATGAAGTGTGGTCTCTTGTCTACTCCTCTGGACTGAGTTGAGATGACTTGAGATGGTCTCCTGCCTTGTACTCCTCTGGACTGAGTTGAGTCGGCTTGAGATGGTCTCATGCTTTGTACTCCTATGGACTTAGTTGAGTCGGCTTGAGATGGTACTCCTGTGGACTCAGTTGAGTGATCTATTGAGTAGGACGTCCTTGTGGCTGAGCACAGGTGGACGTGTCCCTAGCGGCTGAGCACTAGTGGATGTGTGAGATCCTTGCTATATTGTCTGAGAGTAAGATTTGCTTGTAACCCTAATTTGTGATGTAAAGGGTACAAGTTGACCCCACCATATGTGAAAGATAATTAATATTTGTGTAATGATTAATTATATTATTGAGTTATTGAGGTCGACCCTATTGTGCCAATAGACACCTTTTTCCGTGTCAACTCGTGTATAAATAAAGGTGAATCCCCATTGAGGATTACACACTCATTTGTCATTTGGAAATTTCAGCAAGTGCATGTACGACTGAAGTGCGCATCTTTCTAGGGCACAAGTTTCTAGGTTTTGGTAAGCACCCTCTTGTGTGCTAGGTCTATGGTGTGGGGGATATTCTCTTGAGAATATAGCAAAGGATTGTTGGGTTTTTCCCTTGTTTGAGAAGGGTTTTCCCAGGATACTTCTTGTGTTCTTGTGCATGGTTATTCTTCTTGTGATCTTGGTTATTGCAACACTTGTGTATGGTATTGTTGCATTTGTTTATGGTTCAAGTACATGCTAAATGAAATRAACCTCATGCTTGAGCCAAGCATCTTAAAATTCAACAAAACCAATGTTCATAAGTGATGTTAGTCCTTAAATCATGCAAAGTAAGTTGTTACTTAAGATATAAGCCATGTAAACAATTCACCTCGGTATCCCCATCAAGCATCACACTAGCCTAAGACCTCATGTGAGTTGGCAAGTTTGAATATGGGAGGGCCTTCATCTAACCCTATTAGGTGTGCCAACCTAGACAGGAAATAAACGACCTATGTAGAGGGATAGGTCTCGAGGGAAGCAGTGAAAGAAATAAACCCTTCAAGAGTAAGTATGATAGTGATATTAATTAGGGCTTACTTCATGGCTTATGGTGTCATTGAATCCATTTCTATGAATGCCTTTGTAGAGGAAGCGCTTGCTGCTTGAGGTACCCTTTCCTCCGTACTTTTTGCATTTCGAACCCCTTAATTGCCTTTTGAAACCCACTTATTATTTGCAAGTCCCCTTTATAGGTTTGAAGCTTTATTCCTTCATTTTCTTACTGGGCTATGGTCCTTTATAATTGTGCATTCATTCACATCATGACAAGGGGCGATTACCATTAGAGGGGGTAGAGCTCAAGCTAGCTTGTGGCTTTTATGGTGGCCCGTATCATTATAGCATATACATATATAGCAGTTGTGTCAACCTCTGGGCCTTCAACCCCTTCTTCTCATGAGAGGATGGATGATGAACCATTACCGAAGTTTAGTGCACTATGAGATGCTCTAGGATGGAAAGTGTTAAGTATGGTGGGGAATGGCATTGTACCCTTGTGAGGCCCCCTCAGTAGTACCCCTTTTCCCTAGGCGGTGAGAACATGGGACTAGGGCATAGAAGTTGACCACCAAGGTGAAACAAGGTCAAGAAACACAATTTCCCAAGCCAATGATCCATTATCCAACTTCAACCAATGATCCTTGCATGAAAAAAGGACTAACATAGCTCATGGTGATGCTCACTTACTATCTCCCATACACTGGGTTGTCTGGATGTGATGAGCCTTGGTTGATTTGTAGTTGTAGAGGCAAATGAGGGGGGCTGTTGGGCTGCCATCTATGGACATGTTGATCATCATCATGGTCGAGATCATTGTCTCCATTGCTGGCCATGAGACATAATCTCCTCTAGTTACCCCTAGGCATGGGGGGGGGGTGGGGGTAACATGACACAATCTTTAGGAAAGGAAACTTTAGAAGGACTTGCTTAACGTGGACGATTATTTTGGTGATTTCAACCTTTGACATCAACATAAGGGTGATGGCAACATGATGCAACATCGATGGTTGATCTTAGATCTATCAAAGAAGAAGAGCAACAAATAGTCTTTTGTTGGTTGAACAATTAATTTTGTAGAAATAACATGTTCTCAGGTCGCTTACCTAGAAACACACAAGCATCGTGGTTAACACCTAGTTGCCTTGGTGAATGGTGTTGGACCCATATGTGGTCTTCAGATTGTCATAGTCATTTTATCAAACTTTGTAATTGTCGTTTGAAGTCCTCCTTTGTAAAAATTTTCTTCCTTATCTATTAAAGGGGTAGGGGTCAAAATCTGATTTTAGTTTGTTAAGCAGTGTACCTACAGAGTTCCAAGTAGAATGAAATGGATATGCCTCCATAGTATTTTTTTGGATGATTTGTAATTATCTGTGGACTTCAAGCTATGTCTGCCTAGAACCATGTATTTATTGTAAACCTATGTTGTACAGTTCAATCACAACCTTTTTTAATATAAATTCTAACCGTCACTATGAAAAAATAAAATAGAAGTCATTAGGTGACCCAACTTAGTGTTATTAGATTATGTTAGTAGGTAATAAGGGTCATTATGACCTAAGTTTATAATTAGGGTTGTGATAGTAGTTATAAAGGTTCCGTAGATAAATTGCCTGAACTTCTGAATAAAATAGTGACTATCATAATGTATGAAATGACTTTAAAGTTAGAATCAAATTGAATTTGAATCAGAGGAAGTTGTAGAGTTGAGTTTCGACCAAATCTTTGCATAGCTATTGTCTTATAACATCTAGAGTTATCTAGAGTCTAAGAAAAATTGTCCTATAAAGACCTAATAAGGATACAATAATACACTATTGATTGTTCAACTACTACTTCAACAAATTTGGACTACTTCAATTTCGTCCATCTCACCTTCGACCTGGTCTCTTCCATCTTGCATATCCCACTGTAGCTACCTATGAATGGCACACATCCACTAGTTGTGCACATCATGCATAGACAGGGGATGGGATTAACCACTTTGAGTTTAAGAATAAGAAACATAGATTTTCAAGGCAGCCAAATAATTATTGATTAATTTGATGGTATACATGCATTGAGTTTTCTTTGTTGAGCCTTTTCAATATGAGGTCCCCAACATGAAGCCACGTCTTGACCAACAATTTGAAGATTATCTTGATGCCATCACGGAGGAGCCCTGGTCTCTGGAGTCACATACATGCCTCTAGCTCTAACAACTCCACCCTTCCTTCAAACCTTGTTCTAGAAACACGAGGTTTTCTTGGAGTCCTCTCCCTCCATGATGTCATGTTGCAATAGCAACCCAATAGGTGCACCTTAGTCTAACAGGGGTCTAGACAAAGGCTTTGACATGTTCACCTTGACATAGTTTCTTCGAGGAAACTAGAAAGGTCTATTTATTCCCTATATGATAGAATCACACTTCTTTCAAATAAACCAAAGCTTTTCACTCCTTGTGATATATCATAAAGTTTTCAAAATGTCTATTAAACTTAGGGAACCCTAAACATGCCCATGTTTTTGCAAACTCTTTCTAGATAATTCTTGTGTATCCAAAAATACCTTTTGACTATTTCTTGCATATTGAGAGGAAGAAAATCAAGAATGAACCCAAAGTTAAAAATTTCCTGTTGTTTGAAGGAAGTAATGGCGAAGTTATGAGTCTCTTGGTAATAGCTTACAATCGAGTTGAGTGGTAACTGTAGGCAACCTTTTAGCAAATGAAGAGAACGTGGCACATCCTCAAAGCCAAGAAAATCGTCTCAATAATACTTTTGGAGAAAATAATGATATCACTATTAATACAAATAACAACTTACATATTAAACAAGAATAAACAATCAATAACATATTGACGGCTGGGGAGAATGAGGATCATCCTCATAGTGCCCACATGATTGCGAATGAAAACTCGATTACTCGCACGATTTCAAGTGAAGCCTTGATGACTTGAGCTTTGTCTAAAGGTATGAAGGAGAGTTCTATCTCTAACATAGAGAGATTAGAAAGTAGGGACCTAAATAATAGTGGTGGCCATGCAAGTTTGAACTATATTACTCAACACAAAACCAACCCGACATCTCAACGGATTATCTAGCACTTCAAGTAGTTGGTGGTGAACCTCTCCAACTATGAGGTCGATGAATATACTATGAGTTTACTAGAGAAGGGTTTGGGTTTTGCCATTGCTCCTTAAAGAATTCCAATTGAGGATATCATGTGCGGTATAAAGGATTGAATAAGGAAATTATCGGATATCAATAAGGAAGAAATTTGACAACGTTGTTCCCTAATTCTTTGGCATGCTAAGCCTCCTCTAAGCAACATTTCCAAGCAAGAACAGTTTGCTATAAAAGTACTTAAAAACAACTATGATGTTGTGTTTCTAAAGGCAAATAAGGGATGAGTGGTTATAATTATGAACAAAAATGACCATGGAGAAAATTATTGATGATTTAACCAATAGTGGAAGTTATAAGAAGCTTGCTAAAAACCCTCTTAGTAAGGTTTTGAAGGAGGTTTCCAATTCCATCAACAATTCTAACATGGAAGGGGAATATAAGAAGTTGATAGATAAGATAAGATAAGATAATTTTATTAATGTCCAACAAATGACCACAAAAGTAGGTCAATGGGACTAAAAGATACATCTAGTGTGAATACAATGTGGGAGGGCAAAAGATACATCTTGATGATCGAGGTTGAGGAGGGCGATTGGGGTACTGGCTCGTTGTTGAAGTCATTGAGCACCTTAGGGGGTTCCAGTTGTATGATCTTGGGGGGATGTAGGAGCGAGGGAGCCCTATTGTCCTACCATCTAAGTTTGAGGGAAAGAAGCTATGGATACAACTGTGGCTACTTTGTTGAAGCTTGGGGTTGGTTCGACGAGTGGGAGGTACCTTACGCAGAGTGGGAGCTCCATTTCCCAGAAAACCTCGCGAGTGTAGTGTCTCAAGAGCGTTATATATATATATATATATATATATATATATATATATATATATATATATATTTATATATTATAATGCATTTATATTAAAAGAGACATGCAAAATGCCAAATTAGTTCCATAATATATGAAAACATGCATGTTTGTGCTACTCGTAGATGAATACTACATTATTATGAAGTTAGAAATGCCATCCATAGTACATTAATGATTATATTGAAACTTTGAAAGAAAGCATTATGAATAAACGAGCAAGAACATTTAAATGACAAACATAATTGACACGCAATGTTCCACCATCACTTATATTAGGATCCTCATCATTAGTATCATCCTTCATCCTTTGCCTCTTGTCTAGCCTTTGCCTCTACCTCGATCCTCTATGGACATCAGTCAACACCCCCCATTTTGATGAAACCGCCTAATCAAAGTCTTAAAATATGGTAGAAAAAGCTTAACATGACTAATCAATGATTTTGGTTTGAGTTAAGGGTATGTTTTTGCGAAGGCCATGATAAAGTAGTTCAACAATCAACACCACCAACATTGGGGCACATAAAGGGCTCGGTGCTCTTCACTAAATGCCAATAACATACCGTCATACGTAATAGGATCCAATGAAAATGCTGCAATCTCATCAATCTTGAAAATTGTTAAGTCTCCTGAATTTTGAATGGGATATGAAATTATGCTTTCTCCATATGAAGTCCGATGAGGAAAAAAAGGATAAAAGGGAAAAGGTAAAGGAAATGTTAACTTTTACTTTAAGAATTTAACATTACCACTAATTGCCAACCTTTTTGGTCAAACTTACTCAAAAACCACAATCATGGTTCAATGTGTCCAAGGAGCGTGCTCCTTGCTCCGTAGTGTCCCAGGGAGCGCCATGCTCCCCATAGTGGCAGGGAGCGTCTTAGGGAGTGCCACGCTCCCCATAGTGGCAAGGGGCATCCTAGGGAGCGCTACTTTCCCCACAGTGGTAGGGAGAGTCCCAGGGAGCCCTGGAGCACTCCCTAGATGCTCCTACTTGGAGCGTGGTTCTATGGGGGGAGCATCCCTTGGGAGGGTGCTCTCAACAACATTGCTCTAGATTTGTTTGGAGTTGGTTTGTCTATCACTATGATGATGTGTCGTCTATGGCATGGTCCAACACCTCTAAATTGTTAGTTTTTTGGGGTAGCTCGGACATGTACTTCTGCATTGGCGGTGCCTAGCATGCGGAGGTGTCCGAGCAACACTTTCTAGATAGTAACTTTATAAAGTGATTTTATAAAGTACCTTTTATATTTAATGACTTAAAGTGACTTTTTATAAAGTTGAGTGACTTAAGTGGTTTAAGTCATCTCAATGAGAGATTAAGTCACAGCTGTTGATCTCAAGAGATCAAGACCATATCTTGATTGTTGATCACTTTGGAGATAGGGTTTTAGTCATTAGGAGATTATAGAAGCAAAACTAAGAAGAGTGAGAGGCACACAATGAGTGCATAGGAGCAAGAGGGAGTCTTGCTCATGTACTTGTGTCTGAGTGGGTAGGGTTGAGTAAGTGTGCAAAGAGGTAGCAAGGAGATAGCAGCCAAGTGGGCTAGGCTATTGCTGCATTGTAATTTCTC